>BLBF01000060.1:4941552-4998157 GCA_015471245.1 Laticauda colubrina | reverse complement strand
CCATCATCAGACGTGACGTGGGAAAATACCCAAACAAAGCTGAATACTATACATATAAATACCTGCGAAAACTTAAGAAAATATATATAAGACGAACCCAATACAGAAGCCTGATGATGGCAGATGAGATTCTGCCGAAACATTGTGACAACTTTAAAAGCACAACTATGATGACGTGGGATAATACCAGAACAAAGCTATATATATATATATATATATATATATATATATATATATATACACACACACACACACACACACACACACACACACACACACACACATTACACACATTGATCTCAGTCCATTTTGAGTACAGTCTTCAGAGTTTATATGAATATGTTTGTTTCATAAGGAACATTGCAGGACTTATAAACAAATCTAAAGCACTCTAAAATGCTGCTAAAATGGAAGTTCCGACTCAATATTTTGCAAATCAAATATTACAAGGCAAATCGTGTTTTTTTTTCACGCCATGCTAACTCATGGCTGCATCTTTCTTTCTCTCTTTTTTTTTAAAGAGTCCCAACTTTGAAGATGGGAAAGGAAGGGGGAAAAAAACCAAAAAAACATTTGGGGGGTTTCCAAAGCAGAACTAAACTTTTCCACCATTAAAACGGTGATGGCTGATAAGAATGATGGGTTGGGAGAAACAGTTTTGTAAGCAGTTTGTGCCCCCCAGATCCTGGAAAAATTCACCCCCAATTACTTCCCAGGTCTCCTAAAGGATTTTCTCTTCAACCTGACCAGAAATTTGTTGCAAAAGGATGGGGGAGAAGATGGGGGGGGGGGATGGGTTGGGTGGGGGTGGAGCAGTGGATGGAATGGGAAAAATAAACAAAATCTGGACATTTTTTGGCTCAACGGCCTGCTGATCAGGCTGGCATAACCTACGGAACCAAATCTTCATTTTGCAGCTCAAGTGCACCCAAGCTTCCCCACTTCCCAGAAGGTTGTTTACTTAAAATATACAGTTCGACACCCGCCTTTACCTCCCCATCCCACCCCAAACGAAAGCTGTGGGTCGGTGAGAAATTTAACCACAGTAATTCAGGGTTGTTGTTGTTGTTTTTGTTTTAAAAAGGCCAGCAAAATCGTTCTCAATGAGAAAGGATGTATGTGCGCAGAGAAGCCTTGCAAAGTCAAAAAAACAAAACAAAACAAAAAAAAACCCTTCCTCCCCCTCCCTTTCCCAAATAGCCCAAGCATCAGTCCCAAGAGAGAAACCTGCACCGGATTCTCAGCCAGAAATCTTTTTTTTTTTTTTTTTTTAAACCTTCCTCCTTTGGCAGCTCACCAGCCCCACGTCCCAGAGGGTTAGAAACCTCCTGAGGTCCCTATTTTATATATATATATATATATATATATGGAAGGGTGGATGGATGGAGGGAAGAGGAAAAGAGAGAGAGAGAGAACGGAGCTGCAATGGACTTACGTGAAGACGAAAAAGAGTGAAGTTGACCCCACTAGTAAGGCAGCTGCAGTAGAGACTGGGATGTATTTTGTCGGTTTAAATCTTTTTCCGATACTGCTGGGCATTCTGTGGATTATACATCACTGTGCATTAATCCAGAGTATCCGAGAGGCACTGGGGAGCCAGAGAGAGAGAGAGAGAGACAGAGACAGAGAGAGAAAGAAAAAGGGGGGGAGGGCTAGGGCGTGGGGAAAGCCCCCAAGATGAAGGTCTTGCACTGCAGCGAGATCAAGCGAGGGGAGGGGAAAAGGGGTAGGAAGAGGAGGAAAAATAAAAGGGGGAATTGAGACAGAAAGTGGGAGGGAGAGAAAGAGAGAAGAGGGGGGGGGGAGGAAAGGGATGGGTAACAGCTGACCTCTTTTGCACAGGAAACTCAACCCACAGAAGCCAGCCCACTTGGCTGATGTCAACCAACCCCTTAAGGTAGCACTGCAGAAAGAGAGATGGAGATGATGGTGCTGGAAACAGATTTAAGAAGCAGCAATCGAGGGGTGGGGGAAGGAAACACCTGAAGCTGGTCAGATGCCTCCTCATCTTCCCGGCTCTGAAGGCCTATTCTCCTGCGGCTGATCTGCAGGATTCCCTCCCTACACGATCTTCTTCTTCTCCAGAGGAGATCCTTCAGATCCCAATGCATCTTTGCAACCGAAAGAGGAGGCGCTGAGGCAGAGCGAAGGAGAGATCCAGCAGATTGGGAGGAGGAGGAGGAAAAGGCAGAAAGGGGGTTACGGATTTTGTCCGCTGGCTGTGGAGAAGGTTTTTTTGGGGGGGGGGGGGGGGGGGGGGAGATTTTCCCTTGAGATGCTTCCAAAGGGTGAGATTTGAAGGGCCAAAGGACGAGTCAAAGAAGAAGGAGGAATTTTCTGACAGTGAGAACAATCAACCAAAGGAACAGAATTTGTCTTCGGAAGTTGTGGGAGCTTCATCACTGGAGGCTTTCAAGAAGAGACTGGACTGCCCTCTGTCAGAAATGGGGTAGGGTGCCCTGCTTGTGCAGGGGGGTTGGACTGGATGACCTACAAGGTCTCTTCCAACTCCATTAATCCAAATCTATCTAAGATGATCAAAGGCCTGGAGGCTAAAACATATGAAGAACGGTTGCAGAAACTGGGCCTGGCTAGTCTAGTGAAGGATCAGGGGCGACATGACAGAAGTCTTCCAATACTTGAGGGGCTGCCACAGGGAGGAGGAAGGGGTCAAGCTATTTTCCAAAGCACCTGTAGGTCAGACCAGGAATAATAGATGGAAACTGACTAAGAAGAGATTCAACCTAGAAATAAGGAGAAACTTTCTGACAGTGAGAACAATCCACTCATGGAACAGAAGTTGCCTTCAGAAGCTGTGGGAGCTTCATCACTGGAGGCTTTCAAGAAGGGATTGGACTGTCATATGTCAGAAATGGTGTAGGGTTTCCTGCTTGGGCAGGGGTTGTACTAGATGACCTCCAAGGTCCCTTTCAACTCTGTTAAACAAGGAAGAGGAACATAGCAGCTCCAACCCACGTCCAGCTTGCTCCAAGGGGGGATTCTGGAGAACTTGAGACCTTAACATTTTTTGATGTCGCCTAAGTGTTATTAACCACTTGTGAAATTTGTGATCTCTTTTGGGCCACCTCAGCTACCAATGCTGCTTTTTAGGCAGTCAATGAGCCCCTTTCCCAAAATAAAACCTTTTTGTCTTTTCCATATGTAGGGTGTTACAACTCCCACAATTGTTGAGAGCTCTAAGGGGAGGAGGAGAGTATAAATTTTTCAACCAAGAACAACTGGGACCAGAATTCCCTTTGCTATGATGGTTACTGAGCAGTGCTCAGTTGTGGGACCCTTTTTTTCTCTTTTCTGCAACAGTTGCTCAGGGAATCACATGGTCGTTAAGTGAAACCAGCATCCCCATCTCCCCCCATTGGCTCTGCTTGTTGGAAAGCCGGTTGAGAAAAAGTTGCAAATGGTGATCACGTGACAGTGCAGCCATGGTTTTAAATACACACCAAAGTGACCGAATTTTGATCACGTGACTCTGGGGATGCTGCAATGATTGTAAATGCAAGGACCAGTTGTAACTCCCTTCTGTTGCTACGGTTGTAACTTTGAAGGCTGGTTAACTGAATGGCTATAAACCAAGGACTACTGTATTTATAAAGGACTAGCAGAGTACCCGTGCTTCTTTACGAAACTATGTGATTGGGTTTAGATTTTGGGGAGGAAAATAAGGGGAGGGGGGATTGTGCCTCTATCAGCATCCATTGGTATTCATCTGGCTAGCGTCTGTCAATGTGTGTGAGCTGAGGGTTGTTTGGAAACTGAAGCAGCATTTGCTGTGTGAGCAAGGAGACGGCAAGGAGCCTGGGCATGGCTTAGCTCAACTGCAGTTGGAACAGATTTCTTTTCAGGTGGAGAGGGGGAGTAGAACTCCTTAGCATCAGAGCGTGTTAATAATAATATTAATACAGGAAATACGAAAGCTCTGATGGTCATTTTGAAAAATCCTTTCTCAGTGAGCACCTAGGAGCCAAGAGGAACATATGTGCCGAATTTCAAGTTCAAGGCTTTACAGTTCTGGAGATTTTGTGATGATGCATGAGTGGCATTTCGCTTTTATATATATAAAGTAGAATTCAGACTTTTAGACAATCTTATTGGCTTTTTAAGATTCCACAGAAGTTTGGGTAAAGGCTAGGTACCACTGGCCAACGGACGCAAAACGTATGCATAAAGGACACAGCGGACTAGCAAAATTTCGGGGGTGGCCCCATCCGTTGTCATCCGCTTCAAAAAGTGGTGAAAATTTGCATGAACAGAACGGAAAAGAACAGACGTGGGTAGTATGTAGCAGGGATGTTAAACGGATGTTCATAGGAAGCCTAGCGGATGTATGTCGGATGGAGCGGATGACACCTCCGAAGGGGTTCCGGGGAGAATTTCAAAGCGGACGCATAGCGGATGAAGCGGATGACGCCTAAAGGAAAGAAAGGGGATGCCGCACGGATGTATATCGGATGCAAACCGTTCACTGCGCATCCTTTCTATTTCCGTGCTACTAACGATGTATAGACGTTCTGTGTATCTTTTGTTTCCTCCCTCTTTCCGTTTTCAGCTGCAGCGGATGTGAGTTGCGAGGATGCCCAGAGGATGCAGAGAGGATACAGCGGACGTTTAACGGATGATAAACGGACATAGAACGTTTGTTGCTCGGATGTCGTGGAATTACATCGTACACGGCGGAAAGTTCATCCGTTCAGTTTTGTGCAGCTCAAAACTTCTTGCGCGGATGAAATCTCAGTGGACGGATGCTCGACGGATAGAGCGTATGAAACACGTATGCAATGAGTACACAACGGATGCATAGCGTTTTCCAAAGGATGGCAAGCTTTTTTTAATATTTTACATCCTCTTTGCATCATTTTCACCTCATGGATATTCCCCCAGCCCAAGATCATCAAATAATGGGGACTTGTGATCCATCACTCTTAAAAAAACACAAGCAGCTCTTGCTTAATTTGAGGAAGTTGCTCAGGAGAACCAGCTGGCACCTAAGTTTTTTTTTTTTCCTGTTATAAGGAATATTTATTCTAAACCACAATGGTAACAAGTTTTCATTCCATTTTATGTAGTTGAGCATTTAGAGTAAACCTCCCCAAGTGAATGTATAGGATTTAAAGGGGAAAAAACAGTGATGGCCTTCCTGCCAGATTTTGGCACCATGGTGTATAAACCGTAAGCCACTGTTTACCACTCACAAAGGCCACGTCTGCCCACAGCACATGCCACAAACAAGCCACGATGAACAATTTGGATCAACTGTGAACAAACTCAACCCCTTGTTCTTGGCCCTTGCATTTAAACTCTTCTGTTTTTACTTCATGTCCTCTGAGAAATGTTAATTCTCTATTTTATAGTTGGCACCTTTGGGCTTCAGCTTGACAATTCCAGGAAATCTCAAATGTGAGAAAAAAAGATTGCTTTGTTTGGGGGTGTGTGGAGATGAGGGTGCGAACTACCTTGTGCATTACATAAATGTTGATATATAAATAGCATGACTGAATTGTACAGAACCCAGATGGATCTAGCAACAGAGATCAGCCTACATTAAGCAGTCAGCCAGATTAATAAACAGAGGCTGAATTTTGCAATAATCTTAATTTCTCCCACCTTTAGCTCCAAGGAGTTGCAAAGGAAGCCAGGTCCATTTCTATTCAGGGCTGCAAACTTCAGAATGGGCTGATTGTGCACACTGTCTTTCTGGTTGTGTGCCATGCAACAGGGTGGGAACCAGAGACAAGCACCTGCCTTTAATTAGCCCAGTCAGAAATGTGAAGAATTCCAGTGCACCCATAAGCAAAAACAGATTTTTGTATGTGTTTGTTTTTGCATCCATCCGAACCACTGTTGCAAAATATTACAATGCATCCCGTTTGCAGCATAATTAGTTATTTTGGGGTGTTTTTTTTCCATGGCTGGAGTTGGAAAGTGGAACCATGCCAAAGCGTATCAGCGTCATCATTTGTCCGAAATCTGCCCCAGGATGATGACCTGTGGACTGTGTGGACAGGCTTCAAAGTCTTTTTTGATTGCTGTCCGCAAGAAGTTAGGGAGGAAAAGCCATGGTGAGCAAGTTCAGAATTAGCAGGTTAACACCTCTGCCTTCCCAAACTTATCTCCCAGATGCCTCTGCCTACACACAGAGGGATGTGTTCACTTCTGTATAATCCATGCACAATTTTGTACCCGTGATGGAACAGCTGGCGCTTTGCTTTGGAGAATGAATTTTGCCTCTTGCGCAGGAACAAACCTGATGGAGCGAAGGGCAGGGGGCAGATTAATGTCCCCACCTCAGTTTGATTGCAAAAGCCTTCTAAAGCAGACATCAGGCAAAAAACGCTGGTGGCGGGGGAAAAAAAGGGATTGAAACTGCAGTTGTCCTAACTGGATCCTATTAATTCACACCTCTGCCAAGTGTACACACAGAGAGAGAATGGCCTGAAGGCCCTGGGGAGACTTTCACTGGGTTTTAGAAGATAAGCCAGATCAGGGTCGATTCAATACTTAAAGAGTAGCAGGAAGTCTGAGGCCATTAAGTAGATGCAGAAGTCAGAAAGCTTCCAAGAGATGGAGGAGATGGTGAAGCTTGCGGAGATGATGTTATCACCATGATTCAAGTGTGAAGGACTTTTGACTTTCCTCCTTATATCATTCGCTGACATGCAGCAATCATGGGTTAGGGCTTAGCTAGGCGATGTAGGTTCCACCCTCATCCATTTAACTGATTTCATACCACTTAAAAGTTGGGTCAACTTCTCTATAGAATTAACTATACCAAAGCAATATTAAAGCGTTGCCAACTTAGCGGATGCGATCCGTGTCAACTTACCTTGGTACTCTGCTTGGAGAATTTCTTGCAATGTTTTATGACCTAACTAGGTAACATTATCAGTGGTAGTAGAGAGGTTTGTGAAGGATTGTAGTCCTTGGGTTCTGAGTTTGATGGTTTTCTTGCAGACGTGTCATTACCAAACTAGGTAACATCATCAGGGCTACCTGACCTTGAGCAAGACATTTGTCCTCTGGAACAGTTTTACTATCTTTCCTATCTTCCTTTTTATTTCATTTTTTATGGTTGTGAGCAGCCTAAAGTAGCCCATGACGAGATAGGCCGCAAATAAATTTGATAATAATCTTGTAATCTTACCACTAAGAGCTAGGAATGTTCTTCCTCTGGAGATAATAAGGGGGACTGCATTTATGACTTGGCTGTAACATCTTCAAAAACTGAGGTAGCCAGTTTTTGATGTCATAATCTTCCGACCCATTTTGTTTCACCAAGTCTCTGAGATTAAGCTGTAAAGTCATTTGGCAAATTCAGTGGCCAATACAAAGTTACTGTAGAAAACACTGTGAATATTAGCACAAAATTATATTGATGCAACCACACACACATGCTTTATCAGACACTTTACTATTTTGTTTTCACCCATTTGTGAGAACTGGGTATATATTATCTTCAGGTTTTTTTTCGTGCAAATGCGAATATGTGTACCTTGCATACACTTGGACTTTTACCCAGAACTTTGTCGCATTTATTGTACAAATTTGTTTTCATTACGATGCAGAGATGAATTATTCACAACAGCTTCAAATAGCGTACGTGGGTACGATTTAGGAAATAACTCCAACTGATTTTTCCCCTTTATTCATGTCTATGTATTTATGTTGTGATGCAGTTAAGGCAATTTACGATCCATCCATTAGCATTATTTTGCTATTATTGTGTACAATATTGAGCCATTCTTCAAATTCGTTTCAGGAATCCTGCTAGGAAGGCAAAAATGTCCTAGAAAGAGAGGCGTGTGTGTGTGTGTATTGACTGCTGGCAACTGCCTAGACATGTCCCTAGTTTTCTTGGCAAGGATTTTGTCCTTCCTAGGCTGAGAGAAAGAGACTGGCCCAAGGCCATGCAGTCAGTTTCATATGTTAAGCTCACAACCTCCTGGTTTCTATTGCTACTTAATCATTAAAGGTAACCCTCGACTTACAATTCATTTAATGACCGAAGTTACACTGTCACTGAAAAAGGGGACTTACAACAGTTTTTCACAGCATCCCTGTGGCCATGTGATCCAAATTCAGAGGCTTGGCAACTGACTTGAATTTGTGATGGTTGCAGGGCCCTTGGGTCACCCAATCCCTTTTGCAGCCTTCTGACAAAGCGAAGTCAATGGGGGAAAGCCATTCACTTCATGACCATGTTACTCACTTAACAACCACAGTGATTCACTTTAACAACTGTGGCAAGAAAGGTCGCAAAATGGGGCTAAAGCTCAAAACTTAACTGTGTCACTTAGCAATGTAAATCCTGAGGCTCAATGGTGGTCATTAAATCGAGGACTGCCTGCCTTCCAAACTGGCTCTCCCTCGAGGGTTGCAGAACTGCAAATTGTAAAAAAACTTCAGCTTTATTCACTCATACAAGTGGCTGACGATGAGAAACAGAAGTTTGCTGCAGTGCATTCCAGGGTATTGATTTCATAAGCTTCAGCCTGCAATAACTCAGACACCAATCCAATTTCCAATTAAAAATAAGATGGCACATATTTTTTTGTAGCATCTTACTTTATGCTCCTGTTTCTTTTACATAGCATTGTTGAAACATTGTTTTGTTTTAATATATAAAGTTAAACAAACACTATATAAATTCCTGTCAGTATGGCTTCATTTCTCTTTCTGAACATGTCTCCACACCATAAAAAAAATTGCAAGAAGAGGCCTCGGAAAAGCACACACAAGCATTGCATTTTACAAAGGGAGCAAACAGAACAGGCAACCTGCATAGTACACATTTACACACAGCAACAACGATTCAATTGTTCCCTTTCTCCCCCTGTCCCCCCCCCCAAACCCAAGTGACAGATGAGGAGCTGCACTAAAGAGTCACATTCAGCAGATGCTCTTCCCTTCGCACATCATTCACTTTTTGTGCCCCAGAAATTACAATACAGGAAATCAAGTCGTTAAATAGCTTTTAGATAAGGGTAGATCAATTACACACAAGTTATCCTGAGACTATAGAGATTGGAGGCTGTAAGAACCAGAAACACACCAAATTTTAGATTCCTCCCCCGAACACTTACAAGAATTAAGCAAAACAAAAAGATGAAGATTAAATTTATTTCAAAGTTAGCCGGGTGAACAGTGCCTCTTTTTGATAAAATCATTTATAGTGATTTCTATCTGAAAATATGTGTCCAGTGCCCTTTTACCTTACTCTTAGGTATACTGACAGGTCCTGGGGATTGATTGAGGTATTTCTGCATCTATCTGCCTTAGTCCAAGTACAATGCCAAAAATATGCTACTACTACAGGAAGAAACAAATATACATCCATAAAAATGTAATGATTGTGGGGAGGGAGGGAGGGAGACAGAAAGAATATCAAGCAAATACTTAGAAACTCCAGAAAAAGGTCATGGATGAGTTCAAACAGTTCTGCTGTTAATTGAACGAAAAATTTTAATTAAAGTGATAATAAGATGACTGCCTTTTGTTTCAAACAAGAGAAAAGGAATGTTTTTTAGCTACTCTCTCAACGTAAGTGCGTAAGCCGATGTTTGTCAACCATGGCAACCTGAAGATCTGTGGACTTCAACTCCTAGAATTTCCCAGGCTGGCTGGGGAATTCTGGGAATTGGAAGTCCACACATCTTCAAGGTTGCCAAGGCTGAGGAACACCGGAATAACCCAACATGGAGAACCTGCAATCTTTAAAATAAACTAGACCAGGCATTCTCAACTTATATGCAAGACAGACAATCTGTGTTACTTTTGGGGAGATTTCTATCATCAAGAGGTATGGGTCAAGAAGGGAACACAGCTTGCAGAACATAAACACACCGAGAAAGCCTGAGTTATATGTTAAAAGAAAAAAAAATCTTACCACCCCCCCCATTTCCGAACATCAATTATAATCCACTTTGCCGTGAGGATGGAAAGCAACAACATACTTGATTGGGTGAACATAGCCCATGGTTATGGATGCAGCAGCTCATCACACAAAACATTTTTGGTCTCTGGTGAAAGTTAAGGGTATCCCTGTGCTGTGAATCTTAACAGGATATTCTTTCAAGTATCAGTGACAATGAGGAGGGAGCCCATAATGAAATGTTTTGTTACCCAAAAGTTTATTGGCAAAGGAGGGGATCATGTTGACTAACAGATGCAAATTCAGACATCAGTGCTTTTCCCCAGGTGATGTTTAAGTAAGAAAGGCGATTATTTTTCTCACAACCAAAAAGTTATCTTAAAAAAAAGGTGAAACCCCCCCACCCCATTTCCCTAAAACACACTATGAAAATGCTATAATTGAGACAGCAAAGCAACAGAAAATATTACTTGTCTTCATATCTACATAGAGATTATACTGAAAATTTTTACAGAAGGAACTGGACTTCTGTCTCATGTACACAGAAGAGCCTGTCCAGATTTGCAAAGGATTTTGCGCTTCAGGGAAGGGGGGGAGGAACAGGTTTGAAATAGTTTTTTTTCTTAAAAAAAAAAAAAAATTGCATTCGTTGGACATCTCCCACTTTTGATAATAATTAAAAAGATATTATTTCTGCCTTTCTGGATTGCTACTGTTGACCAGAAGAAACCAGTGTTTTGGAATACATCATAGGCTATTGTGGGATGACATTAGATTGTAAAGGACATGCCATTTTCTTATAATAAATTCTGCAAAAGAACACTTAAGGGCACTCAAACCTCAATTACAAGAAAAGGAACCTCAGCATAAAATTTCTCCTTTCAGTCATTACAACATTCAGCCACAATGCATTAGAAACATCTTTGTTACTCTCTTTTTTTCCCAATCGGTAGAATTCAGTTACGCGACACCTCACCTAAAATAGCACCCAAACATATAACATCAAGGTAACAAGGGCAGCCATACACAAAGTGTATATAGAAAACCCTGTCCTTTTCATACCGTTTCCAAAGCTTTATTCACTCTCCTGGATGACTATAAATAAGTATTTCCACTATGGAAAAGCGAGTTTTAGCACAGTACATTTTCATGACTGGGAAATGGATCTTTTTTTTTTCCTCTGGAGAATTCTTCCAAAAGGGCAAAAGCTTAGAAAAAAAACAACATTAGAATACAGTTCTTTATAAAGTCCCTTGTAAAAATTAAGAAAAAAAATAAGAAAAAAAGAAAAACACAAGGCCCAAAATGATTTATTGCTTTTCTTCAGCCTTTTCCTTGTCTTCTTTCTTCTCCAATTCTTTGCACTCGTCCTTTACAGTAAGGTCTTCTAATTTTTCAGCAATTTTATCAGCACTATCGTTTTTGTCTGTTTCTGCTAAAAAATGTTGGTGTAGACCATTAGCATTTAATAGGCATTAGCTGGAAACAAGGTTATGGAACGCAGCAGGGAAAACATTGGCTTTGTAATAATATATGACTGAGTTCGAACTGCAGGAATAGATATGCCAAAAACTGAACATAACATGAAAACCTTTCGCTACTTTGGTTCAAATATAAACATAAAAGAAAATCACTTTCTAATTTGCTTTGCCTGAATATCTAAGAAGGATTAGGTATAGGTGTATGCAGCATTTTTACAAATTTCAACAGTTAAACATCTGTTCAGAATTAAATGTGATGTGCCAAGACAATTGAAACAGAAATCCACAAGGAAGGACATGTTTGTTTTATTCTGGACTGCTACTCTAGCAGACTTTAAAAGCACTGTAACTATTGTAGTCACACGCAGAGTGAGCCTGCCTATACAGATGAAAATGTAAAGCCTATTGACCAGAATACTGTGGGCCTCAACACCTCCGAATTAATGGAAACACAAAAATATTGCTTTATTTATAAGGCTCCCGGTCTCGAAACAATTGCTCCATTTTCCCAACGTATTCGAGCAGATGGAAAATTGTTCTCTCCATTACAACTAAAGGTAACTGATTTCATAGACACAGGTAGTCCTTCACTTACTATATAATTCTTCCATCATTAAGCAAGGAAGTTAAATGAATCACACTCAATTTTATGACTGCCTGCTTCAATTGTTAAATGAATCACAAGGTTGTTAAGGGAATATGGCTTCCTTTCATTGACTTTGTCAGGAACCAGCTAAAAAAGTTGCAAATATTGATCATGGGATCCCAGGACACTTATACACACTACTTGCCGAGCGCCTTAATTTTTTGATGTGTCCATGGGGATGCTGCAATGGTTGCTAGTATGAAGACTGGTTGTAAGTCAAGGACTACTTGTACCATGTTGAATAGCAGCCCACTAACTTTGCATTCCATTTGGCCAATGATACCGGAATATTTTCATAAAGTTGAGCTACCAATCATAAAAGACAACTGAGATTAAGGACGGATATTTCCCAAGACAAATTCTGAATGTATTTCCTACAATTAAATGTGAAAGAATGGATGATTAATGACAAAATAATTCTATTATTTATTTTCCAATAAGGAAAAATAAAGAAGCAAAATCAAGAATTGGCACACAATGAGTATTAAATGGCAGGGCAAGCAAGGGAGAAAGAAAAAGTATCTCCTTCAATGGAATGCACAATTCCCATGTTTACTCCATGTAATGTGTACGAAGTCTATACACATCTTACACACTTCTGTAAAATATGGGTGGAGACTTTATCTCTTTCCTACTTGTTTGACTGGTTAGGGACTTCTGCAGAAAAGTTTCAGATCTCTTGAAGGGTAATATTCCTTTTTCAGAAGTAAATGAATACAAACATCTTACCTTTCTTTCCCTTTTTGTCAACTTCACTCCTACATTCTTCAAATTTTGCCTTGAATTTCTGTGCATCTGTTTGAAAGAAGCAAAATCAGAGATATGTTGCAGTGAATTTAAGCAAGCAACTCAAAACATGTAGGAAAGCAGGTGTTTCATTCCCCAGAAGCTAAAATTTGCATGCAATGGATACGATTTCAGCCAAATTTCACTTTCCAGAAGCCCTGTTGTCTTTCTGATGGAAAAATAAATCCCTGAGCAAAGGGATAAAACAAGCAAGGGTGAGCTCATTGCAGGGAGAGTGAATTTCTATGCAACCAAAATTATGAAATTAGTACGCCAGAAGAAGTTACAGGAATGGCCACTTGAGGTCACTGTAATCTAGCATTAGACAGAAACTGCAAGTACAGGTAGTCCTTGACTTACGACCACAATTGAGCCCAAAATTTATGTTGCTAAGAATTTTGCTCCATTGTACAACCTTTCTTGTCACAGTAGTTGAGTGAATCACTGCAGCTGTTCAGTTAGCAACACAGTGTTAAGTGAATTTGGTTTCCCCACTGACTGGGGCACTACGACCATCAGAGATATGAACCAGTTGTGAAACATCTGAATTTTGATCACATGATCATAGGAATGCTGCAATTGTTAAGTGTGAATAGCGGTCATGTCACTTTTTTCAGTGATGTTGTAACTTTAAAGTCACTAAATGAATTTTTGTAACTCGAGGACTGTAATTCATTCGGCAGGAAAAAGCTTTGTAACTTCACAGGCTTAAGCCCAAGAAGCATCTCTCTGAATCCGTATTTGCTTCATCCCTTTGCAAATTTCTGAGATACAGATAATTCTCAACATACACCTATTCTTTTAGTGACCATTCAAAGTTACAACAGCAGTGGAAAAAATGACTTACAACCATTTTTTACACTTATGACCATTGCACCATCCCGATGGTCACGGGATCAAAATATGAATGCTTGGCAACTGGCATGTATTTATGATGGTTAGAGTTTTCTACAGATTGCCTGCAGGAGTTGTGGGAGCTTCATCACTGGAAGCTTTCAAGAAAAGACTGGACTGCTATCAGCCAGAAATGGCGTAGGGTCTTCTGCTTATGTGGGGGGCTGGACTAGATGACCTACAATGTCCCTTCCAACTGTTAATCTGTATTTCTGGAGTCATGAGATCACTTTTGGACTTTCTGATGAGAAAAATCAATGGGGAAGCCAGATTCACTTAACAATTGTTTACTAATTTAGCTGCAGCAATTCACTTAGCAACTAGGGGAAGAAAGGTTGTAAAACGGGGCAAAGCACACCGAACAACTGTTTTCTTAGCAATAGAAATTTTGGGCTCAGTTGTGGTCATTAGTCACGCCATCTATATCCCTCTAATACTTTCTGGCTTAAAAATGTGAGTCTCCTCCTGGCACCTTGAACAGGTTCATGGAACAGTGTGAGGTTTTCCTGTCATTGCTTAAACCACAAGAAGGGGAAAACCACTTTTTTTTAAAGTCTAATTTATCCAAAAGAAGTAACTTACTTTCTGCATTTAAAAACCGAATTGCCAGAAGCTCTGGTTTAGGACTCTCATCTGCAAAATCAGCATGTGTGTTCCACACCCAGGCCCGGTCACTCCCCGCGTTGGGCTTCAACTCCATTACAGGTGTGACTAAAGTAAGGAGGGGAGGAGTTAGGCGCAGGTAATGCAGCAAGATAATACAAACTATCAAGCAATATTATAAAGCTGTGAAGAACCAGCAAGGAAGATCAAACAGTCTATCTAGAAAAGAACGAATGTCCAATTTTCTATTATCCATATTTAAAATATTGTCAAATATATTTCATAATGTTATCGCTGTTATTCAGCTCCTAACCGTCCAATTTATAACTCCGAATACGGTAATTGGACCCTATATAGTTTCCTAAAATCGTTGAGTAGAAGGAAGCTATCAATTTTACTCCAGAAAGAGTTTGTTGTTATAATACCAACATATACAGCAATCTTAAGTAGAAGAACACTAAATTACATACTATAATGGTTTGCACAGATTTTAAGAGTCTTATCTCTCCTCATTAGGAGGCGGATGGTCCCCTTATCTTTGTGCTTCAGGAGTTTTACATCCCCAGTGCCACGTTCTTTCCATTCTGGAAGGTCGTTTTCTGATGCGAATCGGAAAAGTTTTGCTCGCCTTCATGAAAAAATAAAATGCAAAAGAGACAGAGATCAATGGCAATGAATATTCCAGAGAATATATTGAATTAGGATCTTTTAGCGTAACTGAGATAACTAATTTTTTTCAACAGACAACACAAACTTGCAAGTCATAGTTTGATAAAAGCCTCTAGAGAAACTCCTTTAAAATTTATTTTCAGGATGATTAATTCAGTTTCAGTCATGTACAATGGAGTTCAAACACTTTTTAAACAAGTTTAAATTAAGCTTCATGAGATAAAATATACAAGAAACAAAAGTTAGGAAAATAAGAAAAGGAGAAACATGCAAAAAAAGCAGTGATTTCTGACTTTCTTCAGTGCAGCAGATTAGAAAAATATACTGACCTTTTACTTTAAATTTCAGAATCTTAAAAGTTACTATCAATTACAAAATCATTTTAATCATCGAAACCTAAGCTCAAAAAAGTTTCATTTTTTTCCCCAGGTTCAAGCAGAAAGTGCAAAAGTGGTTTCCAAGTAGAAACAAAACTAGGTAAATTCTTTCATTCAGAGATTCAATTTCTCCACGTCTGCTAACTCCATCAACTTTACCGTCCTAGAGCAGAGTTCCCCAATGATTCTGGCTCAGGGGTGGGAGAGGTTCTATGAGAGTGGCCAGAAAGTGTGCAGTTCCATTTGTGCAAGTAGCATGTGTGCCTGCCGCTGACTTAAATGGAGTGTACACCCTCCCTGCTTGCACAAGACGTGTGTGCATGCTGGCATACCCCTTGCTGTTGGGAACTCCTGTCCTAGAGTTTCAACACTGAATAGAGTTTAAACAACCCATTTGTTAAAAGTTAAGCCTGCCACACTATAACATTTCTCACAAAATTGGGGCTTCAGTTTTACACCTGGAAAATTTACTTCCTGAAAGTTAAGATTGTCTGCTAATTTAATTGCAGAAAGATACAGCTTCAGCTTACATCTTGAAAACCTCCTCCTCGTCTTCCTCCAGAGTTTTGATCTCTTGCTCAGGAAGAGAAACGATGGGCTCAAACTGCGGATCATGGTTAGAATCATCTGCATTGTCAGTTGCTGAGTCATGCTCCTCATGTGCCTCCTGCAGTTGGAAGAAAAAGCTTGAAATGCATCAAAGGCTTATTAGAGAAGATCATTTCAGAGAGTTAAGGTAGATATTCTCATAAACACACCCATCTGTCTTCCATTAGAAAGCTAATTTAATCCTATTTCATTCTGAAAACAACAGCAGCAGTTTTTTATGGGAGTCAACAGAACTGCAAAAGAACACAGAGTTCAAAATCCAAATCATGTTTTTAGTTATATTACTTTCTAAATTTTAGAATATTTTAGCTATCTTACCAATTTCTAAACTTTATAAAAAAACCAGTGCCAGCTTGCAACACTTCTAAACATAGGTATATATGGTGCTCAATTTGACTTCCAATCTTATTAAATATATACCCTAATTGGGTGGTGAACATACTCCCTCCTCCAAGGAATAAACAAACACCAGCACAGATTTATGAAAAGAGTATATAAAAACATCAATAATAGGATGCTGCCATAAAAAAACGAGGCTCTATTCAGGACTCTTTGGCAATGGTCAGCAGAGAAATAGGGTGTAAACAAATTGTGCATTCCCCTTGTTTGCATTTTTGTCAAAAACCAAGAATGAGAATCAATTAATTGGAATTTGAGGGCTAGGATGTAAATGAAGACTTTAAAACCTGAAGATTTTCCTTCTGCAAAATTGAACCTTGTCTGCACTTTATTTTGTACTTGAGAAAAAATACATCCTTGAAACAAATAAAGAAGCCCAAAGTGACTTTCGCACATTGCAACTCTTCCTACAGCAATCTGGTTTACCAAAAGTCTGAAGACCCAAAGACACCTGCTCTTTTCTTTAAAAATTTCAATCATATAATAAAATAGAAAATGTATAAAGCATTGTTAAGAAATTGAATATAAAAACTGAATATGTAATTATGGTCATATTTGTATGTATGTGTGAAACCTGTAATCATGCTGTTCTCTAAAAAGATATGTTAAAATGTGGAAAACTGAATGAAACTTGTTTAAAAAAACCTCAATCATGGAACCTGAAAACCCCGATTTAAGGGAATCACTGCCATTTGCTTAGCCCAACATTTCTCAAACAGTGGCCTGCGGACCCCTGGGGTATTCATGATATTCACTGCTATTCATGAAATCAAGTAAATTAACATTTTAAGGTTTTCTCAGTTTAAATTTCCCATACAAAACAAATCCATAGATATGAAACCCAGTTCAACCAAACCCACCATTTAAAATAAATTAAATCCCACTTGGGTGGAAATATTTGACAAATTTGGGCTTTCAACAAAAGCTGTCAGGACAGCAGAATATTGTAGGTAAAGCAAAAGCTGAATATTTTGTTATTTTTGCTACTGTTATGCTGCCACAATGCTCTCCTGGATGGGGAAAAAACAACAGAAGGCAAAGGGGTCCTGAGTCCAAAAGACTGGTGAACCTAGGAAGCCACAAGAATGCTTGCCAAAGTTTAAGGCAGGCATAGAAATGTAATATTCTTTCTTTTAATGCACCATCTAAAATAGGAGATCGAAATTTGGATCTTTGGAGGGTTTTTTTTTTTTTTTTTGGGGGGGGGGGGAGAACACTGAGGCCCAGAGCCATCTCGTAGGGGAAATGAGCACCATCAAAAAACTTAGTAATAATTAATTGATTTAAATAAATAAAATTATTATTATTGGGGCCAGGCGTGGAAGGGAAAACAATAGGCGGGTATCGCTTTTTTTTTTTTTTTTTTTTTGGGGGGGGGGGGGGAGAGTCAGGGATGGTTGCCCTGATCTCCAGCCAGAGGAAGACACACTTCCTCGTGGGGAGAGGCCATTCTTCTCGTGGGTGGGAGCAATTTAGACGGGGGTGGCTTCGGAATGCCAAGCATGCAACCCACCTACCCCAAAAAGCCACGGGACAAGGGAGGCCCCTGGATGGTCTTTTGCGGTGTGTGTGGGGGGGGAATGCTTGTACTTTTCCCGCCGTTCCGCCCACGTCTCCCCCCCCCGCGAGCAGATGGGCCGCCCCAAAAGGGAGGGGGGAGGAAGGAGCGAAGCACGAGGCCGCAGAACCCCATCTTCGCCGGGACTACAACTCCCCGAAGGCCCAGCCGCAACCGGCGAAAGCAGGGAATGCTGGGAAATTGAGTCCCAAGGCGGCGCTCACAATGGGGGGGAAATAAGATTCGGTGGGGCTAAAGGGAGGCCTAGTGTCCTGTTCTTCCCCCCCCCCCCCGGTGAGGGAAGGCCGCCACGCGCCTGAGGGGCCTAGCGGTGGCGCCTAAGCCCTGCTCAGCTCGCCCTCCGCTTCTTCGGCTCGCCTCACCTTCGTCTCGGCCATGGTGGGGCTACCGCTCCCCCGTTGGGCTCGCTCCCCGTCGCCGCGCGGCTTCCCGCCTCCGCTGCCCACTCCCGCCGAGAGCTCCGTCGCCGCGCCGCCTTGGCTCTGCCCACGACGCTGCGGCCACGCCCCTCGTGCGGAGCCTGCCGCCGCCGCAAGGGCTGACGGGAATGGGAAAGCGTTTGGGCCTAAGCCTCAGCGGCTTGTTTCTATAATAATCCAGCGGAGTCCCGGTTTCTTATCGCCGGGCCGCGGGTGGGGAACGAACTTTCTCGCGTGGGGGAGAGAGAAAGAGAGAGAGAGAACGGCGGGGTTGAAGACCAGCGTAGGGAGGCCTCGCGCGCGCTTTCCGCCCTCCTTCCCGTCGGTCCTCGCGCGACCTCTCTTTCCCCCCCTCCCAACTCGAGCTGCGACGCTGCGTGGAGGAGGGACATGCTCACCCTGACGTATGCGCGTGCGCGCACGAAGGCATATACGGGGATTTTTTTTTTCCCCCCAGCCTTGCATTGGAGGAAAAAAAAAAACCAAAAAAGCCCAAGCTTGGCCGAGCGACGCTGCGCACGCGGCATCATGCCGGCCTAGTTTCCTTAGAGACACCGGCTGTTTCCGCGCCTGCGCTCTGCGAGGTTGGTCTTGGGGGCTGCTCGCCTGGTGGGCCCGGCGGCGGGTGAGGTGAGTGGAAAATTCCACGCGAGGCTTGTTCGGGTTTTGTCCGAGCGTAAGGCCGCCCCTGCAACCTTCTCCAGCCTGGCGCCCTCCGGATGCGGATGGATTGCAAATTTAGGAAGGCCCTGCTCGGTTAGAGGGAGCTGGGTTGGAGAACTGCGCAGGGGGTTCTGGGGGATGTAGTCTTAACCCCCTCCCGTTGAACCTTGTTCAATTGGATGCTTTGAGTGGGTTGGTTTCTTAACCTTGGGAACTTTAAAATGAATGGACTTCACTTCCCAGAATTCTCCAGCCAGCATTTCAACACAAATAAAACTTTCAAAATTGTACCAGAAATAGCACAAAATCAATAAAGCACAATTGCGGCCAGGCTTGCTGAAGCTGGGCATGGCAACTACTCACTTTCCCAGCTTTTCAAAAATAGACTGGATAACCATGGGACTGGGGTGGTATGAGGGGTTGGACTAGAAGATCTCCGAGGCCCCTTCCAACTCGATGATTCTGTTTTCTTTGATCTTCCTGCATCAATCCAAGGCTTCTGCTTTCTTGTGTTTTGCTGGTTATCTGGTTAATGTTTAGCGAGCCTGAGTTTGTTTAAAGTTGTCTCCTGTTCCTTCGCATAGAGTACAGCTGCTAAGAGTGGTGCTGTGGCCGAGAGGTAGAACTCTTGCCTCACAATTGGGTTGGCTGTGAGTTTGATCCTTGGTAGAGGCAGATATTTCTCTCTCTGGGCACCATGAGAATATATCTGCTGAACAAAACTCCACATTGGCGACAGGAAAGGTATCTGGCCAGTAAACACTCAGCTCCATTCAGTTACCCAGACTCTACCCTGCAAGGGGTTATGGGGTCATTAAATGATGATGAAGACAGTACAGTTGTTGAGCCACTCCTTGTCTTGCAGTTATTTAAAGCTGATTTTTATCACACGTATTATTTTTGTTTTATCTGTTTAAAACACACTGCTCCTAGAGGTGGGATAAGCCAGTATTGTTAATAACCCATCATAACTCTGGCTAAGAGTCACAAAGGCTCTCTGTAATCCTATTCACTTTAATTGTGCTTTGTTACGTTTTCTGAAGACAATCCATTTAGTTAGTTTTACCCTCAATAATCTCCCTGTGATTTGGTTCAGGATTTAGTGCAGAGAGAGAGAGAGACAATTCCATTATTTTTCTCCACAGTACCTGAAACAATGGAGGAAAACAAGGATGGCGTCCACTCGGTGGATCCAGAAGGTACCACTCCGGAATCGGCGGTCCAAACCGCAGAAACAAATGCAGAGAACCCTTCCGATACTTCCAACATGTACAGGTACATTAAAGAGGACTTGTTCACTTCAGAGATCTATAAGATCGAACTTCAGAATCTGCCCAGGTACATCGGCTTTAACGAAGTCAAGAAATTCCTTGCCAAATACGGCCTCAACCCGCACAAGATAAAACTGATGGGGAAGCAGACCTTTGCCTTCGTCACCTTCAAGAGCGAGGAAGAAAGGGACAAAGCGATGAAAGTTCTCCACGGGGTCCGGTGGAAGAACCGGAACCTGAGTGTCCGCTTGGCCAAACCAAAAGCGGATCCCATTTTGAAGAAGAGGAAAAGAGAGGAAGGCGCCGAAGAGGTGCCAGCCAAGCGCCCGGCTTCATCCAAAGACGGTGAGGAGGAGTCTCTAAGCAAGCAGATAGCGGATGTGGTGACTCCATTGTGGAGCATTCCCTATGAAGAGCAGCTGGTGAAGAAGAAGAAGCAGTGTGAAGAAGTGTTGGCCAAACTGACCAGGTGATTTGCTTTTCTGGAAACTTCATTCCCCTGGTAGATATACTTCCCTGGAAATAAGACCTTGTCTTATATTTTTTTGCCACCGAAAAAGGCACCAGGTCTTATTTTCGGGGGACGTCATCCACTGACTAACCTCACTTGCGTGTGTCGCCCCCCCCAGCCTCCTTTTCGCTGTCAGAGGCTTTCAGGAACTTTTTCTTCTGTGGCCGGCAAGGCTTTTATAAAGGCCTCTGCAGCCGATAGGATCGATCCAGAGCTTTGTTATCAGCTACAGAGGCCTTCAGGAAAGCCTTGGCAGCCTTTTCCATCACACCTCCTTGGATTTTCCGCTTGGGAAACTGGGACAGCATCCTCCACCGCTTTAAACAGCTATCAGGGCTTAGCAATGACTACCTGGATCTCCGTGCTTCGCTACAAAACTATGTGGCCGGGCTTAATTTGGGGGGAGAAAAATAAAGGGAAAAAATTCTGCCTCTGCCTACCAGCATCTATCGGTATTCATCTGGCTAGCATCCTGTCAGTGTGTGAGAGAGTTGAGGGCTCTTTGGAAACTGAAACAGTATTTGTTGTGTGAGCAAGGAGGAGATAGCCAGGAGCCTGGGCATGGCTTATCTCAACTGTTCTGTACTAAAGCTGGTTGCTGCTCTGAAACTGAGACTAAAATTCCTCTCCTCTGCTTGTGTTTTGCATTTGGAACAGATTTCTTTTCAGGTGGGGAGGGGGAGCAGAACTCCTTAGCATCAGAGCATGTTAATAATAATAATAACAATATACTAATACTAATGCTCTGATGATCATTTTGAAAAATCCTTTCTTAGCGAGCACCTCGGAGCCAAGAGGAACATACATGCTAAATTTAAAGTTTGTAGGCTTTACGGTTCTGGAGATTTTGTGATGATGGGTGAGTGGGATTTCACTTTTATATATTGTATATAGATGCTTCATGATGGGGCTCCAATTTTGGTTTAGTCTTCTTTCTTCCTTCTCTCCAATAAACCTTTTTTTAATCTTTTGATTTCAGGGACATGGGAAACAACAACCGAGCGCTGCTCCCGTGGCTGTTCCTGCAAAAGGAGAAGCACGATGGGCTTTGTTGCTCTTTGGAGGGAGTGAAACCATCCCCAATACAGGTCATGCATACCGGGAGTTTCGTGCGATACTCGTTTCATCAAAACGCAGCCTTGGTCTTTGCACTGAGTAGCTGCTAAGATGCGTAAAGGGTGGAATGGATAGAGGTAGTCCTCAACTGGTGGCTTAGTGACCAAAGTACAGGTAGTCCTTGAGTTACAACCATTCCTTTAGTGACTGCACTAAATGTTATCACGGCACTGTGAAAGGCGGCTGACAACATTTTTTCACTCAGACCTGGCTACCACCCAGGCAGTCTTAAAATTCTGTGCTGCTGCAATGACCACAAAGGAAAACTCAATTGCAGAATTAAAGATGCCCCAATTTTTCATAGATATCTCTTTAACAGCTTTCAGAGAATCTATGTCTACACACATACTTAACCAGCTCTCCCATCATGTAAACAAGGGCAAGAGCCCTACTGTTTGATACCACATATTTTATTTATTATGGATGCTATTACTGACTTATTATTATATCTTTTAACACTACGGCAGATAGAGATAATCCCTGTCTATTGCTGGTCTGCGACTGTAATAAAGTTTATTATTATTTTCACATGTCTGTTGCAGCATCCCCAAGGCCATTGGGAACAAAATTCATACATTCATATTTATGCCCGTTGCAGAGTCCCTGGGATCCCATTTTGTGACCTTCTGACAAGCAGAGTCCATGGGGGAAGCCAGATTCACTTAACAACTGCATGACTAACTTAACCATGATGTTTCACTTAACAACTGTGGCGAAGAAGGTCGTAAAACAGGGCAAAGCTCATTTCACCAATGTGATGAGCCGGGAAGTAGCACACACTAATAAATTCCCATCTGTAAATACATTTTCTTTAATGCCTCCAACTTGGCCCCACTGTTCAATTGTTCGCATTTGAAGATTAAACTCTTTCCAAAATAGTCTACAAAAGAAAGAATTATAGTCCAAACTCAAAGAACAGATAACAGAAATTAAAAAAAAACAAACCAAACAAACTGCACTGAAGGAATTTTCACGACAGACTAGGATAATTAATTACAAACTTCAAGAAGATAACAAGGCACAGTCTGTTGGAGGAACGCCAATCAAGATAAACCTCAGCCAGAAATAAAACATGCTTTGCTTCTGGCAATGCTGTGTTTTAAAAATCCCTCCTTTATACTATTGCCCCCAGCTGCAGCCAGTGAGGGGGATCATGGCTGCTTCCTCTCCGGTAAACCACGTTCCCTTCTCCGTTCCTCCCTGCGTGCCCTGGGATGGAGAGGGGATGGGCCTGGGTCTTCCTATGATTCCCCAGCCAGCCTCTGCTCTTCCCCAGCCTCCTCCACAACCTCTGGAGCCACACTTAACACTCCCTGTCGGCTGTTCCTCCTCTCCCTCGGACTCAGTCTCCAAAAGAGTCATGTCAACCAATGTCTCCCTTAGGGATAGAAATCTTGGACTCCCTGGTCGTTAAGTCAAGGACTACCTATACATAGGAAAACTTGACAAAAGCCGGGGCAGTGGGGGGGGGGAGTTGTTTTTGCACAAATAAGGTGCATCATATACCCGGGTGTGCATGTTGGAAAACCTCCCTCCAGAAATAATAGAAGATACTTGTACCTCGGATTTTAGATTTTGCCAGTGGTTTTCCCTCCAAACTCATTTCAGTTTAATCTCTCTCTCGGTCTCTCTCTTATTCCTCTCCTGGCCATGACGATTCCCTTAACGGCTGCCCTATAAAATATGGCAACATTGGGTCAGTCGTGAAATGACTGGCTGGCAACGACCGTCATTCCAGGCTCAGCTGTAAGTCGAGGACTTCCTGCATTCTCACAATGGGTTGTGATTATTGTCCGTTTTGTAGCACCCCAGGAAAGGCGTGTCCCTGATGGCTCCGATCTGAATGTTGCCTTGCTTTGCATTTAGACCGAGTACCGCAACAAATGTGAATTTTTGATTGGCTTAGGCCCAAATGGAGAAGAAAAAATGGTCGGCTTCCGGCTGGGCAAATATAAGGGGGGTTCCTGTGCTGTTGTGGAACCCTTTGAGACCATCCATGTCCCTGCCGAGGCAAAGAAGGTGGCCAGGGCTTTCCAGGATTACATACGGTGAGCCATCTGCTGTTAATGGATTTTTTTCCTCCAGAATGTTTCTTCTACCTGAGGTTTCTGCTTTCTGTTTCCCCAACTTTGGCTCTTGCATGATAGACAAATGTAGTTTGTATACATTGTCTTAACAATGAAATTCAAGATAGAAAAAAGTTAAGTCTTACACTTAGGCAAAGAAAAACCAAAAGGACACCTGTTGAGTGGGTGAAAACAGGCTTAATATTTTGTTTGTTTGTTTGTTTATTTATTTAATTTATATTGCTGCCTATTCACCCATGGCTTACACAATGTAAAACCATATATATAAAACAAAACAAAAAACTAACAAAAAAAAATAAAATAAATTAGTAAAGTACAATAGAACAAAATTTGGAAAAACAAAACAAAAAATCAAAAACCAACTCCCACCCCGACGACAGCAGATCACACTAGCCATTGGATGGGCTCTGTCCCTCTCTGGGTTCCCTAGGCCCACTGGCTGAATCAGGTCTTCAGTGCCTTTTGGAAGAATATTAGGGGGCCATTCTAATCTCTGGGGGCATGATGTTCCAGAAACGGGCCCACCATGGAGCAGGCCCTTTTTCTGGGTCCCACCAGGTGTATCTCCCTCAGGGTGGGACCAGCAACATTCCTTGCCTCCCTACTGTGGTGGGTTGGGTGGATGTGACTGGCAAGAGATGTTTCCTTCGATAACCTGGACTAACCAACCAACAGTAACTGAGAGAGGGATCTTGGAGTCTCAGTGGACAACCAGCTAAACATGAGCCAGCCATGTGCAGCAGCAGCCCAAAAAGCCAATACAATCCTAAACTGCATTAACAAAGTGATAGAATCATGATCAAGGGAGGTACTAATACCACTCTATAAATATATAAAGTCTTAGTAAGACCACACCTAGAGTACTGCGTCCAGTTTGGTCATCACACTATAAAAAAGATATTTATTTTTATTTATTTATTTTTATTTGTCAATTGCTTACAAGATATAGGTATCAGTAAAAACAGTTATGAATACATGGATACATATAAGAAAAATAAAAGAAACAATAGGACAGAGACAGTAGACAACGTTGGTACGCTTATGTACGCCCCCTACAGACCTCTTAGGAAAGGGGTGAGGTCAATAGTAGACAGTGTAAGGTTAAAAGTTTTTGGGGTTTGGGGAAAAAAACCACAGAGTCAGGTAGAATATTCCAGACATTGACCACTCTGTTGCTGAAGTCGTACTTCCTGCAATCAAGTTTGGTGAGGTTCACCTTGAGTTTGTATCTATTGTGTGCTCTTGTATTGTTATGGTTGTAGCTGAAGTATTCATTGATAGGTAGGACATTGCAACGTATGATTTTATATACTATACTTAGATTGGACTGAAGGCAGCGTAGTTCTAGGTTTTCTAGGTCTAGAATTTCGAGTCTGGTGGCATAAGATTGAGGCTCTAGAAATTCTCTTCTATCTGTATTTATATAGTGCCCCCCTTTCTAATCTTACAGGGAACACTGGCGGCTGCCTATCAACAGTTGCACTAACAATGTCCTGATTTAGTAATTAAGGATTTGTAAATTACAGGTCAACCTCTTATGACGTTTATAGTCCAGAAACCTATGAAGGTCACTGGAAACAGCTAACTGTTCGTACTAGCTCGAATGGCCACGTCATGGCAATTGCCTATTTTAACCCACAGGTATTGTAAAATTTGTTTTCTATCATAAAACACAGGCTTTCGGTAGCTTTTTTGATGCCTCAGGGAAACTGTTAATTCTTGGTTTTGACGCATGGTTTCCTCAGAGAAATGTCAACTCTGCTTCAGATGCTATTTTAATTTTTTGTCTTTACTTAAAAAAAAACCTTTTCTGTTTTTTTGTTTTTGTTTTTTTTTTGGGGGGGGGGAATCTCTAGAAATTAAGCAAAGAAGAACGTGCTACATTGGAGACCTCAATGGCTACATACTTCACAGAAGGTCCTGGGAAAGACAGCGGAATAACATCTTTATATTTTGTAGAAGAAGGCCAGAGGTAACAACAAAAGATTATTTTTCAGGGTTGACAGAGATGGGATGCTATCACTGCCGATAAAGGGAGAATCTAAACTGTTATAAAATACAGCTGAAGTTTCAAAATTCTAAGCATTTAGTAGAAAATCTCAAGGTTTATTAAAAAATATTGTAGACTAAGGGCAACCCAGCCTGTTTTCCCCAGATCCAAGAATACTCTTTGCTGAGGTATTCCGTTAGGAGAATGAGCGCACTCAGGGAAACATAAGTGACAGTGGTGATGAATAACACAACCTGCACACAGATACACCAGTAAAATGTAAGTTTTACTTCCTGTAAATGGGTAAACAAAGTCCAACAAACAGTCCAAATCATACACAAAGCAGTTTGCATTAAAAACAGTCCAGGGCTAATCCAAAAACAAAGTCCTTTTGTTTACCAGTATCATAAACAAAGTTCAGTAAATGGAGTTTGTAAACAGTTGCAAGACTCACAGCAATTCAAGCAGAATGATGATGAGGCAAAAGGCAAGAAAAACAAACCAGATTTCTGGCTCCATCTTACGGCCATTGGAAGAACCTCAGCCAGTCACAATTACAGCATTCTCTTAAAGATACAACAGTATTAAATGACTATCTTGCTTTATATATTGCCAACCCAATTGTTAGGTGACTATCGTTCCTAACACTTTTTATTTTACTGTCACAGTCATTACTTACTGCCAATACAGTCAAGAGGAGCTGGAAATAGATCAGAATGAAGTGTTAACTAGTGTAATTTTTTCTTCCTGGTTTGTCCATTAGTCCTTTGAGAGCCTTCCTAAATAGGCATCGCCCAATAAAATGGGAACATTTTCAGCTCTTCCATTTCATTAATATGTGAACATTATTTGAGATCATTTAATTGTGCTTGTTATAATGCAGCTGAAGAATCATTGCATTAATAAGTTCTAGCATCAGCTTAGACCCATTTTCTGGCCTTAATTTTATCCCTAATCTTAATAGTTATGATTTGCAGATGCATGGATGGCCGTCACAAACCCCTTTTTTTTGCTTCTTCCCTCTCCAGAAAAACCCCGAATCGTGAAGATTTAATTTTGAACAACATCGCTGGTGATAAATACATACAGGAAGATCTTCTGGGGTTAAAATTCCGGATTTCACCTCATGCTTTTTTCCAGGTAATTTATCACCATGTCGTGCTTGAACCTAGTTTTGCAGTTGGAATTAATGGCTGTTTTTTTTAAGTGAATTTTTAGGAAAATGGAGGAACTGCCCATTTTCCTGGGTTCCCTCCCAAATAAGGACAATAATTTATGTCAGGATTAACTGTAAACCTCCCAATGCATTAAAACTTTAAAGGGTAATATACAAGCTGATAAAGTGTCTTAAAGGGAAAATTGAAATAAGAGGCATACATTAATCTGTGTACAGTAATCCGCATTTTAAAGGCCTGTTCTTTTTGCTAGCTATTAAATAATGTAAAATAAATCAGTGCACTAACATTTTATGCCTAAGTGTTGGTGGGCTACAGAGATAAAAGATATTGTGAGATTTTTTTAAGAAGTCCTGTCATATCCTTGTTTCTCCCTATGGTCCAAATGCGCCTTTTACACTTTTCAATACGCAAAGCTGTGTTAAGTTTTTCACTGTAATTTTAATTTGGTATTCTGGTTTGATGGCAAGTCAAACTTACTTCAACCTGCTGAGATTTTTCTCAGTTGTTTGTCCACTGCTTGTGAGATGAGTTTAACAGCAAGAGTAATGTTGGACTTCATAGGTGAACACAAAGGCAGCTGAAGTTCTGTATTCAACTATTCAGGATTGGGCTGACATCAGCCAGGAAACTACAGTGATGGATGTTTGCTGTGGGACTGGATCAATTGGCATATCTCTTGCACAGGTGAAGGAACAGGTTGGCTTCTGATTTCCATGGGGAAGGGGGAGCAGGGATATCACACACACACACCCTTAGTATGTAGGCCTAGACCAGGGGGTCTTCAAACTTGACACCTTTAAGACTTGTGGACTTCAACTCCCAGAATTCTTCCTCCAGTCATGTTAGCTCAGAAATTCTGGGAGTTGCCAAGTCTTCAAGACCCTTGGCCTAGACTTATGACCACAATCAGTACTGGAACTGCCATACTAAGCCAGGTGGTTGTGAAATGAGCTGCACCTGATTCTGCAAACTTTTTTTTTTTTGCCGTTGCTCATAGTCAGCAGTGTTAACCGATTATTGCCTTTTTTATCGTGCAGAAAGTGAAGAAAGTTATCGGAGTCGAACTCTGCCAAGAAGCAGTTGAAGATGCCAAAGCAAATGCTCAGCTGAATGGTAAAATATAATAAATGCTGAAACCTCTTGCTCACTTTCACCAACTCCAAAGATGATGATTTCTATTTCCTCCTCCTCCTCTACCACCCCCTCTCCCTCTTCTGTCATCAGACATTGGCGATCCTATTTTTATCAACAGCCATACAAGTGCTGCTGAGCTTTGTCCAAACCAGTCCCTTAGATTTTGAAGCCTTGATGTTCTTCTTCTGCCTGGACCTTCTTTGCCTTCAATTTTTCCCTGAAGGATTAAGTGAACTATGCTGTATTTTTCTGGGTGTCACATCCCATGTTCAAAATGTTCTCATTTTTGCTTTTGTATGGTTTTGATGATTTCCCTTGGCTTTCCTAGGCAGCTTATCACCTCCTCATTTCTGATTTTGTCAACTCAACTTATATGTAACAACTGCCTGTAAATCCACATTTCAAATGCTTCTTAGTCTTTTCAAGTGGCTTTCTGTCAGAGACCAACTCTCCAACTCTGTAGAGCAGGATAGAAAAGATGTAGCATCTGAGAAGCCTGATTTTCAATCCAAAGATTTCTGGCAGAACCAAATGGCATTCTGTTCTTATATGCAATGCACCAGTGATTTTCAAACTGTGGTCCATGGAGACCCCACGAGATCTACAATGTCATCACAGGGGGCTTCACGAAGGCTTGAAAAAAAAATGTTTAAAACTTCAGTTGAGTCTTGGGGAGCCGTGGCCACAAAAGGTATTTAACATATAAGTTGAATCTGGTGAAGAAAAAGGTTGGGAACCATTGCAGTACACAAACTCTGGATATCCAACTGCAGATTGATGTGGGTATTATGATATTTCTTATGTTAAGACATTACTATCAACATTTTCTTCTCTGCTTCCCTTTCAGGACTGATGAATGTTGAATTCCACTGTGGGAAAGCTGAAGAGCTTGTTCCTCACCTCGTGAACATGTTAGCACTGCACAACACAGTTACAATTGTGGATCCTCCACGAGCAGGTCTACGTAAGTGTGTGCATGGGGAACCTCAGGGGCATTTAAGTAGAATTTTAAATTTACACAATTGTACAGAAAAATGTGGCACAGTAAGACAAAAAAGGGATTGGGTGTGAGAAGAGAAGCAACTGCCGCTTTCAACGTAGGTACTTTTGCAACACTGCCAGTTTTCTGCTCTGTGTGATTGTTAAACAGTCTTCTAATTTGCCCCTTATTTCTTTTTGGAGGAAAAAAAAATGCCAAATGTGCTTTTTTTGAGTTTTGGGGATGAAATGGATGCTGCAAAGCGAGTTAAGAGTAGCTTTGAACACAGTTAAGCCTTCTTGGTGAAAAGGGTCTGCAGAATTTTTGTCGGATCTTTCCTACTTTTCTTTCTCATGGTGAAGTTGAACGTCTCCCTCCATTTGGAGTGACTGTCGTTTTATTTTCATGTTGCCTTTTCTCTTGACGGGGATAAAAACTGTTGCGGCAGCTAAAAGCCTGATGTTTGTCCAACTGTGTAATTTCCTAGATTCCAAAGTAATCCTTGCAATCCGAAAAGCCGAGCACTTGAAAAAGCTCCTTTACGTCTCCTGCAACCCTCGAGCTGCTATGAACAACTTTGTGGAGTGAGTCTACAAATCATTGTTTCATCGTTTTAGCCGTTGTCTTATCCTCTGTGGGATGAAGGCCTCTTTCCGCATGTTTCCACCCTTCCAACTTGTATCAAGGCCCCCATCCTATGATCGGGGACCTTGATGGGGCGAAGGGGCTTGTGTGGGTAAACAAAATTGTAGGCTATTTCGTCGGACGTCTATATGTCCAGAAGGGTCTCTCCAAAGGAGAACAGGCCAAGCTGGATACCCCAGACCAGGGGTTTTTATACTTGACAGCGTAAAGACTTGTGGACTTCAACTCCCAGAATTCCTCCTCCAGCTCAGGAATTCTGGGAGTTGAAGTCCACAAGTCTTAAACTTACCGAGTTTGAAGACCCTTGCCCCAGATCACATCTGCCAACCTGCATTAGACTAGCGTGGCAGATTATGGTCTATCCTTTCCACAGGCGACTACAATCTCAAATACAGTCCTCATTCCCCGGAGACCCTAGAGCAACTACCCATAGTAGTGGGGAGACCTGGCCAAAGGCAAAGGGTGTGCTCTAGACCGTATAGGTTGGAGCAGGGGCGTCAAATTCAAGGCCCACGGGCTGCTTAGATCTGGCCCACGGGGCCGGTCTGCAGTGTCTGTTAGCAAAAACGGGGCCTGTGGGGTCCACGTGCAGCCCCCCTGCACCCCATTTTGGCCAGCAGAGTGCTGCAGGAAGTGTCCATCCTGTCTTGCTGTCCATCCCATCTCCCACCGCTGCAGCCCATGGAAGCCAACTACAATGCTGATCCGGCCCGCAAAAAAATCCAGTTTGACACCTCTGGGTTGGAGTCTACAAATATTCTCCCCACCACCCAGGAAGCCTAATTTGGGCTGTTCCTTCGCTATCACAGGTTGCTATGAGCGAATAATGATTCATGTTAACCCCCTCCGGACAGGCAGAACTGAAGCAGCCTCAGGTCATCAGATAAAAGGGCGAAGATTCATAATCTATTTCCTCTCTCCCGTAGCCTTTGTCGAGCGCCTTCTCATCGCGTGAAGGGCAGCCCTTTCCGGGTTATCAAAGCAACGGCGGTAGATCTTTTCCCCCACACCATGCACTGCGAGATGCTTTTCTTCTTTGAAAGAATGGAGTATCCAGACAGCAAAGCAAGCAACACCCCTGCAGGCTCAACGGAGATTCCAGATGTGAAACCAGTGGAGATTCCAGGTGTGAGACAGGCAGAGATTCCAGATGTGGGAATGGCGGAGATTCCAGATGCGAAGTCCCAAGAGGCTGACACCACAGACACCCTCCTGAGAACAGCGATGGGATGTCCCAGTTAGCGGTTCTTATGGACCACCCAGCACAGAAAGGACCTTGTGTTTTACTTCCTATCTTAAAAGGGTCTGTTGCTCCTCGCCTTCCTTTCAATACCCAGCCAGCTTCTGCTTAAATTTTTGAAAAAGTACCAAGTTGAAGTAGGTCAACAATTTAAGGGGACTGTTGGAAGCAAAAGGCCTGAAGATACAATTTCAGACTCCTTTTTTTTTTTTTGTAATGGCGTATTTTTGAAATCATGGAGCAAATGGAGATGAGAGTTCTGTGTACTAAACAAATTAAAGCCATTGGGTGGCATTTGTGTTACCTTTCTTTCTTTGTTCCTAGCCTATGGTCCAAGTTGTATTTGCCACAATCCAGGCAATCCTGGATGTACAACCATAATGGAGTCAGCCCATCACGCACATCATATGGGTTGCAAAGGGAGTGACTAGGCAGCAAATAAGTCAAGAACTTCCTACACTAAATTCTACTTCATTAAATTGCTGAATCCCCTAGTTTTAATATGGTTTAAAGAACCACAAAATGACAGTGCCTCCAGAATACTTAGAAAACAGGAAAGACTTGAAGGCAGTGGTTCTAAACCTTTGCTTCACCTCAGAGCCTTTTTAAATACCTTTTGTGACCATGGATGTCACGGGGCTCCCCAAGACTTAAGATGTAAATATTTTTCAAGCCTTCGCAAGACCTCCTGCAATGACATTGCAGTCTCCCAGGTGTCCGCAGACCAGAACCACTGCTTTAAGAGGGTCTCTCTCCTGCCCCAGATATACTTTTATTTAACTCTTCATTCACATGGAAAACACAGATGGAAGGAAATTTGCTCTGCCAATCACATCACCCTCCTAGTTAGGAGAAAATTAGGCTGCATGATTCAAAACTGCTTCTCTTGGTGGTACAACTTTAAAAAAAAAAAAAGCCACAATCTTCAGCTTGGTGCCATGCAGGTGCCCTTCCATTAAAGGATTAGGGGGAAGGTGGAACTAATGGGCAATAAAACTGGATGCATTTGTGTATGGAAGTTTGGGGAGGTTGAAGAAAAGCAGATCCGCATGGAACCAACACCTCAGTGTTCCCAAAACATCCCACCAGCATCATATTGGCTGGATTTGGAACTGGTCATTGGGTGGGGGGTGGAGATAGGACTGAAGGAAATAGTTTGGTATTGATGTGTGAGAAACTCAGATTCCACCTGACTTTACTGCAACCAGCATCTCTCAGTAAAAGTACCTTTCTCTTCAAGCAAATGGAGTCGAGGGTTTTTCTTCCCTAAGGGATCAGAATGGGATGATGACTGGCAGTAGCAGATGAAAAAAATAATCTAATTTCGAACTTTATTGCTGAAAACTAATATTTGGGGGAAACACACAAGTAACCAAAAGTCGTAACACAGAGGCTCAAAGAATAAGACTTTATAAAGGGAACCAACCAACCACTTGTATTACTCAACTTATACAATTCACCTGGTTAACATTGAGTTGGTCATATTCATTTTCAAAATACAATACTGCAATTAATCACTGCAAATGGTTCCAAAGGACTGACCGACAGGCCATCTTAAAAATCTGGAACACCCCCACTGACATTAGAGATTGTTTTCACCATCACCAAGAACACAGATTAGTAGAAAAAGTTGGAAAAAGAGCTAGAGTGAAATACTTCTGTAAGCACAGTATGAGCAACGTTAGAACACGGATTTGTTCCCGGTGGTTAATCTCAAGTAACCAGACATAAAATTTTCCTGGTGCTGTTAGTGGATAGCGTCTTAATTTTTCTGCATCATTATTTGACCAATTACTACCATTTCAACAGTTTCCCCACATTTCTCAAGGAAAGAATAAAAGAAAGCCTTATTTTCCTGAAGGACAGTGCAACGAAGAACAGGCCCATCCAGAGAAATACACTAATTTAATGAGGGTTAAAATGGGGGGGGGGGGGGGGAAGAGAGGGAAAAAAAAGAACAGCTATAATTTTAGGCGTCAAAACTGAAATCCCAAGTGATTTGACTAGAAAATCCATGTTAATCAAGGACTATGACAAAGTTTCAGAATATCTTATCAGACTGCACACTTCTGCACATTCATGCAAAAGCTGGAATGAATGGATGTGAAGGTGGCTCACTCTAACTTGTGCTTTGGGGCAAATCATAAGACTGTTTACACTCTGCAAAGTATCCCCAAAATATCGGCAGGGGTGAGAAATACTTCACAGGGACAATAACACCGACAAGAGGTTTTGTCCCGGCTGTTCTTGCGCATGGTTGAAAAACCTTGCTGAAGATGCTGCAGTACTAGTTAAAATACATGTAAGTCCTTGACCTCCAACGGTTCGTTTCGTGACCAAACGGCACTGAAAAATGTGACTTTATGACCATTTTTCAGTTACCTTTCTAGCATCTCCATGATCGTGTGATCAGAGTTCAGATGCGTGGCAACTAGGTCATATTTATGACTGCTGCTCTGTTCCCAGGTCCTGTAATCATCTTATGGCTCAATGGAAAAGCCAAATTCACTTAGCAACCATGTGACTAACTTATCAACGGCAGTGATTCACTTAAACAACTGCGAGAAAGACCGTAAAATGAGGCAAAGTTCACTTGAGAAAATGTTTCACTTAGCAACAGAAATTTGGGGCTCAAAATTATGGTCAGTTGAGGACTGCCTGTGATGCATAATGTTCTTATACTAGCCTTTGGTTTACAATGACAAATCAAAAGGGTTTTTTATTAAAGGTGGTGGTCACCTCTTCACCAATTCCAACAGGTAAGGCCAAAACCAAATACTCTCAACTTTTAAGAAAAACACTTCTGGAAAAGAGGCAACTGTGATACTCAGCAGAGGACCTGCCCCCCCAAAAAAACATTCTAAGCTTGGGGAAGGAAAACAATTTCCCAGCCCTGGTAAGAAATCTTACGTAGAAAAGAAATATCCGACTTCCCCTTGAATCGTTGATTATTAAGATAAAAAAATTAGAAACTGGCTGTTTGAAGAACAGAAATCAGACACTTAATGTCATGCTTCATTCTGTGGCAAACTGACCCAAGAGAACATAAAATGGGATAAAATTCTACAGGGCGAAAATGTCATCCAAGGGCCCCAGAAATAGCTGCAAGTATCAAGAGGGAATGCAAGTGTTTTAACTGTGTTATGCAATTGGATTTTTTTTTTAATTCCTACCAAGATTTCTGTTAGAATAAGCTTCCAACTGAAGCAATCTACCTCCTGCAGAGATAAATGCTATTGCACAAGATTTTATTCAGAGGTTTCAAATATTGAAAGAGGGGCTCCAGCATGAGTCAGAAAGCTTGAAAGACACAATCCGTGGCCCTGGTGACCGACCCAGATTGGATCCTGTTTCGAATATTACTGTGTGTAACCAGCCATAGACGTGCTAAACTGTCATTGAGAAAGACAAGAAGCTGGACAAGAACAAATAGATACCCTGGTGCTTTTCTGCATTTCAGTTTTGCAACCCCTTGGATGCAAGTCGTGTTAACAAGCATGAAAAGGTTGCTAGCATTGCTTGCTTTAAAGGAACACCAAGAACCCTTGAAACCAAGTATCCACTGCTTATGCAAGATTGGGGATGGGATATTGGATCACCAATCCTTCCTTTTAGTTTTTCTGGAGAGTCTTACTGGGGAAAAAAATGTTCCAAAAGTGCTTTTTCAAAAGGCCACTGGACTTTGTTTTTCCTTGAAGATGTTTTACTTCTCATCCAAGAAGCTTCTTCAGTTCTGACTGAATGGATCTATATTGTCTTGCAGCCACCTGGTGGTCAGCATTCCCTCTGAGAGGCCTTCCATCCTCCACCATTCAGTCAGAATTAAAGAAATATATATGTTATGTAGTCGCTAGGAGATCTTTGTTATTTTTAAGGTGATCATTAAAAAGTTAAATTATTGGGATTTAAAGGGGAATTAATTAAATGATATATGGGGGGGACAAAGAGTGGCATGCTCCAAATTGGTAATTGTAGGGGAAACTTTTTTGAACTGTTTAAACTAAGATGGAATTATTGAAATAATGAAATAAAGAATATGCAATGAAATTGCAAACCTGACAGATAAAAGTATAACAAATATGAAGACATGGAAATTATTTAAAGTTAAATAGATTAAGAAATGAATTGAAAAATTATAAAATAAGCTTGAGGAAAATATCTAAGAAAACTAATAGAAAATATGCAAAGTAATGATAAGATTAGAATTTAAATGTGAAAGATGAATATGTAATCAAGGTCATGTTTGTATGGAAATGTGAAAACCTGGAATCATGCTGTTTACTAAAAAAAGATGTTTTTAAAATGTGGAAAATTGAAATAAAATTTTTACAAAAAAAAAAAAAAAGAACTAAAGAAGCTTCTTGGATGAGAAACAAAATGTCTTCAAGGAAGAACAAAGTTTAGTTGCCTCTTGAAAAAGCACCTTTGGGACATCCATGACCTGGATGACTGAGAATCTCCATAAACATTTATTGGGGGGGGGGGAATCATAAAATGGTATGGATTTCTTTCACAGTAGTTTTTGCTTCTCAAACTTTCTATAACCATGGACCAAAGGGTTTGTCTTAAACAGAAAACGTTTACATCTTCACACACATTCTTTACTTCAACAACAGAAATTTACTTCAGTCTTTTTAGAGATACATCTCTGATGCATTTCACTTTACATTCATATAGTTCCCAAAGCCAGATTTGCAAGTACTAAACAGGCAATAAAAATGAAAAAGGCAGTCACATAAAAAAAAATCTCGACTTGAAAGGTATCCAGTGATTTTCCTGGCGGGGTATAAATGCTAGATGTTGCAACTTTAACTAGCATGATAAAATATGAAACCTTACCGAGCACTGCTGCTACATTCACGGTAAATCTGGTAAACTGTGAGGAAACATCATTATGAGCCCTACTAGCATGAAGAAAAGTTTCAGAGCAGTGATGCTTGGCTCACCTTTATGCCAAAGTTTTGTTGGTTACATCTAAGAGAAACCAAAATGAATCTTACAATCACAGCTTCCTATGTTAGTCTTTGTTTTAAATGGAACAATTAAGAGAATGGAAACCTCAAGAGCTGTATACAATCAGTTCTTCTCTGATAATCACTGGATCCATGCTAAAAATCCTAAGTCTGCGAAAATTCACTTGAGAAGCAATCCTACTGGCCTAACTCAGCAGGGCATAAAGTGATACACATTTTTGTGTCTTTCCTGCAATGTAGCTGTCAAAAGGCTGTAATCAGTGCTTATTTTGTGCGGAAATACAAGAAACCCTTTCAGAAAACAAGTGCCTGTAGTGTTCCTAAAAGCAGGAAGAACTATGCTCCTGGGTTACACATTCGTTCCACTCTTTAAATGAACATCCTGTATTTAATTCTTAAGCATCTCTATCAAAGGCAACACTTCTTTCTTTTGGAAAGGATGGGGAGTTGAGCTTGCCCAAGTGAACAACCCTGCTTCTGCTTTTCTAAAGGTACGGCTGGGTAGATTTTTTTGCTCCTGATTAACATCATCTTGGGAAGTACACACAAAACTTAGCATTATCACCCTGATGCAAACACACAATGCACATTTGAAGCAGCTTTGATGGTTAGGTTGTTTCCCGAAGCAAACCAATTTCTCCTTCAAACTGTTGACAAAGTAAAAACTGAAAAACCATTCCTAACTTTCTCCACTTGTTTTATTGCTCCAATTCCTAATCTTTCCCATTACACATCCACAGTACACAGAGGCTCATTGCCAGGCTGAGCAGACTCTACAATTGTCATCTTGGGTTTCTTTCGCGTTTCCTCCTAGAAATATAAAAAAAGAACCAACCATAATTATACACATCCTTTCATCCTCGCTGGATGCCAACCTTCAAACGTTCCCTGAACAGAACTCTTAAAATCTTGTTGGAAGCATCAAAGTGCTTCCGTGGCGAAAGGATTTGCTGGTGACATCACTGTTGGGGAGGGGGGAGTGTCCAGTGGTGGGCTCCTTTCGTGTACCTTTGAAGTTGCTGACTGAAGTGGTACCCATTAATCTATTTGTGGTCACCCACTTTCGAACTGCTGAGTGGGTGGGAGCCAGAGCGTGTGACTGGAGTTCAACCCGCCCTGTGGCAGCAACGGGTCTCAAACGTGAGTCTGCTCATTGTCAGCCCAGTGTTCTAACCTTGGGAGCCACCATGCTTAGTTGCTAGGTAAATTTAAAACCGAAATTGTAACATCTTTTTCTTGAAAACAAAAGTTGCCTAAAGGGACATGGATGAACTGGCTGCTCATGAAAGAGTCTGGCTGCTCTCAATACTTTCAGAATTTTGTTTTTGTTAACCTCCGAGTTGGAGAGCTCGGCTTGGGTTTGTAAAGGAAGGAGAAAAGTGGTGTTTTAAAATAAGTGCATCCTAAAGAGAGAATCCCTATGAATATAGAATTCTTATGTTCCTATAGTTATAGTTTCATATATGGACAAAGACCAGCCTGGTTATCATCATACTTCGTGAAAACAAATAAACACTGTGAGATTCTTAGCAGTCCTAGTAATACATTCTAGAAAATAACAAAAATACAAATCTAATCAGAAAAGCATTACTTATCTGATTATCTAATCAAGAGGTCTCCAAACTTGGCAACTTTAGGACTTGTGGACTTCAACTCCCAGAAGTCCAAAGTCTTAAAAGTTGCCAAGTTTGGGGATCCCTGATCTAATCAGAAAACCTTCATGTTTAAGAATCAGGAAAACCATGAACTAAGCAGAATCATGAACCTGTTTTGTATGGTTAAAGCAGGGGTGGGATCCAACCAGTGTAATTACCCGTTCAGTGGCTACGTGTAATTGGGCACGCATGCAATTAACAAACTGCAGAGCTACCCAGACAGCTGAGCAGCGCTGCATGCAGGTGTGCAGTGTTTGAAAAAGCACTTTTTTCCTGCTTTTTCAGTCGCAGCTGTGCCGCACAAAGCAGCTGAGGGTGAAAAAGCAGGAAATAAAAGACAGGAAAGAGCCGGGGCAGGTGGGTGGGCCAAAACAGCAGCAGACACTGGTTCTGCATCTGCTGCTCTTCAGAGCTACTGGTTCTACAGAGCTGGACAGAACCGGTAGAATCCCATCCCTGAGTCAAAGCAGCCAGGGAGCAGCTCACTGAGATGCTACTCACCTGTTCTTGTGCTAATTTTCTCATTTCCTCTTGTAACTTGTTCAGAATGTGCAGATTGGGCTTGTTCTTTTTGGCATATTGTTGAAGTTCTATCACGCTTTTGTCAGATGTTTCCTGCCCAAAAGGCATCAAAATTAAAGGGAATTAAAGGATTTTAATACAGTCCTTTTACACCCTACTTTCTTAAAAAAAGCCTCTGAATTCAGTCTAAGCAACAAATCACAGATAATTTTTCATGTTTCCACAGAATCTCCTTATTTAGTCCGGAGGCCAGGCAGAACATAAAAACATTTTACCTGCTTAACCATCTTACTGCTTTCTCTGCCGTACATGCGCAATAAAGAACCCCAGTTTTTCACATGTGGGTGAAGCAGCTGAAGGATTTTCTGGGAAGCTAGCTGCTTTCCAACTCTTTTGTTTTTACCTGCAAAATCACCATAAGACAATTTTAAATGTCACACTCATGGAGTAAACATAGGTAGTGGAAATTGGAGAACAGAAATTGGAGAAAAAGCTACTGCATTGAGGAATCATACTTTTAAAAACAATGATTCTACGATGCAGAATGTTTTGTACATTATATATAACATTTGTAATTTTTAAGGGAATGGCTACCAATTAAATTATCAACTTTAGTCCTTAACAATTATGAGTGTACAGGAAAGGGAAAGCATTTTATCTTATGTAGCCAAAATGTTGTTCTTTTTCTTTACAAACTTATATTCAAAATATTACAAAAAACTGCAGTTCCAGCTTTGATACCAATGTACTCAGGTATAAACACTTGTTTTTGATTGAAAACCGTAACTAAAATGATAGTGTCTTGCAATCAGTATATAGGAAATTCTGACCAGTTAAACAAGAAAACCAAGAGCACCAAGAACACTTATGTTCTTAGAGGAAAAGTGGCATATAAATCTAATAGAACTGATTTTCCACAGATTTTCTTAGTAACTGTTATACTTACACCACCCCCGCACAGTATGCTTCCCACAAGTCATAACATATTCGCTCTTCTGATTTTTGCCAGGAATCACTTCAAATTTTATGGATGTATCACCCATGCCATGATTTCTGAAGGACAAAATAAATACTGTTAGAAACACTGCGTTTAAAAACTCTGTGTTTATTAATTAAAAACATAAAAATTTTAAAATAAATGTTTGCATCAAATCTGGATGCCAACATAAAATGTCTTTCAGCTAAAGCAGTGTTCATGATTTTCAAAGGACAAAAGTGTTCCTGGTTTTTACTGCACATGGTAAGCAAATTGTCTCAGTTCTGGAGTCTGTCTAGCCACCATGTACACAAGATATTTCTAATAATTATGGGTTTCAGCTTTAAGAAGTGACAGCTGGATATGCAATATGGTGTGATACCAACAAAAGCTAATATTTGGATCTCAAGGTTGAAATGTGGGGACCTTGGTGCTGAGTGGCTTTTTTTTGCCAATGTTTCATTACCAAATCATCATCATCATCATCGTCAGCTGAAGAAAACTACCAAGCTCAGAAAGCAACAAGGACCCCACAATACAGCGTGAGCAAAATGTACAGTAAGTCCTCAACTTACAAACACAATTGAGCCCAAACTTTATGTTGCTGAACAAGACAGTTAAGTGAACTATGCCTCATTTCAAGACCTTTTTTGCCACAGATGAATCACAATTGTTAAGTTAGTAACACGGTTAAGTGGATGGCTTCCCCACTGACTCTGTCACAGGTTTGCAAAAGATGACATGACCCCGGGACCAGTGCAACCGTCATAAATATAAGACAATTGCCAAGTGTCGGAATTTTGACCATGCAACCATGAGGATGCTGCCATGGTCATAAGTATGAAAAATGGTCATAAGTCACCTTTTTAGTGCCACTGTAACTTCACTACATCACTAAAATGAAGAGTTGCAAGCTGAGGACCATCTGTATAGGAAATATCTATTTTCCAAACTCCCCCCAGCTCCAGCATGTATGATGATCGTCAGAGTTTGAATCCAAAGAGGAAGCCAAACAGCTGACAGGGAATGGGAGTGTGGCTCCGTTGACTATGGAGGAAACTGGGGAAGGGCAAGTCCAGCTGGGCAGAGCAGGGGAGAGGTAGAATAAGGGAGAGGGAGTACTGAGGAAGACCCAGGACCATCCCTTCTTCATCCTAGGGCATGCAGGGAGAAACAGAGAAGAGAGAAACATGGCTTACGGGGGAGGAAAGAGCCCTGATTCCCTTCATTAGCCACAACTGGGAAGACAGCTGATAAGAAAAGCTGGCTATGTGCAGCAGGCTGCTGGGAGCAAACATGACTTTATATTGTATTGTTGCTTATCTATGTTCCTGTCATCTTCCCAACCATGTGAGTTTTGCTGTGTCTTCAGGTCTAGAATTCTTGCTTCTGCCCTGCCAAACTAATTACCCCAATTTGGCTTGATTGGACTTAATAGTTACAGTTTGTGTTGACCATGTTTTGGACTTATCCTCTGCAGTCAAAGTTTGTTTTTGGGAGTTTTTCTCCAGCTAGAAGGTAACCTGGACATTGGGAGCAAAGTTGGAGCTAATAAAGGGACTCTTATTGATTAACTGACTGTGTTGCCTTTGTGCCACGCCCTGGGCCATCACTGCATGTCTTTTAAGCCCGCGCATTGGTACAGGCAATCATAATGTTCACACAGCGGAGTTAAGACCACAACAGCCACATGGGGGGACTCTGTCCCAAGTGGACTAATTTCCAAAGCAGTTATCATGTTTTAGGAACCATTTCTAGGTTCTCCCAGATTAAAGGAGGAAAAAAAGAACAGGTGAGGCTATTCCATAAAAAGAATGAAACCTTCCTCCAAGGATAAATCACACACATCATGCAAAACTCACCTTTTAAGGCACTCGTGAAGGATCTGATATGGAGACAGGAGTCCAGCTTTACTTGTCAGTTCGTACACCCGCGAATCCTCGATACTGATATGGTTAAAATACTACAAACAAAATTGGTAAAATGGTCATTTAACGGTAGGAAGGACTTTTTGAGTTTTTTGCAGGAAGGGCTCTAGTGGTTCTGTGGTGGTAGTATTAAGAGAGAAACTAACAAGGAAAGATCTAAGAGAACAAAATAAACAGCAGAACAAATGAGCTGTATGCCTTCATGTTGATTTTACTAGGAGCTGCAATTGAGAACCATGACTGTAATTACCACCAAAGAATACAAGTAGTTCTCAACTTGAATGACCGTTCAAAGAGACAACGGCAGTGGAAAAAGTGACTTAGGTCCATTTTTCACTTATAACCGTTGCAACATCTCCAGAGTCATGTGACTTACATCCGGACGTTTGAGAACGGATTCACATTTACGATGGTTGCAGTGTCCCTGGGGTCACATGATCCCGTTGTGACCTTCTGACAAGCAAAGTCAATGGGGAAACCAGGTTCGCTTTACAACTGTTATTATTACATTAACAAGTCATAAAATTGGGACAAGCTCACTTAACAAATGTTTCACTTAGTGTTGTTAGCCTGTATGGACGGCTGAGGAGAGCGAGGACGCAGATGAGGGGCCAGGACCATTAGGGAGTCGAGTGCTGCCTTCAGAGATTGTGGGGGCTGGCAGCAACGATGAGGAGGTTCCCAAGGAGCCTGTACCCAGTGTACGCAGGATTGCTCGCAGGAAAGAGAGCTACAACAGCATGGTCGACTCGGGAGTAAGGCTGCAAGGTAATGGCCCCTCCTTCAAGATAAAAGCTAGCTGTGAAGTGAACTTTCTTTGCAGAAGTCAAAGACGTTTTGAAATTCCAGCCTCGTGGACATTCCAGTATCCTGAGTTTGTATTTGGAGATTCTTGTATTACAAATTATTTCTTGTCTGTTATCTTTTGGCAAGTCTCGCAGTTTGGCAAGGTTTCTGCTTATTACAGCTAATTATTTTGCAGAAGCTGTACAAGGTTTCTGTTCCCTTTTGGATTGTTTGATTTGTTAGCAACAAAACACGTAGCAACATAAATTTTGGGCTCAATCATTGTTAACTTGAGGATTACCTGGACTCAGAAGCTCAGAAGGGTTATATTTGACATTGGGGTTTGAGAAAGCCACTGTCTGAACAGGGTCCAAATTTTTTTAGTCTATATGGTCACCATTTCCAAGTATTTCAATAACGAAGGAAAATATGTTCTTGAAGAGATTCTATCTTCTATAAAAGGTAATTTATAACTTAGCTTTTTAAACCAGGGTTTATAATTTATAATAAAGTTTGTCTTGCCTTATTAATCTAAGACATTATCATCCAAATATGGCCATCAGCTCAGCTATTCCCAGAACTGTGTTAAATTCATTTCAGGTCCACCAAACACAAAATAGAAAGAAAAGGAGACTTCATTATTTCTCTTTCCAGAGGGTGCCTGCTTTAGTTAACTCCTTTCAAGGAGTCAAAGGATAAATACAATAAATTATAATGGCAGTTCTTCTTTTATGCAAAGAAGCTGAAGGTTTAAAGGAATTTAACATGTGAAGACTCAGCCCTGAACGTACCTCTAATTCCTCATTATCTTTGGGCTTCTCCTCAGAGGTCTGCTTCACAAAATCAGGGATGAGGATTTCCAGAGTAGCTCGGGCTGAAAAAAAAATAATAACTGGCATGAACAGAGGCCTCTGAAAATCATGTGCATTTTGTCAAGAATGCCAACATGCATCGAACAATATTTTCCTACGTTTTTCATATGGTGAAAAGATTCCCAAGTTGGGAAGTTTATTTATTACTCGTATTTTGTATTTCATAACTGCCCTTCTCTCTCAGAGAGTGGACTCTTGGGTGTTGAAGTTGCAGAAACATCTTTTGAGAGGAAAGCCTGTGGAAAATAAATCCCAGATATATCTGTGCTAAATTCTCTCAGTTCTTCTGCCAATTCTACACACACTTCCCTTAGTTGCTACCCAGACGGAGTGCTAGTCCCAGAATGGAATAGCTTAAGTGCCACAGTCTTGCTATAAATTGTAGTATTACTTGTCACTTAAATCGCAGAGATTTAAAAAGCAAGCAATAGTTGGGTTCTTTTCATCCGAAATCACAATCTTGAGTGGAACAAATAAAACAAAAACAAAATTCAGCACTTTAGAGAACATCGTACAGGTGCTCCTCGAGTTACGGCACCACTGAGTCCAACGTTTCTGTTGCTTAGTAGTTGTTAAGCAAATTTTGCTACATTTTAAGACCTTCCTTTCTACCATTAAGTGAAGCACCACAGTTGTGAATTTAGTCACACAGCTGTTAAGGGAATCTGGCTTTGCCGTTGACTGTCAGTAGGTTGCAAAAGGATTACATGACCCTCGGGACATCACAATCACCAAGCATTTGAATTTTGATCAGATGACCATGGGGATGCTGCAGCAGTCGCTAAGTGAGAAAAATAGCTATAAGTCACCTTTTTCAGTGCGATTGAAGAGTCACTATATGAACTGTTGTAGGTCGAGGACTACCTGTACTGCATTTCAGTCACATGTCTTAATTGCACACATCATGGTGTGCTAGCCCAGCAAACATTGATGAAAGCACAAATCGCATGTAGAATCAGAAATGCACCCATTTTCTGAGAATGCTAATTTTCTTGACTCCACTAATCATTCATAGATCTAGGGGGCCCCAGTCTGCAAAGCCAGAAAGGCTGGGGAACTCTGATCTAGACAGCTTTACTTACCAGCTTTATTCTTGGCAAATTTTTTGCTACTGGCAGTCCCTGCTCCATAAGTCACTCCATCAATAATAACTGATGCTCCAAAAGGCTCACTTGGGTTCTCTTTAAAGAGAGGAGAGAAAAATCAAAATATCTGAAGTCCCATCTCATCCTGTCAAGAAGACCGAGAGGCTCATGTTTAGCATACTTGGCGATTTACAAAGCCTACTCAGTTAAAGAGCAAACCAGGAAGAGGTTTCCTTTATATTGAACCATCACATGCTACCATTTCTTTATTCCTCTCCCACTGTGTATCCCATTAACATTCTTGAATGTAAATGTATTCAGAACAGGAAGTTTTATAGTGTTTCCCCAAAAAAACCAAACAAACATAGCTCAAGAAGGAAGGCAAATATAGACGTGTCCTGGGATAATGTTTCAGGATCCAATCTGGATAAGTCATGGGGACCAGAGCAAGCTTTCGGACCCGTGCTTGGAGCCCATCCTCAGGGAACTTCTCTCTACCAGAATGTGTGCTTTGGGCTATTCTATGCTAGTATTGCTACTAAGATTGTTGGCTAAGCAGGGACAAAAATAGCCAGGGAAATTTTTGAAGCCCGTGAAAGGCTTCAACAGGATTGCAGATTTCCCACCAGTTTATCAGATGCTTAGGAGCTGAGGAAAAAACAGCCAATGACTTAATACTTGGCCATCAACACCCAAAGAACAAAAGGCCACATACAACCAGGCACCATATAAATATCACACACAGAATAGCCCAAAGCACACATTCTGGTAGAGAGAAGTTCCTTGAGGATGAGCTTCAATATGAATTTGAAAGCTCGGAAGACTAAACCTCTGGTCTTGGTGACCAAACCCAGATTGGATCCTGCAACATGGCTCAAGCTTAGATCTTTAGATCTATTGCAGCTTCTCAAGATATTCGTCACGTAGATGAATGAATCATCCCTTTAGATAAATATTAGAAGACTTACCACATTCAAAGAAATTGTAAACAGGCCGTACTTTCAGCACTCGTTGCATATATTCATGAAGTATACAAACTTCAGACTTCCCATTGGGATTAATAACAAACTCTGGAAAATAAGGATATTGCACAAATGCAGCTTTGAATCTTTGAAATGTTCACTAGTAACAGCTACAGGATGAGAACGGCTTTCATTAAGAATTCCCACAGGATAAATACAACTCCTTGATACCAATCCCAATACGTGTACTGCCCTGACAATGAGTCGAAAATAAAATTAGTATTTTCCCAACATTTGGTGTAGGTAGTCCTCCCTTGGTGACCACAATGGAGTCTTCCCGTAAATCATTATGGTCGCAAAATGGATTGTCATGAGACCAATCTGATTTTACAATATTTTTTTTGCAGCGGTCATTAAATAAACATGGCAGTCACCATGGCTATTAAAACAAACCAACTGTTTGGTTTTTTTTCATTTTGCCAACTGTTTTTTGCATTTTTTGCAAAAAAAAAAAAAAAAAGTAAATCCTTTCTTTTTCCTTTGGCAAAAAAACATTGTACAATGTGGTCACATGACTGAGGATGCTGCAAACAGCCGTAAGTGGCTGCTAGACCTGGGCTGTAAGTATCTCTGGGGATAACTTTGAATGGAAGAGACAAAACTATGAATAGGAAGGACAAACAAATAAAGACAGTTCCATGTAGAACTCTGGCTAATTCTCAGGGCTTTAAATCCATTCACAATTCTTACAACCAGCCTACCTTTCTTTGTGGGTGCATCTTGGACAGACAATGTAATGAGTTTCTGATTGGCTGGCAAAATGGGCCTCTCAGACTCCGCCTGCTTCCTCTTCATCTCCCGGTTGAACTGCCGCCGCTCGGCCCAGGTTCGGAACTTCTTCACTGTGACTTGCTCGAAATCGAAACATTTTTCCAGGTAGTGTCGGAAATCCTCAATATCTGAGGAAACAAAGCAACCGTCATCGTGCCGTGCTCCTTCCAACTGAGTGCAACTGGGTTCGGTCAGGGGAGCGACCTGATTTACGGGACATTAGGGCTTACGGTCGTAATAAGGTCATAAGTCAAGGATTACCTGTAGATGGAAATATCTGAGAAAGATTTGTGCTTATGTCCCTTTGCATCATACTGCAAACAAGCAGTTACACAAAAAAGAAAATTAACTTGAGTAACTGAGCTGGAAGGGACCTCAGAGGTTTCTAGTCCAACCCCGTTTAAACAGGAGATCCTACACCAATCTGGAGAAGTGGACATTCACAATTTCTGGAGGCAAGACGTTCCACTGATTGTTCTCACTGTCCGAAAATCTCTCCCTACTTCTAGCTTGGATCTCTCTTTGAGATGCTTCCATCCGTTGCTTCTTGCTCTACTTATGATGTACATCAAAGTGACATTTAATGTACAGCAAGAGGATCTCTGGATGACTGATCCCCAACTTGAGTTGGCAGGATGGGGCCCACCTGGAAAAGGTAAATGACAGGTCCTCACCTACTGATTCATCTTTGCACACTTCCACCTTGGCCTTCACTTGTACCAAAGCTCCTTGGGCTGCGTCTCCCCCAGTTGGATCTTTCTCATCCAACGTTCCGGAATCGGCTGCCGTAGAGTCCGGCTCCTCTGTTTGAGAATCCAGTTCCAGGGACTTCTCCGTCAGCTTTACAGGTGAAACCTCCCTGTTTGGGGTGATGTCATTACTTTGTTCCCTTTCCTCGTTTTCTCTCATTTTTTTATAATGCAAACAAGGAATGCTACTCAGAGGAGGGTCGTGTTTCTGCAACAGAATTTGCAAGTTCAAAGGTGAGAGCAGTACTACAAAACCAACATGTAATTTCCCTCATAGATAATGCCCTAGCTTTTACCAGCAATGCTTCAGACCTGTGAGTATCGTTGTTATATAAAACAAAACACAGCAGTGAAGTCAAATGCAATATGCTTTCTGCAAGTGTTTTTAAATACTTGTTAGACAATCATCTGGCTCTCTAGCAACTTACACCCTTTTAAAGTTATTTTCTGTACTATCAGAATAAAAATCTTGTGAGAAGCAATTAATTTAAAAAGTGCACCTTATCGAAGTATAACGGGGTCCTAATTACTTCAATGTATTTTTAGTAATTTTTAAAATAAACTTTTGAAGGTCAACGCCTGGAATGCCCTACCTGACTCAGTTGTTACAGCCTCAACCCCTCACAGCTTCAACCTCAAACTGTCTACCATGGAGCTCACTCCATTCCTAAGTGGTCCTTAAAGGGGGCGTGCACAAATGCACCAGCATGCCTACTGTCCCTGTCTTACTGTCCCCATTTATGTGTATTTATTTACATGTGTATTAAATACACATTTATGTGTATTTACTCCCTTGTTGTTTATGTTCATGCTTATCTGTTGTAATGATGAGGCAGCCGAGTTGTTTGATCATGAACAACTGGATCATGATCTTTATTGGAGTATAGTCTTGCATTTATACACATTTTTAGTTATCCTCCATTATTGGTTAACTTTGGTTACTGCTTAACTTTCGTTACTGTTCAGCACAGTAATCCATACAATTAATTATCTCTAGTTAAAGTCTAACATATGTTTACTTCCCCTCTCTAATCCTCCTTTAGATTAGTGACTTTGTTTGCCTGAGTTGTATTTGCTTGGAAACATTCTTTATATGAGGTTTGCCATCCAAGATTGGAACATTCCTGCAATTACAACTCTACACTTATCTTGTACATGTTTGACAAACAAACAAACTTAAAAAGTGCACCTTGGAAGTATCAAAATGGAAAGTGTTCCTAATTGTTCCAATATATTTTCAGTAATTTTTAAAATCAAAGTCATCCACTGTATGTTACCGTTGTACATACAATACTCATAAGTCCCCAACTTTCCTCTGTAAATGTTTCCCCATAAAAGAAGTGGAGAGGAATGCATTTCCACCTGCTTTTAACATTTCACTTTTCACTGCAACCTGATGCCTCCAAGAAGGCTAGAATAGCAGAAAATTATCCAAGAACAGCTTTCTATGCTCTTTGACTTTATTTCACCGAGAGGCCTTCATTCCCTTTTGCAGAAGGATAAATAAATCAGTTTATTTAAATAAATCTATAAATCAGTTATGTATTATGCTTAAGGAAAGAAGACCAATAATACCAATCCTCTTAAAGGCCCTGTCACACTGGCCGACGGATGCAAAACGTTTGTAAAAAGGACACAGCGGACAAGAAAAATGTTCCATCCATTGTTATCTGCTCTCAAAAGGGGCAAAAATTTGCATAACCAGAGCAGATAACACGGAAAGGAACGGACGGGGAGAGGATGCAGGGCGGATGGAAAGCGGATGCGGAACGGAAGCCTAGCGGATAGAAGTGGATGAGAGCGGATAGGTCCCCTCTGCGAACGTTTTTTCCGTTTTTATGCTTTGTTTGCGAGCTGCATCCGCTTTCATCCTTTCCCCGTCCATGCTACTAACGCTGCGCGTCCATTCCGCGTCCGTTCCGCTTCCTCCCTGTGTCCGTTTACTGCTGGAGCGGATTTGAGTTGCGCAGATGCGCAGCGGATGCCTAGCGGATATAGCGGATGCGTAACGGATAACAACGGATGCAGAACGGATGTCCCCCGTATGCCTAGCGGATGCAGAACGGACGCGTTGGATACATTTTCCGCTCAAAAGTTTTGAGCAACTCAAAACCTTTTGAGCGGATGCAATGTCAATAGACGGATGCTGGACGGATAGAGAGGATGAAAAACAGAGGCAGTGAGTACAGAACGGATGCATCGCGTTAACCAACGGATGGCAAGTGTTTCTCTCCGTTTTACATCCTCTTTCCATCCGTTGGTGCAGTGTGACTTGGGCTTAAATTACTAATGAGCCAAGTGTTTTAGTGTTAAGTAACCTATAAAGCAATTATTATTTTGTAATGTAATGACAATTCAAAATAGATCTTTTAGTCAAAGGGCAGGAAGGCATTTTTTTTCATATTATTCTGAGTGATGCTGACAGTTTCATAATTAGCTTGGCTCCAGCATGCAGATAATCACCGACTTATGACCACAACCGAGACCTGAATTTCCATAGTTAAGAAGGCTAGCAGTTGTTAAGTGAATTAGGAGGTTGTTAAGTGAATCCAACTTGAAGTTTAAGGACCGATGTTAACCACGCTTTTCAGAACTATTGTAACTTCACACAGTCCTCAAATGAACGGTTTCTATGGAGATTCTCAGTCATCCAGGTCATGGTTGTCCCAAAGGTGCTTTTTCAAGGCCTCTCCAAGAGGCCTCAACAACTTTAAAAAAAGAATGCAAATGACCAGCTGTCTGCAAGGAGTATAAATCCTTCCATTCCTCACCATCCAGTCAGAGCTGAAGAAGCTTCTTGGAGTAGAAGCGAAACGTCTTCAAAGAATAAACAAGAAAGGTCCAGTTGTTTCTTGAGAAAAGCACCTTTGGGATAAATGAACGGTTATAAGTCAACGAATACCTGTAGCACCTCATGTCTTAAATAAGATGACATCGGATTTTACAGAATCAAATCCAGTGACAGTTATTCCTAACAATGGCAGAATGCCTAATGTTGATTCATATTTCTAAAAGACATACCCTGATGCTTCCTGTTCCCAAGAAATAAGGTCTGGACCAGGTGACCACACGAGACTCTCTGTGTAGGTAGACTGGGATACCCGAGTTGTGGAATGTCATGATCCATCCATCAGGCAATGGTTCTGTAGGAGGGCGACCACGACCTGGGAAAGAGAAACACACCGAGGCACTGCTTAGTGCCCAGACCCTTCAATTATTATGTTGAAACAGAAGTGCCTCCCACTTCCCTGGTTAACTATCAAACTAGCCAGAAGCTTGAGGTTCTTCAAATGCTGGTTGAAGAAACCCTCTTGACATGCAAGTTGAAGTTTTTCAACACTTCCTTTTCCTCCAAAGTGGGAGTCTTCAACCTTGACAAGTTTAACTCCCAGAATTCCCCAGCAGGCATGGCTGGCTGAGGAATTCTGGGAGTTGGAAATCCACAAGTCATAAAATTGCCACGGTTGGAAACCCATGCTGGCTTTGCTCACACCTGGAACAACTCTTGTCTTCTGCGTGTGGACCAAAATTTATTTTTATTTATTTTTCACACTCCTTAACCACCCTTCTCCCTCACAGAAATACAGTTGTTCTGGGCAAGATGTGAACAGGAAGAGAGCCAGCCTCTTAGCGAAACTGAGGTGGTCAAAGCAATTAGGTGCATAATTAGTTGCAACAGCTTACTTTTAAGAACAGTTTTTATTTTGGTCATCATGGGCTGCACAGTGGTCTCTCCGTCAGACTGATGGTCGCTTTCCCCTCCGTATTTCTCATCCATCCTCCTTTTTTTGGGAACACAAAGGCCCTCTTCCAGCAGAGCGTCCACATCATTATCAAATTCATCCTGAAAAACATACTGTTAGGTAGATACCATGCCCCATATTCTCCTCATTCCCTGAGAAGACAGGTATGGCTGCAGAGACCTAAAAATTGTCCAAGTGACTCGGACTATATCAAAGTGGAAGGTTTCACACAGTGGTAAGTAGCTCAGCAGTTCTGTAATAATTCAGGAAGATTTGATGATTTTTTATGCAGCTACTTCGATGAGCTCTACAGATAGTCCTCATTTAAGCAACCACAACTGGGACAGACAACTCAGTGGTTAAGCGAAGCGGATACTAGGTGAATCTGCAACTTGGCTTATTGTCTTCTTTCAGCTTTCCTTTGCTTTACAGACCTGTGAAGGTTGCAATTGTGAGAATCGGTTACTTTTTTCACCTTTGTTGCGACTGAAAATGGTTGCCAACCAAGAACTACTTTTACAGGTAAGTCCTTGTTTACCATTTGTCCCGTTATCATTTGAAGTCACAACAGCACTAAAAAAAGCAACATTTTTTTTTCACACTTACGACCATTTCAGAATCCCCATGGTCACACAGTCAAAATTTGGATACTTGACAACTGATTCATATTTATGACTTGCAGTGTCCCAAGGTCATGTAATACTCTTTTGCGACCTTCGGACAAGCAAAGTTAATGACAAAACCAGATTCACTTAACAACTGGGTTACTAACAAAACAACTGCAGTGATTCACTGAACAAGTGTGATGAGAAAGGTCATAAAACAGTTGCCTCCAAATTTCTCAACATAAATTTTAGTCTCAATTGTGGTTATATGTTGAGGGCTACCTGTATCTTCTCTGCAATTAAGCCTCAAGCCCAAATTCTGTTCCACTAAGATTTTCTTCCTGTAGCTCATTTCCCCCTCCCTTCTCAGTTCATATAAATGCTGCAGAAATGCTGTATATTCACAAATTTCCTTCCTGAACCCAAACTCTGGAAACAAAACAAAACCATAATTACCTCGTAAGAATAGTGCAAGGTTTCTTCGTCCACTTTGTCTTGTTGAACGATTGCCTTAGATGCAAACCCTCCTTCTTCATCTATTTCCATCAAATTGTCTGTAAAGTCTTCTAAATCATCCAACACTGCATATTCCACTCGCTTTTCCTGATCTACCTCGTTGTCCTCATCCTTGGCCTCCTCCTTTTCACTGGCTACCTGAGCCGCTGGGCCACTACCCGCACCAAGAGGGCAAGCATGCAAATCCCCATTGACACCGCGAAACCCTAACTCTACCCCTGCCTCATAATCTGGTTCAGCTCCAGTATATAGCACTTTTCTGTCTTTGCTTTTGCAGCTCTCTGTAAAGTTAACGCTAATCTTTACATCCTTAAGCAACTTAAGACTGGAAATGAACTTCCTAACGGAGGGCGCGTGGCGAGCTGTTCTTGGGCTTTGGCCGCTATAAGGATCTATGATAAGACGACTTTGGTAGCACGGAGATCCCTTCGTGAGGAGCTGCGTCCCGTTGCCAGCGTGGGCGTCCCCAGCAGGGGTATCTGACTGTCCATCACCACCGGAGCTAACGTCCATTACCTCTGCGTCACTGGACGTTTGCAGGGGAGGTGGTGGAGGCTGTTCGTTGGGCGGCAGTGGTGGGGGACAAGAAGGGCTCTCCATGTTCACTTCAGTGCTGGCTGGCTCTTTTGGAAGGGGAGGTGTGTTCTCACAATTCTCCATCGCTAAAACTTACCCAGAGGGGAAGGGGGGGGGAAATAATAATAAACCCACCAAGTTTTAAAGGAAAGGGTTGTAGGAATATGATCCTCACATGCAGAAGTCCCTCCAGAGAGGATGGGTCGTGCTTTATTCAAAAGGCAACACTGATGATTCAGTTAAGCTGACTACATTGCTCTTTTCATTAATGTGGACAGTTTTCAGAATCACTGTCTCAATTACTGGAAATCACAATGCATTCAGCTTAAATAGCTGATGTCCAAGCTAAGAGCTTCTTCCGTGGGTGTCGTAGATCTCCTTGATTTCTTTCATCCTGCAAACAAAAATAAGTCAACTATCAATCACTTGGATTTGAAAGCACAGTCCAATTATCCAATCTTGAGAATAACATACAGGTAGTCCTCTACTTACAAGGGTTTCGTGTTCGTTTGAAGTTACGACAGGACTGAAAAAAAATGATGGGGAGCTGCTCCTCCGGTTTCCGGTGCTCCCATGCACGCGTCCAGCTGACAGACGTGCATGCGCACACTGGGACTTAGAAGAGCAATGGGCGATGGCTGGCATGCCTAGAGAGATGGCTCTGTGTGCCACTTCCGGCACATCTGCCATAGATTTGCCATCACGGTTCTAAGTTAACAATGGATTATAGGCAACCCATCCTTGGTAAAATTATGATGATGTAAGGAGTATGGTTATGAAGACTTGTTTTTATTTTATCTATAAGTACAGCTTCCATATGTGTCATTTTGACTATTGTATTTTCAGGTTCTGAAGTGATAGATGTAAGTGGCAGGCAAGGATCATGATCTTTAAGGGAAATACCATCTTCAACTTTGATAAGCCTCCTTTGAGAATTCAAAGGAGTTAGAACAGCTAGATAGAAGCAAATAGATGAAACAAGATGAAATCAAACAAGTAGATTTATTTCAAATTGTGTTCAATCAAAAATTTAGGGCAAGGTGTTATATTGTTATGAAACAACACCAAGCTGGACCAAGTTAAGATTTGCCAGAATAAATCTGTGAACTTTGTTGCCATAAGACTGACTCACTTGCTTATACAGCCTGTCTGCTTTAATAAAAGAAAAAAAATGGTCAGAACTGAACTTGGTCACCTGGCATGCTCCCAAAAAAGCATCATGAACTACAGAAACAAAACAAAAAGGATCACTTGCTTTGAAAGGCAATGAATTTCACATGACTGAAAAAAAGCAGGTGCTTTTTCTACGAATTACTCACAGTCATTGCTCTGCAGTTACCAGAAATGTATCGTACTAGCTTTTTTCCCCCCCTTTCATTCAATTGTGTTCAATTCTCAAATACTGCCTGGATAAGTATTTAATAATGCACCTAAGAGGGCCACAAAAACTAGAATATCTACAACCCCAAAGGAGAAAATGGTGGCATTTCCTTTGAAGTCTGATTTTTATTAGACAGAGGTGTCTCGTCTCTCCAGTACTCAGACAGCAATTGTACAGTTGAGGTGATCCAAAAAGGTTTCTTTCCCTCCCCTTCTTTTATGAGAATCTTGCAATGACTCAAATTAATACCATACACTATGATTTAACCCTAATTACAAGAAATCTGGGGGAAAAGGCACAAACACCAATAACTTTTATATGTATGTATGTATGTGTGCATTTATGTGTACATAGATACATGTACATATGTATCTATGTATCTATGTATCTATGTATCTATCTATCTATCTATCTATCTATCTATCTATACATACATACATACATACATACATACATACATATATATGGAAGGATGGAGAGCAATGCAGATAGTCCTTGACTTATGACAACTGAGGCCAAAATTTATGATGCTAAGAAATTTGTTGTGAGTTTTGCCCCATTTTATGACTTTTCTTGCCACATTTGTAATGTGGATCACTGCAGTCGTTAAATTAGTAACATGGGTTATTAAGTGAATCCAGTTTTCCTTGTTGACTTTGCTCATCAGGAGGTCACATAAAGGGTTTCCCATGACTCTAGGACGCTGAAACCATCATAAATGTGTCAGTTGTCAAGCATCCGAACGTAAATCACAAGAACACGGGATGCTGCAATGGTCATAAGTGCAAAAAATGATCCTAAGTCACTTCCCCCCCCCCTGCTGTTTTCAATTTGGTTACCAAATGAACTGTCATTAGTCAAGGACCACCTGTAAAAAAATAAGATTGTGTGCCACTCAGGGTAAGATGGGCAGCCAAGAAGTCTTACAAAATAAAAATAGCAGCAGAAAAATAAACAATCAACCTCCAGTTGGTTGCTTCATCACTGGAGGTTTTTAACAGATTGGGCAACTATTAGTCTGAAATGGTATAGGATCTCTTGCTTGAGGGGGGGGGGTTGGACTAGAAGACCTCCAAGGTCCCTTCCAACCCTGTTTTTGTGTTAATTCCCTCCTCACCTATATTGTGTGTTCTCTTTCATGTTACCCACCCAAGAAGGTTCCCCCCAAAAACCCAAAACCAGGAAGGCAGCTGTATCCCTCCCTCCCTGATGCCCATTTTGACCATGAAGTGTTATCTTGGATGGGGACTCCCCAAAACCCCTTGACTCAGGGTGACCTTATAGAGTTGTGGCCCTTAAAAGGAAAGAACCCACCATACACCTAAAGCATCGAAAGATCTCACAGAATTTAAACTCCATTAAAATAAATACACCCCAAGTTTTCATCCCCCACCCCCAAATTCGGGGGAGGGGTGTATTCCGGGGAGGGGTGTAATCGAGTCCGGGCCATGTCACGTGGCCCATTGAGCCCTCCCTCCGGCCGTCAATCAAACGAGGGAGTGGGGGAATCAGTGCTTCTCGGCCTACCAGGGCCACGGGGCCTAGTCAAAGAGGCTTCGGCGGGCAGCCCTCTCCTCGAAGCGGAGGCGGTCAGGCCCGGCACCCACCTGAGCCATGTCCGCCCGGTCTCAGCTGCTCCTCCGGGTCTCTTCCGCGTCCGCCCAGCTCCGAGCCGGCCTGAGGGAGAGAAAGCGGCCGCCTCTTCAAGTCGCGGCTTTTTACTCACTGTCTCCCCGCCTCAGCGAAACCCTCTTCGCGCGGACGCCACCATCTTTAAACGTCTCCTCACGCCGCCGCAGGAGAAGCCGCCCAGCCCTCTCCCGCGCCTCCCGGCCAATCGACTGTCGAGGAGAGAGCTCGCGCACTTCCCGCCCATTGGGGACGCGGAGGCGTCCCCCCGCCTCTCTCGCGCGCCGCCAATAAACAGCCACGGGCGAGGAAGAGCGGCCAATAGGAGCGGTGGGAAAGCGGGGCCCGAAAGGGGTGGGGGTGGGGGGCGCGTAGTGGTGAGGGGGCGGGCTTTCGGGCTGTCGGTCAAGCAGCTAACTCGCCAATAGGAAATAAGTCTTCATAAATAAAAATAATAGTAAAGATTATATGAAGTGTGCAAGGATGCACGTACGAATCTGTCCAGTTGGAGCACTCTAACCCTGGGATTGCGGAAAATATAAAGAGATTGCTAGAGTGGAGCAGATGGGAGTGAAAAAGCATTGCCAATACTGGTCTATTTAACAGCACTTAGACTTATATACCACTTCACAGTGTTTACCCGCCTTGTCCAAGCGGTTTGCAGAGTCAGCCTCTTTCCCCCAGCAGTCTGGGTCCTCATTTTACCCACCTCGGAAGAATGGAAGGCTGAGTCAACCCTGAGCCGGTCAGGATTGAATTCCTGGCAGTAAGCAGAGTTAGCTTGCAAAATTGCATTTAACCATTGTGCACCATGGATGGATGGAAGGGAAGGGGAGAGGAGAGGAGAGGAGAGGAGAGGAGAGGAGAGGAAAGGAAAGGAAAGGAAAGGAAAGGAAAGGAAAGGAAAGGAAAGGAAAGGAAAGGAAAGGAGGAAGGAAAGAAGGAAGGACGGACAATAGCAATATCCCTTGGTCTAAAATAGTGCTTCACAGTGCTTTGCAGCCCTCTGTAAGCGGTTTACAGAGTCAGCTTATTGCACCCAACTATCTGGGTCCTCATTTTACTGACCTCAGAAGGATGGAAAGCTGAGTCAATAGCAATAGAAATAGCAGATTTATATACCGCTTCACTGTGCTTTTATAGCCCTCTTTAAGCGGTTTACAGAGTCAGCCTCTTGCCCTCAACAATCTGGGTCCTTCGAAGGATGGAAGGCTGAATCAACCTTGAGCTGGTCAGGATCGAAATGGCTGTGGGAAGAATTAGCCTGCAATACTGCATTCTAATCACTGTGCACCATTGGGAGGAAGGTAAGTGGAAAGGAAGAACAATGGGAGTGAGGGAAGGAAGGAAGGAAGAGCAATAGCACTTAGGGTTGCATACTGCTTTACAATGCTTTACAGCCATCTCTAAGCGGTTTGCAGTCAGCCTCTTGCCCCACAACCATCAGGGTCCTCATTTTACTGTCCTCAGAAGGACGAAAGGCTGAGTCTACCTTGAGCAGGTCAGGATCGAACTCCTGGCAGTGGACAGAGTTAGCTTGCAATACAGCATTTAAGCACTGCACCACCATGGATGGATAGATAGATGAGATGGATGGATGGATGGAAGGAAGGAAGGAAGGAAGGAAGGAAGGAAGGAAGGAAGGAAGGAAGGA
>BLBF01000060.1:4925715-4941542 GCA_015471245.1 Laticauda colubrina | reverse complement strand
GGGCAGTAGGAGGAGCAGTAGTCCTTATACTTATGTAGCACTTCACAATATTTTCCAGCACTCTCTAAGCGGTTTACAGAGTGAGCCTATTGCCCCCAACAATCTCGGTCCTCATTTTACCCATCTTAGAAGGATGGAAGGATGAATCAACTGTGAGCTGGTCAGGATTGAACAGCTGACAGTGGGCAGAGTTAGTCTGAAATGCTGCATTCTAACTGCTGCGCTACCATGGCTTAATGATGCATTCACTTATTAAGTAAGGTTGATGAGTCAGATTTCCACCTCCCATTAATTAATTATTATTGTTTCTTGGAAGACCGCTGAACCAGAAAAACTGGACAGACACTTGTCTGAAAGGACATAGAGTCTCCAGCTTGAGCAGGGGCTTGGGCTAGAAAATCTCCAAGATGCCTTCCAACTCTGTAATTCTATTAAGATTTCGTTAGGTAGTCCTCAATTTACAATCATTCATTTAATGATCATTTGAAGATACAACAACCCCTTTGTTCTGACCCAAATCTGGTTCCAAGAGAGCAAACACAAGACAAAGCACAACCTTTTAATGCTTCATTTATGAATCTTGTTTCTTCACAGATAAAAGGCTGCTTCCAACTAATTAGTTCTGATAAGAAAGAGCTTTGCCAATATTTTACAAGGCTGCCAAGAACAACAGATAAAGTTCCTAAAGAATAAATCAGAGTCTCCAAACACCTACTCAGATATTCTAATGTCCACCAGGCTCGAGTCCAAAACTTCTTTGCCTTCTGCAAAGAAGTGCAGTTTCTCAGCTGGCTTTTATTTTCTCAAGGAGGGGCCATTTACTTGCAGCCTTACTCCCGAGTCAGCAGTGCTGCTGCAGCTGCTCTTTCCATCAAGCAGCTCTGTGCGCATGTGCACTGGGCACAGGCTCCTCAGGGAACTCTTCATCACTGCTTGCAGCCTCTACAGTCTCTGAAGGCAGCATTCCACTCCCTGATGGTCCTGGCCCCATCCCTGCATCACACACAAGCCCCTTATCTGAGTCTTCATTCTCCAAGCCCTCAGCCGTCCACACCTGCTGCCGGTAAACCACAACACCCTTACGACCATTTTTCATACCTACGACCATTGTAGCATCCCCATAGTCACGGGATCAAAATTCTGACGCTTGACAACTGATTCATATTTATGATGGTTGCAGTGTCCTGGCAACCTTCAAGCAAAGTCAATAGAGAAGGCAGATTCACTGCACTGTGCTACTAACATTAACAACTGCAGTGATTCATTTAAAGAACTGGCAAGAGGGGTCATAAAATGGAGCAAAACTCATTTAGTCATTGTTTTGCTCAGCAGTGGAAATTTTGGACTCAATTGTGGTCATTAGTCAAGGACTACCTGTACAGCAAGAAAATAGCCAGGAAGAAACAAAATAATACCTTATCTTCTTACACACTAGAACCAAAAATAAGAGGCAGTATATGAAAATGCCTGATCAATTTCATTTTGACAAGGAGCCTGGACCTATTTCCCCTTTTTATTTTCAAAGGCTGTGCCTCCATAGTAAAATTGATAAAATTCATATCCACCAGTGGGTATGAAAACTGTATTCATCACCTCCTTGGAACCAGATGTATGCTGAACAGCAGCAAGCAAGCATGTATTTACAAGACTGTTCTGGCTTCTTAACCACATTATAAGGCAAAAGAACAGCCTGTTTATTTTGTTTTATTAAAAATACCTTGGCTGCTGGAGGAAGGAGCACCAATATTTTTTTCCTTGCCAGCAGCCCTTTAAACAGAGGCATTGTGCTTAATCTGGTTTATAAATGGGTTTAATTCTACCTTCAGGGGGCGTATGCCTACAAGCTGCTTGCAACCGAACGCCATCAGTAAATAAATAATTGCAATTTAAAAACCCCTTCCTGCCTCCAAATTTTAAAATCTAGTAACGAAAGGACAACACAATGTTGTTGCTGCTGGCTGAGATGAAATTGTGGTTTAAATAAAACCCAGAGTCTCCGTTTGCATTCCAATGAACAAAGCACCCCCTTACAACACCGATTAACTACTAGTTTATAGCTGTTCAATCCATGTGGTCTTTTTGCTCCAGTGGTGAGAAACGAGTGAAGGATGTTGTGGGTGTTCTCACAAAATGGCTGCCATGGTGGGTGCTGCCATACTGTTTCCTTGCAACAAGAAGCAGGTAGTTCCCCATTGAATTTTTTTGGGGATGGACTTTTGGGTCTAAATTATGCTCTTAAAGTTTGCAACGTGGTATCACATCTTCAGAGTTGACCAAGTTAGGAAACAGACACTGGATGGATGAGTTGAAGTCCACATTATTGTTATGGAAGAAAAGAAGAGAAAGTTGAAAGCCTGAGAAAGATACAGACCAGTTCGAGACCTGGGAAGATCCTGGAAAAGATAAGCAACAGATGTGAGAACACCAAGAAGCAAGCAAAGTTATAACCAGAAACTAACATGGGTTTGTCAAAAACACATGACGGTTTCATCATCAAAGAATATCTGAAATGGTATAGGATCTCCTGCCATGAGCAGAAGGTTGGATCAGAAGACTTCCAAGGTTCCTTCCAACTCTATTATTCTATAATTCTCTCTCACCAGTCTTACACCAAAGAAGATCAAGGCCAGGAAATCTTGAGTTCCTTCCTCGCCTTCTGCTATCTATCCAGGTCCAGCTGATGTTTCTGTTACAGTCATTAAATGTATCTTCAAGACTATCTCCACACCCTTCAACAATTGGCATTAAGGTGTCCTAAATTCACATATCCGTAAACATTTTGATGGAGTTGGAATTATCCCCACCATTGCTATTGTCAGGGTGTCCAAAAACCAAGACAGACACCTTGAAGTTCTTCTAAGCAGTTTCCTTTACTGTTCTTCAAGTACAGATAGAAATCTTGCCTAATTAAAATTGGCGACTTGCACCATTAAATACATACTTTGAGAATTACTGAAGAAGTTGTCTTCATTCATCTCAGCCAAACTATTTTAGCCAAACTTTGCTATCTTGTCTTGGTCCTCTGAAATACAGCCCGTCAGCCTTGGAAGCCATTTTTTTTAGTTGGAAGCTTCGAGGCTGCCACATTCAGTGCTTGGGAATTTGGGGGGGGATGGATTTCATAGTGAGGTAGAAGACACAACAATATTCTTTCTCAGAGAGTCAAGGACATGTTGCCCTGCACCTGGAGGGGAAATGACTGGAGGCATGTCTACAGTTGTTGGGACAAAGATTTGACTGGGTCATGTGATGGGACTGATGGATGCAGGGGATGGATCTTGGATTTCTCTTTTGGAAAGGGAAAACCTGGAACTTTCAGATTCAGCTTTTCCCAGATGTGCCAATATGACAACTCTCATAAAAAGCTCATCCCTGAGCTTTGTAGATATTCCAACCACGACCATCTCAACAGGTATTAAATCTACCAAGCTTGATGATCCATTACCTCAGAAGGAAATCAGGGGTCTGCAGCCAGCCAGGAAAACCACTGAGATGGGAAGATTAGGTAAATCAGATTCCAGGATGTCCCAAAGGTGCTATTTTTTTTTTTCAAGAGGCAACTGGACTTTCTTATTTTTCTTTTGCAGATGCTTCGCTTCTCATTCAAGAAGCTTCTTCAGTTCTGGATGATGTATAGTTTTCCATCGGTGGAAGGATGGGTGGGTGGGAAACCTGCTTCATGGGACAGCAGGGTAACTCAGACCCACCAAATCATCTTTCAAGTAAATTAATGCAGCAGCAGCAAAATAAAAGTTATCAATCGGTTTATTGGCTACATTTGCATACAGGCGAGTGTGACGATATCAAACAAGCTTCAAAAAGGAGTGGATATTTTTTTTGTTAAAAAAGTCCTATTTCAGTGACCCTGAGCAACCCCAAAAATTCAGTTTCAATTGAACTGAGTTTAAAGGCTAAACTACCCTTTAGCACAGAGGTCTCCAAACTTGGCAACTCTTAAGACCTGTGGACTTGTGAGCTATGCCAGCTGGAGAATTCTAGAAGTTGAAGTCGACAAGTCTTAAAGTTGCCAAGTTTGGGGAGCCCTGTTTTAGCAAATTCCTCAAAAGCCTCTTCAATCGCACACAGATAGTCCTCGGTTTATGATAATTTGGAGCAAAATATCTGTCGCTAAGCAAGGAGGCTATTAAGTAAATACCAATTTATTTTATGACCTTCCCCCCCCCCCATGGTTGTTAAGCGAAGCAATGCAGTGGCTAAGCAAATCTGGCTTCCCCTTCTATCTGACTTTGCTTGTTGGAAGCTGCCTGGGAAAGTCACCAATGGCGCTCAATTTTGATGACATGATTGTGGAGATGCGCCCGGATGTTTGTAAGTTCATAAGTCACTTTTCTTTTTAGCACTGTTGTAACTTCAAACAGTCGCTAAGATCAGGGGTTGCCAACCTTTTGGACCTCAGGGACCACCAAACTCATAATTTTAAATTCCATGGATCAGAGACCCTGGGAAAATCCCCCCCAAAAGTTTGCAGGAAAATTCCCCACCCCGTTTTCCTACCGATCAATCGTTCTTTATTTGGGATCGCAGGATAGTCTCCAGCTCCGTTCTCAGGGGGAGAGAGAGAGAGACTTTTGGCTTCATGCAAGGAAAGCAGCAGAAGCAGCCTTTCTCTCTCTCCCCCAGCCAGAAATGAGTCTTTGTGGGATTTGTCACACCAGCGCAGCCTCTTGGAGCAGGAGGTCTTGCAGGGTCCCAAAGACTCATTTCTGGCGGAGTTTGGGGAAGAGAAGGAAAGACTTTTGCTGCTTTCCTTGCATGCAGCCAAAAGCAGAAGAAGAAAGAAGCAGCCTGGTGGCCAAGTCAGGCGCATGGGCAAGTTCCCCTCCTCCGCCTCTCCCCCCCCACTACCTTGTGTTGTTCGCAATGCAAGCAAAATGCAAGCCTTGTGTTCCCACAGGTCATGTGGGCAGCGCAGCCTTCTGTTCCTGCACAGCCTGGATTAATTGCTTTGGGGGTGACATTTCTCTGCGGCCCACTGGTTGGCAACCACTGGCTTAGAGAATGGTTGTAAATCGAGGACTACCTGTTTTCCAGGCTAACACTAAGCTGGCTTCCGTTTTTACATGCGGAACAAAAAAATAATAATCTCAAATGTTATTTCCCTGGGTACGATTTGCACGTTGTGCCAATTTGTGCCCCTACAAATAAATCACGCACAAGGCACATCAGATCAAATCATGCACTACAACTCCAGTCTGTAGTTTGTGCTTAAGCGAACCAGGCCAGATTGAAGTTTTGGGTGGTGTCCCCTAAAATATCTGAATTGTCCCCTCATGTTCTAACAATCCTCAAATATTAGCTCCCCTGAAGGTTATTTTAGGATTAAACACTTGTACCCCCAGAGGTGGTTTTATTTGCTTTGGTTTCTGAATGTGAGGTAGCATTGAGACTTTTACTCATAACCCTGTGCTGTGGAGTGCTACACAGTGACATCCTTTCCAATCAAGCCATGATTTAGCTCTCCACATCTTCCCACTCAACTTTGAGAAGGATCTTGAGAGCCTTAGTGCACAACCAATTAAATATGAGCCAGCAGTGTGCTGCTGCAGCCAAAAAAGCCAATGCAGTCCTAAATCGCATTAACAGAGGGATACAGTCAAAATCACATGAAGTACTAATAGCACTCTATAAAGCCTTAGGAAGGCCATACCTAGAATACTGCATCCAGTTTTGGTCACCACACTATAAAAAAAGGTAACTGAGACTCGAGAAAGAGTGCAGAGAAGAACAACCAGGATGAGGAGGGGACTGGAGGCTAAAACATAGGATGAACAGTTGCAGGAACTGGGCCTGGCTAGTCTAGGGAAGAGAAGGACCAGGGGAGACAGGAGAGCAGTCTTTCAATATTTGAGGGGCTGCCACAGAGAGGAGGAGGAGGGTCAAGCTATTCTCCAAGGCACCTGAAGACCAGACAAGGAATAATGGATGGAAGCTGATCAAGGAGAGATTCAACCTGGAAATCAGGAGGAATTTTCTGACAGTGAGAACAATCAACCAGTGGAACAGAAGTTGCCTTTGGAAGTTGTGGGAGCTTCATCCCTGGAAGCTTTCAAGAAGAGACTGTCAGAAATGGTGTAGGGTGTCCTGCTTGGGCAGGGGGGTTAGATTAGATGACCTACAAGATCCCTTCCAACTCTTAATTTGCTAAAGAAGACAGATGAGATTTGTCCATCAGGCTAATCCTTATTTGGCTTTGGCTTGGGTGCCATTGTGGCTTGTAAAACATAGTTTTATCCCTTAGAAAAACCTGCGATTCCATCTAGGGTTCATTCAACAAACCAAAGTTATGCAAACAAGGACTCTGCCGACAGAAGAGCCATTTTGCAACTGGTTTGTAAATGATGCATGGTCTGTAAACTCACCTGCAAGAATGCAATACATCAGACAAATTGTGTGACCCTCATCGGATATGGTTTAGAATCCAGAAAAGGAAATCTGGAATATTTTTTAGCAACATCTGAAAAATATTTTGATTGGAGGGAGAAGGGAAGAATTAATGAAGCAACCTATCTGATCAGTGATTTCCCTTGTTCCCAAGTTACAAAAGGTAGAGTCAGTTGCCAAGTGTTTGAATTTTGATCAAGTCATCTTGAGGATGCTGCAACGGTCATGAGTGTGAAAAACGGTCATAAATCCCTTTTTCCAGTGCCGTTGTAACTTTGAAAGGTCACTAAACGAACTGTTGTAAGTTGAGGAAAGAGGTGTGAGTCAAAGACAAGGTGACGAGGTGTTGATGGTTGCATGTTACATTCAGACTGGTGGGTTTTCTTTCTTTTTTTCCTAAGACAGGTTTATCTCCAATGATAATCAGTTGTTAAAACTGTGGGCGAGATCCATTTAACTTGCACGTATTTTGATCTTGTTATTTTATATTTTAAGTGATATGGTGTGCCTTGTTTGATTTGTGACGCTTCTAACACAAATAAATGAAACTAAAATTTGTCTTTACCTACTCAAACCTTCACCTCACGAATGGGTGACCCTGATTTTCAAGGCTTACAAGGAAAGGAGGATCAAATCTCAAACCATTTGTGATTTGTGCGTCTGTGTGTGTTTTTTCATTTTTCCAGCTCTTTTGCCTAGCTCCACAAAACACACACACACACAAAAGGAGAAGAAAAAAAACCACCCTCAGATGATAAAGCTTTTCCCTTGGCTGAATCTGTGATGCTCTTACGACCTTCGTTTTCATCTTGAACGTGAGCCCAAGGCCCAGTTCTTTTAACAATTTAAAAGGAATTTAAAATGAATTCTTCGGCAGTATCTTAGGTATGTCAATTATGCATTTTTAAAACAATTGTGATCAGACAAGCTCATGCTGTGCCAAGGGGGGAGCTGTCATTTAGAGCTAAACAGGGGAAGCACCAGAAAAGATAAAAGGCCTCAAGAGGGCTAAAAGCCAATTGTTTATATCACCTGTTTACAAGGGCCTGCCTGGATGGCATTCCAAATAATTAAGAAGATCCAGAAATATCCCTGGTAAATCATTACATGGGACTTTCCTTATATATATTTAGAGAGGGGAAGCCCTCTCACAGGAAAATCGAGACATGATCAGGAAGAATGATTGGTTTTCTACAAATTCACTGGCTGCAAAGATTAAAAAAAAATTTTTTTTCCACGTCCACCCTTATTCTTGAGAGGGTAACACAGGGCATCAGAACAGACCGACTATTCAAATCCTGTCTCTAATAGGGCTTATTTCCCCATCATTCCCTCTCAATGTCAACTTGGAGGGGGGAGCAGTGCGGCAGCTTGCAACCCGAAAGTGCATTCCACAAATGTTTTCAAAGATAGGAACTAGGTGACTGAAGTTTCTGCCATGCAAAATTCTAACTGGAGAGCAGGATTGGTGACTCTTGGCTATGGAGGTGTCCCATTGGAGAATATGAATTAGGATACACCCAGGGGATGGAGGGAACACCAGGGTCAAGGGTGACAATGAATGATGGGTCTCAGAGTCGGCTACACGCAGGCAGTGTCGGACATGTTAACTTCCAATAAATCCTTTTGAAGTTTTGGAAGTTTGGCTCGAGACTCAAGATTTAAATGGGGTAACTGCCGGAATCCTGACACTCAATTTATCATGTCCTAGTTGGGGTCTGTATTGATAAGAAACTGAGAATTGTGCAGGTTTTCCAAGGAAAGCCGTGACATGCATCCCATCAGTGAAAAGTGGAGTGTTCTTTTAAATGACACCCCTCCAACTTTGAGAGGGATGTTCTCCTATTGGAAGAGGTGCACTTAAGAGTAGTGTAAGGACATTTACACCTGTTTGCAAGACTGCTGTTCGACATGGCTGTTAAGAGCAAGCACTTGCGTCTTTTTTCTTGTGGAGTCCTTGGGGTACTTGGCTGCTTTGTTTGCAAACCCCTCTCCCTTCTAGCATGGATGATGTTACCTAGTTGGTTCATGAAATGTCTGCATGAAAACAGCCAAGCATGGAGAGCACCAAACTCTCTGAGAAGAGCCTGTCGCTTCGAAGTTAATACATCTACCTAATATGCACTGGAACTGGGTATGTCTAGATTCATGAAAAGAAGGACTAGGGGTGACATGATAGCAGTGTTCCAGTCTCTCAGAGGCTGCCACAAAGGAGAGGGAGTCTAGCTATTCTCCAAAGCACCTGAAAGCAGGACAAGAAACAATGGATGGTAATTAAACAAGGCAGAGAAGCAGCCTAGAACTAAGGAGAAATTTCCCGACAGTGAGAACAATTAATCAGTGGAATTACTTGCCTTCAGAAGTTGTGAATGCTCCAACACTGGAAGTTTTTAAGCAGAGATTGGACAGCCATTTGTCTGAAGTGGTAGAGGGTTTCCTGCCTTAGCAGGGGGTTGGACTAGGGGATCTCCAAGGTCCCTTCCAACTCTGTTATTCTATCACTAAATACCCCACAGTTGAACCCTGAGCTACAAAGATTCTCTGGTCTTAGAACCTTTTTTTCTTGAACACTGGATTTGCACCCTTTTGTTTTACACAGAATTTGGCCCCTGAATAATATAATGTGCTTTGAAATTGTCGTCCCTCCCTGCCTGCTAGGCTGCCAAGCTTAATCCTAATTTCGCATCCTGTATGTATTCTTTTGTCCAGTTGCCACCCGGGCTCTGAAGACAGAGGCTAAGCCATTGATTAAATCTTCAAGAACTGTAAGGAAAGCAAAAATAAATATTGCAGGAGAGACAGAGCGCAAAACCGACAGGGTATGAATCTCTGGCAGTCCCTTTTTTAAGTAACTGGGCTCACCCATGGGGTGAGGACAAACTGCAGAAAAATTGGCTGGGATTTTAATATTTCGTGACACAAGCGCGCTTCAGCTGTGGACTGACAACTGGCAAGCAATCTAACATTTGAGGAATTAACGTTAAGCCCTCTGCGGCTTCAAGGGAGTGTATTAAACTGCTGGCGATGCTTTCTCCATTTAAATTGGCAATCTTGCCACATAGCCTCACTCAGGGGTTCATTTGGGCTCATTTTCTGCAAGAGCCACCTCCGTTCAAGAAGCTAATTCAGGGTAGTCAAACTAACGGCGCAAACCTTGAATGTGCTGGTTTGGAAGTCCTGCCGAGATCAACTAGACTAGCTTCAGAGACAACGGGATAGAACTGCAGCCTGGAAGGTGTTGCAGTTAAAACAACGGAATAATGCGGATTTCTGTCTTTGCCTAGAGGACAAAGTGGCTCCAATTATGAATCGTGACTCTTCCATGGGAGGAAGGAAAGAAGAAAGGAATCAAACCAAGAAGCAAAAGGGTGACACGACAGCAGTGCTGCAATATTTAAGGGGCTCCTACAAAGATGGTGTGTGTGTGGTGTGTCAACTTATTCTCCAAAGCACCAGAAGGCAAGACAAGAAGCAACGGGTGGAAACTAGCCAAGGAGAGAAGCAACCTGGAATTAAGGAGAAACTTCCTTACAGTGAGGACAACCAGTAGAACAGCTTGCCACCAGAAGTTGTAAATGCTCCAACGTTGGAAGTTTTTAAGAAGAGATTGGATAACCATTTGTGTGAAGTGGTGTAGGGTTTCCTGCCTAGGCAGGGGGTTGGATTAGAAGACCTTTCCAACTCTGTTATTCTGTATGCATAGCTACTCCAAGGAAGCCTTGATTGACTTGCACAGAATTTACTCCCTCCTAGGCGGACGTAAAAAACAGGCATTAAAAAAAAAAGTTCCTTTGGGAGTGTAAGAAGAATTTAAGTCTTAGACAAGCATGATCAGCTTTCCACAGGGCATGAGGATGACACCGCTGTCATTTCCAGAAATGCCGTAACACCAAAATGTGCACACATTCCACACTCCCAAAAACAGCAAAGGGAGGTGTTTAGCTAAATCAGAGTTCTCTTCAGCTGTAACTCCTTTTATTATGTTTCCCCCTTTTTCCTGCTTCAGACTTCCAGATAGAACATCGCTCAACCTTTGAAGTAATTTTAAAAAGAAACCCCAAGGAATTTGGAAGAAACAATGAATAAGTGGAGGGCATATAACAAAACCTGGCTTCACACCAGGTTGTGTTATATGGCCAGGGAAAGGAAGGAAGAAACAATGATCTGATTTTAAGGATTTTTCCATAGGTCCAGTAACTGCGAGCACACAGAATTCTCCCAGGCACCTCTGTAAAAACACAACAACCCCACATTCCATACAATCACAAAAGCTTACCAATAGCTAATGCTGCCCTATTAAAAGATAGCACAGCATGGCGGATACTGAATTATGACTTTTTTTTCACTCTGTCATTTCATCCCTTGGCCTTCCAACTCTCCGCAGGTCAAAGGAAAGGTGGAAAAAATAGGAGTGTTTTACCATACATGATTCTCCAAAGTTTTCTGCGGTTTTCATTAGCGAGTCAAATAAATGTGGAGTTCTCCACTCAAGGAGATACGTGATTTCCCTCAACCCCCCTGCAAAACCAGCACAGATCCCTTTGTGCAAAAAAAAGAGCTTGTTTTTAGATAAAGAGTCTGCTTTTTTGATTCAAATGCTTCTGTCCTGGATTTTTGTGCAGACACACTCATAAAAATAGTTTTGTTTCAGGGTTTTTTTCTTCCATGAATGCTACAGTGATCTAGGCAACGTTAAAAGAGGAGCTGCTCTCTTGAAATGCTGACTGGGTTCTTGCCCAGCAGGCTGGCTATTCATTTTCTTCTTCTTTCTTCATCTTTCCAATTTATGCATAGGAAAGTGATTATATCTGCAGCTGAAACTGGTATGTGCTGGTTTTCCATTGGGTGATATCGGCATTCAGCATGGTCCGTTCGGTGAAGGTGACATGTCCTTCCCCATCGACGAGAATGACTGTGTTAGCTCTGAAAAAGGGGGAAGAGAAAAAAAGACACATGTACAGGTGGTCTTTGACTTACTGTGATGACCCGGGGCATGGCACAAAGGCAACACAGCCAGATAACAGGTATGAGTCCCTTTATTTGCTCCAACTTTACCCCCAACATCCCAATTACTCTCCGGCCTGGAGAAAAGCTCTCCCACGAACCTGCAACAGCCTTTGGCTGCAGATACTCCAGTTCAAATGCTGTAAGCAGAATGACTGCAATCAATCACTCCAGATGGGCAAGATAATGAGTCCAATAATTTCAGCAAGGCAAGATAAGCACACAAAAGTACGGCAATAATTCACACAATCAGGAGGAATGCCAGGAACGTAGGCCATAACTCAATACTAGATGAATCCAGAGCCTGATCCCGACAAACGGCCCTCCCAACTGCCTCTCCTTTAAACTCCATCTGCAGGTGTGCCTTGTGAAGGGAATCGGGGTCCTTTCCTTCCTCGGAAGCCACACCACCCACGTTGCTTTCTTCTGCATTCTTTCCTGCGTGCCCTAGGATGAGGAGGGGGTGGGCCTTGGTCTTCCTCTGAACTCCCTCTCCCTTGTTCTACCTCTCCCTGGCTCTGCCGAGCCTGACTTTGCCCTTCCCCAGTTACCTCTACAGCCAATGGAGCCAAACCCCTGCTCTCTGACGGCTGTTCGTCTTCCTCCTTGGATTCAGATGTTGTTGGGAGCATGACACTTACAACAGTTCATGTAGTGACCATTTTAAGTTACAGTGGCCCTGAAAAAAGTGACTTATGACCCATTTTTCACACTTACAACCTCACTGTCAGGTGGTCAATATATCAGAAGCTAGGTGTCATGCCCTTGTTAGAGTCTGATTCTGAGGGGGAGATTGAGCAGTTGACAGGGAGTGGGAGTGTGGCTCTAGAAGACACGGTGTACAGGCATAGTCCGGTTGGGCATTCACAGGAAGGCCCAGGGCCAACCCCTCTTCATCCTTGGGCATGCAAGGAGGAGCAGAGAAGAGAGCAATGTGGCTTACAGGGGAGAAAAAGGCCCTGATCCCTTTCATTAGTTGCAGCTGGGAGAACAGGATATAAGAAGGGGGCTTGCACACACAGCACCTTGCTGGAAGCAAGGCGTGCATTATCTTTGTCAAGGCTTATCTGTGTTTTGGCATCCTCCCAACTCTGTGTGCTTCTTTATCTTTTGGAAGCCTGCAATTTATTATACTGGCCTGTCATATTAATTACTTCAGTGTGGTTTGTGTTGGTTTCTTTAATTTCTAATTTATCTGTACTTTGGGTTCAGACTGCATTTCTTCCCTTTGTAGACTGTTTTTGAAAGAGTTTGATCTCCGTCAGAAGATAACTGGACATTGGGGGCCAAGTTGGAGGCATTAAAGGGAATTTATCTATTTTTGTGTCTTTGTTATTTTTGTGCCACTCCTCGGGTCATCACACGAGGCAACTGACGGTTGCAGTGTCCAAAGGTCCTTTTGTGACCTTCCTATAAGCAAAATCTTACAGAATAACAGAGCTGGAAGGGACCTTAGAGGTCATTTAGCCCAACCTCCCCCCCCCAAGCAGGAGACCCTACACTTTTTCTGACAGATGGCAGTCCAGATTCTTCTTGAAAGCTTCCAGCGATGGAAGTCAATGGGGAAGCCAGATTCACTTAACAACTAACTTAACAACTGCAGCGATTTATTTAACAATGGCGGCGAGAGAGGTCGTAAAATGGGGCAAAATTCACAAGCGTTTTGCTTAGCCACAGAAATCTGGGGCTCCATTGTGGTAGTAAGTGGAAGACTACCTGTATTATGCTCTGCCTTTAAGACCCAAAGCAGTCCACCCCAAGAGGGGAAAAAAAACATGAATCACACTAATGCAACAAATTTGATTAAAGTTTAAAAGCTAAAAGGATATAAAAGAGGCATTAGGGTTCAAAACCACCCCGAGCATTATTAATAATTTTTCAATGCTCTCCTAAACAGTCAAGATTTGCTCCACCGAAGGCCAGAGGGAGATGATAGAAGATTTATTTCAAGCAAGATTAAGGTAGTTCTGATATAATCATCTTCAGGGTTCCTAATTCTTCATTCACCTGTCCATCTCCTTAGTCATGTAGCAAAGAGAGAAACAAGCTAGAGACAGATGAATATGGGGTTGGGAAAAAAAAGGGGGGGGGCAATTTAAAATCTTGCCTCCATCCATTTTACACCGCAGAATTCTGGACCCTTGGACCGATTTTATTAGAAACGAGCTCGATGCCCGTGCTTCGCTATAAAACTATGTGCTCGGGCTTAGTTTTTTGGGAGGAAAATAAGGGGACAAAATTGTGCCTACTAGCATCCTGTCAGTATGTGAGAGAGCTGAGGGCTGTTTGGAAGCAGACATGGGGCCAGGGCAGTCTGGCAGTTATCAGCTGCCTTCGGAGTCGGAGATCAGTGGGGCAGAAGAACAGCTGGAGCCTGTTCCCAGTGTGCGTATGTGCAGAGCTGTCAGGAGAAGGGAATAGCTAAGGAACAAGGTTCGACTTGGGAGTAAAACCACAGGTGGATGGCCCCTCCGATAGGGAACAAAAGAGGAGTGGAAAGGGAGTAGTGTTTGGAAGAGACAGTTAGTTCAGTTCATTAGGGTGAAGATCTGTTCCTGACTCCTGGCCAAGAATTGTCTGCTCCAGCATGGTGTTTGGGAGATATCAGCCTGGCAAATCTCCCAGCCTGATAAAGGTCTGTAGTTGTGCAACCTCTTGAAAGACTGTTGGCTGGGACTGTGCTGGAAAGTGAATGAGAGGAATTCACTTTAACCTAAATAAAAGGGGTTTTATCAGGACGAGGAGTCTGCTTCGTGTTTTTGGGAGCCTAGGCAAGAACAACCACTGCCAGAATCGGCCACTTCCAGAAAGAGGAAAAATGAAAGTCCCGGATAAAATTCTTGTGTTCTGGCAAACTTGGAAATAAATTCTACTTGGCACAAACTCAGTTAACATAAGAGACCTCTCCTGCTGTTTTATATTAACTCAGTTTTACAATCTTTGCAGAACCTGTGCTAGTTCTATCACCTGGGTACCAAAGAATGTTCTTTTCTCCCCAAAAGGATGGATGCAAAATTCCCTGGAGGAGAGAGGCTGCCTGTTGCTTTTTTGCTGGCATTTCCATCCAATCCCCCCCCCCCCCCCAATCAATTCCCAATGGAGAAAGCTCAACTTTGTCCTTGTTTGTGTCTTTATATCGGGCCAAATCCAGGATTTATGACACCTTCCTGGAGCAAAGAAGAAGAGAGGAAGGAAGACAGATAAACCAAAGCAAAGGTTTGCCTCTTTGCTTCCAGATAATATTGGATTTTGATTTATAATCACTTATCTTGTTTTCAAGGCTTGGTTGGACATTTACCCCCGAAAGGCAGGACATTAATAACTGTAATCAATAAATTATAATGGCAATCAATTGAAATCATCATGTTTTCCAGGTAGGTCTGGGCCAGAATTAAAAAGGGTCTTCCTTCAAATTTCTGTGCATGGAAATTTGCTTTGTGGGATGCATCAAGCCACGAATGTGACCCTTGTTGGTTATTTGTCACCAAACTCTTTTTTTTTTTTTTGTTTCATCTTTTGATCTATGGCATCAAGTACCTATTTTATCCCCAAACATACACTGGAAATGGGTTTATCAAAGTCTCAGTGTCAGCGTAGTTAATTCTTTTGCAGAGATCCTAATAAATCTAGAGCAAACAATGGCTTTATGGAGCAGCAATTTAATTTGAGGGATGGGCTGTTTCTTCCTGGGTTGGGGGATCTTGATGGGATTTCTTCCTTTTAATGCAGAGTACATAAACTCTATTTACATCAGGAATATGCATACTCACCGATTCTCTATTAAAAATGGCGGAAAAGTACACCCTCCCTATCTGGTGTCTGCCAGCAGTAGAATCTGGGTGGACCTTTCCTTGCTGTAAACTACAACAGGTTTACTCCTCGACTTATGACAACTGAGACCAGAATGTCAGTTGCTAAGCAAGGTGGTTGTTAGTAAGTCACAGCCAATTTCTTTCTTTCTTTCTTTTTTTTTGCCATGATTATTAAGCAAACCACTGCAGTTACTCACTGAATCATGCAGTGGATTAAGCAAATCTGGCTTCCACAACTGACTGTGTTTGTTGGAAGCTGCCTGGGAAGGTTGCAAATAGCAATAGCAATAGCCCTTCGACTTATATACCGCTTTGCAATGTTTATAGTCTTCTCTAAACAGTTTACAGAGTCAGCCTCTTGCCCCCAATGACCTGGATCCTCATTTTACCCACCTCGGAAGGATGGAAGGCTGAGTCAACCTTGAGCCATTCAGGATCAAACTGCTGGCAGTGGGCAGAATTAGCCAGCAATACTACATTCTAACCACTGTGCACCATAGAAGGATGGATGGATGGATGGATGGATGGATGGATGGATGGAAGGGATGGGAAGGAAGGAAGGAAGGAAGGAAGGAAGGAAGGAAGGAAGGAAGGAAGGAAGGAAGGAAG
>BLBF01000060.1:4901231-4911351 GCA_015471245.1 Laticauda colubrina | reverse complement strand
TTCCTTCCTTCCTTCCTTCCTTCCTTCCTTCCTTCCTTCCTTCCTTCCTTCCTTCCTTCCTTCCATCCATCCATCCATCCATCCATCCATCCATCCATGGTGCATAGTGGTTAGAATGCAGAATTGCAAGCTAACTCTGCCCACTGCCAGGAATTCGATCCTGACTGGCTCAAGGTTGACTCAGCCTTCCATCCTTCTGAGGTGGGTAAAATGAGGACCCAGATGGTTGGGGGGCAAGAGGCTGAATCTGTACACCGCTAAGAGAGGGCTGGAAATCATACATATAACTTTTGAGTGTGATTGCTATTATTTCACCAGAATTATCATCATGGGTCATGATGGCAAACTTACCATGGCTGCTCTGGCCTTCAGAGCTACATTTTGAAACAGCCAGCAAATAATTAAATATAATTAAAATTGAATAGCCTTGAGCTAAACTCAACAAAATGTCTGTCTGCCTATCTATCTCCGTATCGATGTCTATCCATTTCCCTCTCCCTCTCTCCCTCTCCCTCTTTTCTGCAATGTCCATGCATGCACCCATCCATCCATCTCTATATATACTGTACAAACACAATAGGCACAAACTTAAGGTAAACCACACCAAACTCGATTGCAGGAAATACGACTTCAGCAACAGAGTAGTCAATACCTGGAAGGCCCTACCTGACTCTGTGGTTTCTTCCCTAAACCCCCAAAACTTTTAACCTTAGATTGTCTCACTTAGCAATGGAAATTTGTGGGGGGGCTCCATTGTTGGTCATAAGTTGAAGACTTGTTGGAGGCAGATACGTTGAACCACCGCGTTACTAACTTAACAGCAGCAGCAATTCATTTAGCGACCGTGGCAAGAAAGGGTGTACAAATGGGGCAAAATTCACTGAACTTCTTGCTTAGCAACAGGAATATGGGGCTCCCTTGTGGTCGTAGGTGGAGGACTGACCATTTTTGTTTTTGTTAACTTACTTTATAACTTGCAAGCCTCCCAGTGTCACCTTGTAGGGGATACGGATGGCATAAAAATTTAATCAATAAATAAGGAAGAGAAATGTACGTTATCCAAAGCTTCCCTTTAATGGAGGCCACCCACTCTTTTTCCCTTCCTCTCCTTTTTCCATCCTCTGTTCCAGGAGAGGGTTATGACACAAATGTAATATAGACAGCTGGCAATTCAAACTGCCCCTTTATTGTTCCAAATGCACCCCAATGCTCTCATGTTTCTGGCAAGTTCCAGAGCATAGTGATGACAGACCAGACAGACAGACAGACACACACACACACACACACCCTCAAGCAGTCTCTGGCTGCAAATAGTGCAGCCCAACATTTTGAACACCACGGCTGCAAAGAAAAAAATTTAGAAAGGATGCAGGGCATTCAGGAAAGTTCAAACATTGGCAATCAACACTCCAGGAATTCAGTGTTTGTTCTCGACACGCACCCCTCCCCACAGCATCTCCTTAAGTCTCAGTCCCCAGGTGTGCCTTGTGGAGGGGGGGCGGAGCGCTCTCTTCCCCAGTAGTAGGCTCAGTCTGCACTGTTCTCGCCTTCTCTCCACTCTCCGTGCTGGAGGATCAGGAGGGGAATGGTCCTCGTCTGAGCTCTGCCTCTCATGTTCACTGCTTAGCCTCTCCTGCTCATCCTGACCCCCTTCCTCCCTGCCCACAAGCCATCCTAATCCTGAAAGGCCCTGGCCTGACTGGGCCTGCTCCTCCCCATTTTCCTTTCAAGCCAAGGAAGTGGGGCACGACAGAGAGCTTCTCTCTGGCAAAGAGTCCAAGGGAACATTAGCAAATCAGACCCATGGGATTTGCAGATCCGCTGCTCCTGCTGAAGACATTTGGAAATGTTTTAAAGGGAAGCTTCCGAGTGACTTACCTTAAAATCTACCATTCACTGCTTTGACCTTCAAGATGTGGCCTTTATAAAAACCAGGTTTCTCTCATATTATGGTTATGATGACTGTTGATTGAGCATCATCTCTCATTCGTGGAGATCAGAAACCTACTGTTCTGACCCAGCTCCCCAAACACAACAAACCTTCTGTAATTAAATCAATTATTCCTTATTAGGAGCAGCCCTGGCAAAAAGTGTCTCTCTCACAGCAGGCTAACAAGTTTGTCCAGCAAGGAGATAGATAGTTGTCTGCTACAGCTATTCATCTCTGCCCTCTGCCTTTTATCCCTAGAGGGCCTTCACTAGCAGCGGGGGCTCTTCCACCCCAAGGACCGGCCCATAGATTTCCACTGCTCTCCTCTCCTCTGCTTTCTGTGCATCCGCGCATCAGGCACTGGACCCAGCTGTTCCTCCTCTTTCTCATCAGCCACCTCCAGACCTGGGGGCTGTTGACTCTCCATCTGAGAGCTGATGGACGGCCCAAGCTCTCCCTGCCTGCCTGCCTCCCTCTCTCTCCCTCCCTCCCTCTCTCTCTCTCTCTCTGCCAGCTCCATTTCCTCTTCCCCTTTGGAGCTCTCAGGTTGCCTTGAGGCTGGCCCTGACTCCCACACTTCCTCTACCTCTTCTGATTTGGCTGCTGGCCGACAGGTCACAACACCTACGCTGCATTTATTCTTGCTTGTATCTGAACTACAAATGGAGAAGGAGAACCGTAATCCTCCTTTTGTGGGAACGAAAGCCAACATGAGAGTCTTGGCATATTTTGAAAACTGAACATTGCTCCTCTTTGGCTCTGAGTTCAGCGATTAATTTTTCTAAAGAGCTGTTCATCCATTCTTCCTAGCGGCTTGATCAAGCTGTCAGAAACGGATCTCCGAAGCAGTTATTGCCAAGGATATTTTCCCTGTCCTTGTCAAAATACGACGGTGCTTTGATTTGCAGTCAAGAAAGGGTAACCTTTTTATTCCCCCCCCCCTTTTTTTTTAACATTGCTTTTGACAATGGGGGAATTCAGGGGTCAGATACGTTTTCGGTCCCATTGGGGAAAATCATTTCTTTCAAGAATTTGATTCTGGATGAGCACATTTTAAACTGCGCCAAGTTTATCCAGAAATTTTGGCTCATCATCCATAGCACCAGGGCTACCTCTGCCATTATGACACCACAATTTCATTTTTTAAAATCCCTCTTTCATTTATCCATAAGTAACTCAAGATAGCAAATCTGAAAGAGGAGTCTGTCATCTGCATCTCTATAACTGTTTGGTTTGGCTCTACAACCTTTCTTGACTGCAAATCAAAGCACCGTCTTATTTTGACAAGGACAGGGAAAATATCCTTGGCAATAACTGCTTCGGAGATAATTAGAACTGTAGAAAAAACAATGGCTACTAACCTGTCTTCCATGGAGGACCTGCATCCTGCACAGATGCAAAAACCTTCCCCCATGGAGGACCTGCATCCTGCACCTGCACGATGTCAAAAAGAGGGCTGTGAAAATATCTACAGAGCCCTCACATTCATTCATTCATTCATTCATTCATTTATATTTATTTATTTATTTATTTTTGTCAAAAGCCTACAATACGGAAATAAGAATAAACATAAGTTTAAATATAAGAAATAGGAAATAATAATTGGGGACAATAGGACAGAGATGGTAGGCATGATTGTGCGCTTATGCACGCCCCTTACAGACCTCTTAGGAATGGGGTGAGGTCAATAGAGGTTAGTTTGAGGGTAAAGGAGTGGGGGTTTGAGCAGGTGGCAACAGAATCAGGCAGTGAGTTCCAGGCATTGACCGCTCTGTTGCTGAAATCATACTTCCTGCAATCGAGTTTGGAGTGGTTTATATTAAGTTTATATCTGTTGTGTGCTCTTTTGTTGTGGTTAAAGCTGAAATATTCATTAACTGGTTACATCCTGGACATAAATTGTTTCAACTTCTATCTTCAAAACGACGCTATAGGGCACTGCACTCTGGAACAACTAAACACATGGACTGAGTTTTCCTGAATGCCATCACTCTGTTAAACAACTAATTCCCACAACATTGTCAAACTTATCAGCGTTCCAGCAACCCACCACTCCAACCAATAACTCTGAGACAGGCATCTTCTCAAAGGTTCTTTTTATTTGGATAGTAAACTGGCACTCCTGGGGAATCCCGAAGCTGAAACTTCCGGGCTTCCTTGCAATAAGTAAAAACTACAAATCCATCCCTGCACCCATCATGACATCACATGCCCCAATCACCATCCATTCCAATATAAGACTTCCCCTCACTTATGTGCAAAATAACATGACCTTGAATTAGAAAAAGAATGTTGTTAGGTCTAACTACATACACTCCAAGAAATCCCCCCCTCCCACTTTCCCAGGCTCAAAATGTGGCAGCGTGGGAGCATCTGGTCTCCATATGGCTTCCAAAGCTGACATAATTATTTACTAAGGTTGCATTCTTCTTCTCATCCTTCCTATTAGTTATTTCCTTTTCTACTTATGACTATAACTTTATTGCTTGTATCTTTACAATGTATATTGTTTTAGTTTCCTCGTATGATTTATGTTGCTTATTTAGTATCCCATGACTATCACCAAGTATTGCATCTTATGATTCATGATGAATGCATTTATGATGATAATGGTCATGATTTATCACTTACGTCTTTGATGTACACTGAGAGCCTATACACCGAAGACAAATTCCTTGTGTGTCCAATTACACTTGGCCAATAAAGAATTCTATTCTATCTTCTATCTTTAATTTGGGTGCTTGGCAACTGGTGTGTATGGAGGTCATGTGATCAGCATTTGTGACCTTCCTAGCCAGCTTCTGACAAGCAAGGAACCAAAATGCATGACTCATTTAACAACTGCAGCGATTTGACCATGGCAAAAAAGTTGTAAAAAGGGGCACAACTCAGCAACTGCATTCCTTAACAACATAAATTTGGGGGCTTCACTGTGATTGTAAGGTGAGGGCCAGCTGCATACCGGTATTTCTCAACCTTGGCAATTTTAACTTCAACTCCCAGAATTCCCCAGCCAGCATGCGAGCTGGGCAATTCTGGGAGGCCAAAATCCACGCAACTGAAAATTCTCAAGATTAAGAAACACAGAACTGTACAGTTAGGAAAAGGCTGTCATGCAAGCTAAACATTAAGAATTCTGGTACCAGGAATGTGCTTCTCATTTATTCCACTTGTAGGAACTCAGCACATTGGGAAATCAATCAATCAATCAGAAGAGAGTTGGAAGGGACCTTGGAGATCTTCTAGTCCAGCCCCCTGCTCAAGCAGGAGACCCTATATTAGTGTTGGCGAACCTTTTCGGCACCAAGTGATGAAACAGAAGTGCGTGTGTGTGCGTGGGACTGCCGGAAATGAGAGGAGCAGGTCCCCAACGTGCACACAAGCTGAGCTTGCAGTTTTCAGCACGTGCATGCGCACCAGCTACCTGGTCTTCCGGGTTTCTGGTGTGCCTGCACACACGAAGACCAGCTGTGCTGAAAACTGGAAGCTTGGCTTCCTGGTGCATGCATGTGCAGTGGGGAGCTGCTCTTTTGGTTTCCGGTGCTCCCACATGCTCAAAGACCAGCTGGTTGGTGTGCATGCATGGACCAGAACCCAGAAGAGCAACGGGTGATGGCTGGTGTGCCCGAAGAGATGGCTCTGCATGCCACTTCTGGCATGCGTGCCATAGCTTTGCCATCACGGCCCTATACCATTTCAGACAAGTAGCTGTCCGGTCTCTTCTTAAAAACCTCCAGTGATGAAGCACCCGCAACTGCTGGTGGCAAGCTGTTCCATCGGTTAACTGTCCTCACTCTTAGGAAGTTTCTCCTTAATTCCAGGTTGCTTCTCCCCCTGATTAGTTTCCATCCACCATCAAGGACAATGGACAAGGCATTTAAAAGACCAACCTATTCTTCAATATGCTGTAACTTAGATTTAAACAGGGCTCAGTGTGGAAAGCAAGGGACGCGGTAGCTCAGTGGCTAAGATGCTGAACTTGTCGATCAGAAAGTTTGGCAGTTCAGCGGTTCGAATCCCTAGTGCCGCATAACAGAGTGAACTCCTGTTACTTGTCCCAGCTTCTGCCAACCTAGCAGTTCGAAAGCACGTAAACAATGCAAGTAGAAAAATAGGGACCCCTTTGGTGGGAACAGCATTCCGTGTGCCTTCAGCATTTTGTCCTGCTGGCCACATGACCACGGAGACGTCTTCGGACAGCGCTGGCTCCTTCGGCTTTGTAATAGAGATGAGCACTGCCCCTTAGAGCCAGAACAGAGTAGCACGTATGTGCGAGGGAAACCTTTACCTTTACAGTGTGGAAAGTCGCCATATGGTCGGGCATAGTGGACCTGAAGCAGTTTGGGAAAGCGACAGAAATGCAAAAAGCAGAGCAATGGGGGGAACTCCAAAAGCCATGAATGACAGATCCGAAAAGACTGCAAGAGCAACATTCAACTTAAAGCATCCAGCGGTTTCCCACCAGGGGGAAAAAAATGGCCTTGACTCAGAAAAAAACTTGGGCAATCAAAACTGAAGCCAAAGTTGTGATTCTCCATTTCTGAACTCAAACCCCATGCTTAAGAGGGGGAAAAAAACACACCAGGTAGCACGGACCCTCTGCTACAAAGCAACATACACGTTAACACCTGCAGGGTCAGATTCTGAGTTTCGCTGCTAAGTGGATAAGGTTTACTACAGACTTACCTTAAGTCTGCTGCTATCAAATTAAAGCCGTTGTAGAGGTGTCCTTCCAAGGCGACTTTCTTCAAGTAAGAGTAACTGTCCATTTCTGAGGTCAAGAAATTGGTCACCAGGGCACCTGCAAAGAAAGGAACATAACAAGTGGTTTATAACTAGGGAGCATTGTTTCCCAGAAGCGAGACCACATATTTCGCCACATCAGGTAAGCTTAGTCATAATGAGATGCCAGAATGTAATGGTATAGGGAGACATGGCCTGGAAGGACTAAGAGGGAAGAGATTCTGCCTAAAGAACCATCAGATAAAAGGTTGAGGAGCCCACAACAGCTTTTTCAGAGAAAAACTTACAAATGATCAGATCTTCCCAATCGTCATTTACCTATAGAAGCCAGGATTCAACCTAGATTGGACCTAGATGCAAAGAAGGTGCTCAGTTCCTTATTTCCCCACTCTTTCTGCCTTGTATGAACCTGGGGATATCCCTTGTACAAACCAAGGTCATAATTTGGGAAGAAAGTGAAGGTTCAGTTTTAAGCCTTGTGAGCAATGAATAGTCTCAAGTTGGTTTGTAATGCTACTGCTTTAAGGCAGGCAGAGGAGAAGATAGTTAGGAGGTCAACTTCATGGTATCTGGCAAAATGCTGATTAGAACAGAAGAATTATCACTCTTATTGACCAGCGGAGCAATAAAAACCAACCCTCTCAATTAGAGGGCCATTTGTTTAATAAATACAATATCTCAGTAATGCAATCAATATTTGCTGGCTGCGCAACATAATGTGTTGACCACGGAGCTTGGTGAGAAAAAAAAAGCTTTAGTTTTTAAGCCATAGATTATGTTTATTTTAGCAGAACGTCGCAGTTCCTGTTTCAATGAAGGTATTTAACACTTGCCTGCTTTTAGTTTATTCAACTTTGTGTTTTGCAAAATATCTTTTTATATTTTATATTTGGAGAGCCAAAGTGACCTTGGAAGGATAGAAGGCTTAGTCAACCTTGAGCTGGTCAGGATCTAACCACTGGCAGTGAGCAGAATTAACTTGCCATACTGCATTATAACTATTGTACACCTTGAAAAGAAGGGAGGGAGGGGAGGGAGGGGAGGGAGGGAGGGAGGGAGGGAGGGAGGGAGGGAGGAAGGAAGGAAGGAAGGAAGGAAGGAAGGGCACTAGCAATAGCCCTTAGACTTTTATACCACTTCACAGTGGATCTAAGCAGTTTACAGAGTCAGCTTCTTGCCCCCAACAAGCTGGGTCCTCATTTTCGGTCAGGATTCAACTGTTGGCAGTCAGCAGAATTAGCCTGCAATACTGCATTCTAACCACAAGGAAGGAAGGGAGGGAGGGAGGAAGGAAGGAAGGAAGGGCAATAGCACTTGCAATAGCCCTTAGACTTATATACTGCTTCACGGTGCTTTACAGCTCTCTCTAAGCAGTTTACAGGGTCAGCCTCTTGACCCCAACAAACTGGGTCCTCACCTTACTGACCTCGGAAGGATGGAAGGCTGAGTCAACCTTCAGTCAGTCAGGATTGAAGGAACTGAACTCCAGGCAATGTGAGTGGAGTTAACCTGCAATATTGCATTCTAATCATCAGGGCTCCCTCTTTAACTATAGACGGTAATTACAGTTTTTAATTATGTAATTGTTGTTAGTTGCAAAATCATGTCTGACCCATTGTGACCTCTACCATCTTCTGGAGTCCATTTAAGCTCACGCCGACTGCTTCAGGGACTCCCTCCAGGCCCCTCCTTCTCTGCTGTCCCCTTCTTCTTCTTTTGTCTTCAATCATTCACAGCAATAGGCTCTTCTCCAGGGAGTCCTTCCTTCCTTCTCATGAGGTGGCCAAAATATTTGTGTTTAATTTTCAGGATCTGGCCTTCTAAAGAGCAGTCAGGGTTGATCTCCTCTAGGACTGACCAGTTTGCTTTATTACAGTTACGGAAGATGAACATTTTTTTTTCAGTTAAGTAGGTTGTCAACTAAAAAATACTCCTTTGGATACTTTTTATCTGGATAAAAAGATAAATACTCTTTTTAGTTGCCAGCAGGAAAGGAGTAGAGAAAAGCAGTGCATTCCTTAAATGCCTCAGATAATCGCCTTGGCAGCCAAAGCTGTTCGCAAATAAGATTATTACTGGAGAGTATGAATAATGACTGTTGGCTATTGATGTGTCTCATTGGAGAATATACATCCAGGGGGTGGGGGGGAAGACCAGGGTCAAGGGTGAAATGAATGATGTGTCAGAGTTGGCTGCAACCAGGAAACGTAGATATGTCAACTCCGAACAAATCAGTCTTTTTTACTCTGAGAAATGCCACTAGAGACTTGTGATTTGAATGGGGGTTCATGTTGGAGCCCTGACATGATATCCCAACAGCTTCTCATTTCATACTACATACTTGCCTCTTCCTTTTGCATGCTTGTTGATCTGAGGCTGCATGTAATTGGTCAAGGTGGCCATCTTGCCTTTCTTGCTGATTCCAAGCCAGGACCCACCTTCTTTCCCTTCTTCCATATCCAAGCCTGCCATTAACAACAACAACAAAAATGAATCACCTGGGCACCATTAAGCAACCTCTGGTTTATAACCAACAAACAGCACTCAAAACTGGGGAGTGATTTATTGGTGTGAGAACAGGAAAGGTGTATGGGTAGTCCTTGACTTACGAACACAACCGAGCTCAAAACTGCCCCATTTTATGAACTTTCTGCAAACTGTTGCTAAGTGAATCACTGCAGTTAATCAGTGAATCACCCGGTCATGAAGGGAATCTAATTTCCCCACTGAATTTGCTCGTCAGAAGGTTGCAGAAGAGGGATCATATGACCTCAAAACACAGCAACGGTCATAAGTGTGAACCAGTTGCCGAGTCTCTGAATTTTGATCACACAATCATGCAATGGTTGTAACTGAGAAAAACAAGTTGTAAGTCCCTTTTTTCAGTGCCGCGGCAACTTTGGATAGTCGCTAAACAAACTGTTGCAAGTTGAGGACTACCTTTCATTAAAAAAAAATACACTAAGGCGATGTAAAACAGTTTTCACAAAAGTGAAGAACAAGAACGGTCTGGTTTCATGGAGATGAAGAAGCAGAAGATAAACTACCCACTTTCTTGAGAAGACTGACAGTTCAAGGCCTTAAAAAAACAAGGGTGGGAGGGCGCGCGCACACGCACACACACACACACACACACACACAGCTCAGAGAGGATAAATACATCAAAACAGACCAGAATGCTTTTAAAATTCAAATTTCAGCAGGCACTCCCAACCCCCTTCCTCGCTAAGCACTGCTCTGTATAAATAAGGGAGAAGAGGGGCAGCCTATACTCGCCAAGAATTCAGAATGGAAACCAGACTTTCAGAAAGTCAAAAAGATAGATAGATAGATAGATAGATAGATAGATAGATAGATAGATAGATAGATAGATAGAGAGAGAAAGAAAGAAAGAAAGAAAGAAAGAAAGAAAGAAAGAAAGAAAGAAAGAAAGAAAGAAAGAAAGAA
>BLBF01000060.1:4856591-4893773 GCA_015471245.1 Laticauda colubrina | reverse complement strand
AGGAAGGAAGGAAGGAAGGAAGGAAGGAAGGAAGGAAGGAAGGAAGGAAGGAAGGAAGGAAGGAAGGAGTATAGCACTTAGGCTTCTATACCACTTCATAGTGCTTCACATCCCTCTCTAAGCAGTTTCACAGAGTCAGCATCTTGCCTCCAACAATCTGGTTCCTCATTTTACTGACCACGTCGTAAGTGTGAGAAGTGGACAAAGGTCACTTTTTTCAGTGCCTTTGCAACTTCGAACAGTCAGTCAGCAAACTGCTGTAAGTCGAGGACTACCTGTGGCTGCAATAGGGAGGGTGTAAGAATATCTGCTTTCTCTCTCTCTCTCTCTCTCCCTCCAGCTGCTACATCCTTAATCCTGGCAAACTCCCCTTACGACATTATTCCTGCTAGATCTTTATGCTCCGGCAAGTGTATAAGAGCAAAGGTGCTGGGTCTTAAGCCATGGAGGGCTTTACATATTTTGCTGCAGATAAATGGAACATGGAGCTTTTAAGGAGGGGTTGATCTTAAAAGTCTGAGCTTGGATTTCTGCACCAGCTGAACAGATAAAGGAATGATGGGCCAGTATGTTCTCAGTCACAGGCTGGTTTTATGGAACAACAAATAAATAAAATAAGAGATGTAAGCTTTCTATCTATATTTGCATTTCCACCCCCCCATGTGTTTTACACACAATCCTTTATCCAGGTTTCACAGACAAAAAAAGGAGAAGGGATTTCCTTTAAAAATCTAATAATTTGTGTTTTGAAAAATACAAAATGTTTGCACAGGAGGTAAGTCCTCAAATTATAACAGTTCATTTAGTGGCCATTCCAAGTTACAACAGCACCAAAAAAAGGGACTTAGTTAGGACAATTTTTCATATTTAAAAACCTTGGTAGCCTCCCTATGACTACGTGATCAAAATTTAGATGGTTGGCAACTGTTGACCGTTGCTGTGTCCTAAGGTCACGTGATTCCCCTTTTTATGACCTTCTAGCAAAGTCAATGGGATAGCCAGATTCGTTTAACAACCGAGTTACTAACTTATCAGCTGCAGTTAACAACGGTGGCAAGAAAGTTTGTAAAATGGGGCAAAATTCATGTCAGCTTTGGAAGCCATATTAGCACCAGAGGCTTCCACGCTGCCACATTCTTGAGCCTGGGAAAATGGGAGGGGGGAATTTATTGGAGCGTTTGTGCTTAGACATAATAGCATTCTTTTTTACAGTCAAGGTCATGTTATTTCTGCACCTGGTGGAAAGGACATCTCAAGCTGGGATGGGTGGTGATTGGGGCATATAATGCAATGATGGGTGCAGGGGGTAGATTTGTATTCTTTTTACTTATTGGAGGTAAACCTGGAACTTTCAGATTCAGGTTTTCCAAGATATGCCAGTATACCTACTCTAATAAAAGGAAACTTTGAGAGAATGCCTGTCTCTGAGTTTTTAACTGGGTTTTTCTGGAACGCTGACAACTCACTTAGCAAATGTCTTACTGAACAACAGAAATTTTGGGTTTAATTGTGGTTGTATAATTCTAACTCATTTGGTATTTACCACATACAAGTGTCTCCTTGGTGGAATTATTTTCTGTTCTGCAGATTTACTTAGTGGTTTGCCATTTCCTAGCTTCTTTGTTGCCTAGTATTCCTGTACAATTGCCTGCATTATATCCTTCATTAGATTTATCTCACCAGGTTTCTGGCATCTTTAAAGAAAAAAGAAAAAAAAACCATACAGCATGAAACCTGAAAGGTACCCCACAATAAACCTCAGGTGACAAACATTTCTACCAGTTATAAGAAAATTCAGGCTTTTATGATAAATACCTAGCAATACCAAATGCATGCACTTGTAAGAAGGATGTATCTAAAGCAGACAGGAAAAAAATAATCACCTTACACTGGAAGATAAAATAAATATCATTGCAATAGAAACATTTAACTCAAAAAAGTATCTTACATGGAAAACATTCAGGCAAAACAATAGCAAACTGAGCAAATTTTTATAGAAGTTTTAATTCAGAAGTGACATTGTAACATTTGTGGACAAATATGGTACATTACATAGTTTCCCTGGATGTACTGGTAAATTATGTGGAGTCAAGGCTAAAAAACTAGTTTGCCAGACTAGACTGCCATTCATGGCATGGTGTAATGTGTAAAAAACAAGCATTGTAATCCAGTTTAGGATAAGGGGATCCCCCAGGCAAAGGTTTGTTCAGCAAACGATGACAAAACCAATCACAGTGGGCCATCAGCTTGAATGGAATGGAATGAATCAGGATAGAGAGGAGAGGAGAGAAAATATGGAATGGCCTGGAATAGAATAGAATAGAATAGAATAGAGAATAGGATAGAATTAGAATATAGATTGGAATAGGAATTAGGAGACGAGAGGAATTACAACAGAATATAGAATAGGATATGACAGAATTAGAATAGAATAGAATAGGAATTAGAATAGAATATAGAATGGAATAGAATATAGAAGAGAAGAGAGAGAAGAGAAAATATGGAATGGCCTGGTATAGAATAGAAAATAGGATAGAATTAGAATATAGACTAGAATAGGAATTAGAAGAGGAGAGGAAATACAATAGAATATAGAATAGGTTAGGGTAGAATTAGAATTAGAACAGAATATAGAACAGAATAGAATTAGAATAGAATATAGAATGGAATAGAATATAGAATAGAATAGAACAGAATAGAATACAGAATGGAGTAGAAAATAGAAAAGAATAGAATAGGAATAAGGATAGGATAGAATAGAATTAGAGCAGGATAGATAGAATAGGAAAGGATAGAACAGAATACAGAATAGAATAGAATAAGAATAGAACAGAACAGAACTGGATGCAGTATTCCAAGCATGGTTTTAAGAAGGCATCATGAAGTGGTATTAAGACTTCACAAGATATTCTCTCTTAATCCACAAGTCAGAAAGGTTTTACCGTCAGCAGACAAAGCCGAGAGTCAGAGACTCATTTAAGAATCCAAGAGCATCCCTGCAATTGTTTAGCCACGATGGAATTTTCAAACTCTCGCAAGAGCGACCACAAGCATATCAACAAAGAGATGGTGGAGCGGAATTGCACATTACCTGTAGGCATTTTTGGACACAGGACGTGGGTCAAACTTAAAGAAAAGAATGCACATGGGTTACGGATGGGGGGGAAAGTTGAGCTTCCTTGCAGAGATGGTCAGTAGAAGGTCATCCTTCCAGGTGCCTGCTGCAAATGAAACATGGGACAGTTGATCAGACTCAGAAATTGTTAAGTTCATCCTGGTTTGTGAGCCTCTTACAATACTCCAGATATTTCTCCACTTACAACAGCTCATTCAGTGATTGTTCAAAGTCACAGTGACACTGAAAAAAAGTGACTTATGACCGTTTTTCACACTTATAACCATTGCAGCCTTCCCATGGTCACTTGATCAAAATTCAGACACTTGGTAATTGACTCCTATTTATGACGGTCGCAGCATCCTGGAGTCACATGATCCCCTTTTACGACCTTGTGACAAGCAAAGTCAAGAGGGAAGCCAGTCTCAGCCAGTTCTTGAGTACTGAAGATTTGTCCTAAAATGAATCATCCCTAAATGCTATTAACCCTATCACATGTCTATATCCCTACCCTATTCCAACCCTCACTAACTGATCCCTACCTGGTGCCACTTTCACCATGTTTTAATCTAAGGCTTAATGACCACCTAGATGTGCCCCAACCCCCTTTTTAACAATTTGCACCACATCAATACATGAAAAGAGCTAGTTCCAATAGCCCTGCAGTTGCTTCAGAATCCATCCTCCATCCCCGCAGTTGCTGCAGAATCTATCCTCAGCTCTGCTGAGTCATTCCAAAGCCATCGGCCAGCACATAAGCCAGATTACTTAACAACCATGCTGCTAACTTAATTGCAGTGATCCACTTAACAACGGTGACCAGAAAGGTTGCAAAATGGGGAAGACTCACTTAACAAATGTCTCATTTAGTAACATAAATTTGCTAAGTGGTCGTAGGTTGAGGACTACCTGTATGAGGGGCTGGTAACCAAAGATCAGCAGTGATTAATTGTGACAACTGAAGAAACTATCGAGCATGAAAGCTTTAAGGTATATTTGGTCCTGTGCGTTAAAACATCTAAGAAATAATTCTATCTTAATGCAAGTTAGAACATGGTGCCCCAAAAATTATAATTCAGGGGTTAACCACCAAGTCTGCACCAAATTTCCAAATCTAGGTGTCATTTTTGGCACTGTTAGTCAGGTAAAGGTGTTGGATAAAGCTATTTTCATGAGCTCCTGGAGGCCAGCCTGGATTAAGGCAGCTGCCTTTAAACTCAGGTAGTCCTTGACTTATGATAGTTCATTTAGTGACTGTTCAAAGTTACATGGTTGAAAAAAACTGATTTATGATAGTTTTTTTCTACACTTACGACTGTTGCTGCCTCCCATGGTCCCATGATCAAAATTCAGGCGCTTGGCAAGTGATTCACATTAATGATGGTTACAGTATCTCAGGATTATGTGATTTTTGAGACTTTATGGCAAGCACATTCAATGGGGAAGCCAGGTTCACTCAACAACCGTATTGTGAACTTAACAGCTGCCATGATCTCTTTAACAACGGTGGCCAGAAATATTGTAAAGTGGGGCAGAATTTACCGAACAAACGTGTCTCGCTTAGCAAAATAAATGTTGGACTTAAATTATGGGTCACAAATCAAGGACTAAGCTCCATCTCGCCCCTGTCGTTACCAAACCAGGTTTATATATTCTGGCCACATGCGAATAGTGTGACCAGCGGCCCTTTCAAATCAGGAGCTTGTTAAGTATTTTCCATGCTGCCCCACTGGGAACGGTACCTCACAATAAAACAACGGTGTGCATTTTCATCTCCTTCCAAACGAAAACAAGGATTAAAATGCGAGTAACTGAAACAATCACTCGTACGTCTCCCAAACAGAACTAGCCTGGCTGTATCAAGAGCTTTCCAGAATGCAGAGACGCAGGGGAAGCAAATCAATAGCTGAACTCCGAGCAGCTCAGCATAATTGACCTAACCTTGCCCCAGTGAGCGATGATCAAGCGGTTTTATTGAAAACAAATTAAATTACTTTTATGAGCCCAAGAGCATGGCTACAGAGAAGAAGAAAAAAAGAGATCACTTCCCACGCCTACGCTACGGACTCCGCTTCTCCTTTCAAGATCTGTGGTTGTGTCTTCCTCAATCAGTACCTATAATTTAAAATTCCAACGGGGGTGGGGGTGGGGGGGGAGACATTTTCCACAGTGTTTCACCTGGCTTGGAACGGCACCAAAAAATAACCTTTAATCGCTCTGCTTGTTACTACAGAGATGCATTTGGCTACAAAAATGCCAAAGACAGCATCAAAAGTAATGTGTGTTTCTGTTTCTGTTCAGAGAACAGAAATTAACAGTTTCAATTTCACTGAAATTAACAATGATTGTACTTTATTAGGGAGGTAAAATTAATCATGCCTTCCATCGTGTGTAAAAAGAAATCCATTTGCGAACCAGATTTGAAGGTCTCTGGAGCTGTGCCCAAGGCATAGCACCAGGTGATAAGAGCTTTCAGTATTGCAGGTAGTCCTTGACTTATGATCACAACCGAGCCCCAATTTTTTTTGCAATTGTTAAGTTGGTAACCCGGTTGTTAAATGAACCTGGCTTCTCCACTGACTTTGTCAGATGGTCGCAAGAAGCAAATGTGACACACACGTGTGTGTGGCACGTGACACACACACACACACACACACACATCGCGATGCTGCAGCCATCATAAATGTGAACCGGTTGCCCACATCTGAATTTTGATCACATGAGCATAGGGATGCTGGAACAGTTGCAAGTCACTTTTTACAGTGCGTTGTAACTATGAAGGGTCACTAAATGAATGGCTGTAGGTCAAGCACTACCTGTAATTTAGTGCAGATAGTCCGCGACTTAACAACAGCTTGTTTAGTGACTGTTTGAAGGTACAACGGCTCTGAAAAAAGTGACATATGACTGTTCTTCACTTATGGCCGCTGCAACATCCCCATTGTCATGCGATCAAAATTCAGACGCTTGTCAACTGACTCATATTTATGATGGTCACAGTGTCCCAGGGTTTTGGTGGTGCAGTGGTCTAGAGGTGGAGCTCTCACATCACAATTGGGAGCCTGTGAGTTTGATCCTTGGTAGAGGCAGATATTTCTCTCTCTGGACACCATGAGAATATATCTGCTGAACAAAAATCCATATCGGCAACAGGAAGGGCATCCAGCTAGAAAACACCTAGTTCCATTCAGTGGTCCAGACTCCACCCTGCAAGGGATTATGGGGATGATGACAGTGTCCCAGGATTACGTGATTCCCTTTTGCAACCTTCTGACAAGCAAAACTAATGGGGAAGCCAGAATTACTTAATAACCCTGTTACTAACTCGGCACCTGCAGTGATTCACTTAACAACTGTGACAAGGAAAGTCATAAATTCGGGCAAACTCACTTAAGAAATGTCTCACTTAGCAAACACAAATTTGGGGGTCAATTATAATGGCAACTTGAGGACTACTTACAATGTAGGTACGTGCATGCATAGCCTTCCCCAACGTAGATTTTCTCCCTTTAGCTTTCCAGTTCCAACGTTCTCATTCAATGTATTTTTTTCACCTAGAATGCATTCAAAGATATGGGACTTTTAAAGTGGATGATGAAATGTGCTGGGATATTAAGAAGGGTATTAAAAATGCAGAGCCAATGGAAGCTGGCTGCAGGAATAATAAAATGTGCTGAAAGCAATATTAAAAAGCAGACTAGTAGAGCCAGATGCTTTATAAGACACTGGCATTCTGCAAGTTAACAGCAAATGCTATTATTAAATCACTGCTTTTTATTAACAGAGTCTTGAGATTAAACAAGCAGACATTAGCTACCGCCCTCTACTGTCAACAGCCAAGATTGCCTTGGTAAACAGAAGAATAATGGGGGGAAATGGGGAGAATCATGGCTGGAAAAAAACCAAAAATTGCTAAGCATTGGCAAAAGTGTGTTCAAACACTTTAAAGCGATGTTTCTCAACCTTGGCAACTTTAAAATGGGTGGATGTTAACTCCCAGAAGAATTCCTCAGCCAGCTATTCTTATTAACATTGTTATAAAGCATTCTTTATTTAAGTCATGGATGATTAAGCCACAATGGCTGGTTGACATAGTTGATGGCTTATTTAGCAACTCATTAATCAAACCATAGTTTATTGTAATGTTCCCTGAAAAGAAATCTCTTCCAAATGCAAAACACAAGCAGGAGAGAGAAGTTTCAGTTTCACCGCACCAGCAGCTTTAGTACAGAACAGTTGAGCTAAGCCACGCTCAGGCTCCTTGCTGTCTCTTTCTTGCTCACACAATACTGTTTCAGTTTCCAAACAGCCTTCAACTCTCTCACACACTGACTGGACGCTAGCCAGATGAATACTGATGGATGCTGGTAGGCAGAGGCACAATTTTTTCCCCTTGTTGTCCTCCCCAAAAACTAAGGCCAACCACATAGCTTCATAGCGAAGCACGGGTATCAAGCTAGTAAGGAATAAAACGCTCCCACTGCAGATAAATTCTTCAAACAGGAGGCCAGGAGGAAGAATCTCCAGGCTGTGATTTAATGAATTAAGTCCCACTCTGGTTATAATAAACCTTAATCACCTGCAGCTTAACCTTGTTTATAAATTATGGCTTGTTCAATGGGTGGTGAATTACAACATTTCATTTTTTACATACAAAAAGAGTTTTCCATTGGCCAAGCAGCTGTGTAAAACCTTATACTACGGCCCTGCACCAAGGATTAAAAGACACAATTCTATTTGTGCAGGAACCAATTATCCCAAGAACAGCAAAGCAACTGCCTGCTACACAATACCACACAATAGTGTAGCTTCCTTGAAGGGGAAGTTCTTTTGCTCCAAATCATATTTCCCATGTGACTACCCCAATACTTTTCCCCTTTGGGCCTGTGAATATTTCATAATGCACAAATTCCATATTCTGCATATGAATTTGGAGCACAGGCTAGACTCGAGAGCGTTTCTAACAGCTGGCAGGAAAATGGGTCACCATCGCTTTATGCAATCTTGGGATTTTGAGGGCCGCTGAAGCTCTACCAGCCTGCTCAGAAGGAGAGTTGTGTTAGCTCAACTCACAAAATCCTACACCGGAGTTGACCTCTTTCAGGAACAGGCTCCGCATCCTGAAAACAAACAAGTAAGCAAGCCATGTTATGTTGCATGTTAATTAAGCCAGGCATGTCCTGCCTTCTCCACCAATATTGGTTGAGGAACATCAGCTTGCATCTGGATGAACAGCCCAAGGGTTTAAAAAAGATCCATACGGATTCAGCTAGACCAAGGGTCTTCAAACTTGGCAAGTTTAAGACTTGTGGACTTCAACTCCCAGAATTCCTGAGCTAACATGACTAGAGGAGGAATTCTGGGAGTTGAAGTCCACAAGTCTTCAAGCTGTCAAGTTTGAAGATCCCTGATCTAGACAGCATATTAAAAAGCAGAGACATCCCCCCTGCCAATAAAAGTGTGTGTAGTCAAGGCTATGGTTTGCCCAGTTGCAATGTATGGCTTTGAAAGTTGTACTGTAAGCAGGAGTGGGATTCTACCAGTTCGCACCTATTCGCTAGAACCGGTTAACATTCTCAGCAGTTCGGAGAACCGGTTGTTAGAAGAAATTACAGGCCTAATCCTGTAAGGAAGGCAGGAAGGAAACATTCTGGTGTTGCTTACAGAAACTGCCTCTTCATTAACCCTTATTACATTCTTGGAAGGACGCGACTTTCTGTCTCAAGAACTTCTCTGGAGTTTTTCTCCCCTCCTTTGCTGGTAACTTTGTTTGTGTGGAGTCACCATTCAAAGTTACAATGGCACTGAAAAAAGTGACGTATGACCATTTTTCACACATGTGACTGTTGCAGCATCCCCACAGTCATGAGAGGCCAGACGAGATGCGTGCCTCGATATGAGTGATATTGAGTTGGCCACGCCCAGCCAATAACATGACCACCAAGCCACACACTCCAACTTAGCCACGCCAACATAACCGGTTGTTAAAAATTTTGAATCCCACCCCTGACCATAAGAAAGACTGAGTGCCAAAGAATGGTGGCCTTTGAACTGTGGTGCTGAAGAAGACTCCTGCAAGGTGATCCAACTGGTCAGTCCTAGAGGAGATCAACCTTGACTGCTCTGTAGAAGGCCAGATCCTGAAGATGAAACTCAAAGACTTTGGCCACCTCATGAGAAGGAAGGACTCCCTGGAGAAGAGCCTCATGCTGGGAACGATGGAGGGCAATAGAAGAAGAAGGGAATGGCAGAGAAGGAGGTGGCTGGATGGAGTCACTGAAGCAGTTGGAGTGAGCTTCAATGAACTCTGGAGGATGGTGGAGGACAGGAAGGCCTGGAAGAACATTGTCCATCGGGTCACAATGGGTCGGACACGACTTCGCAACTAACAACAATGGATTCATAATAGGCAGACATTGCCTTCCTTAGGGAGTTTCTTCCAAGTTTAGACTACAGTTCTGGCACAATTTCCAAGAGCTCCTTCACCCAAAACATTGACCATGCTCATCTTCCAAGGTCAGACAGGTGCTGCCATCTACTGTGACAATCAGGTTATGAGAAGCTACAATGATGGCCTTTTTTTTTTTTACCTGCCCCCTTGTGCAATTTGATGAGAAATCAGCATTGTTTAAAGCACCAACAAACAATTCTTAAAAATGATTTCCAAGCTCTCAAGAAGAAGTCATTATTAATGACATGCTCGCAGGAGCAGCCACGGAAAGACCAGACAAGAATGAGATATAAATCAAACAGTGATGGTTACATTAAGGCTGACATTTCCAATATTTTGTCTGCCTCGCATCGCTGCTTCTTATTATCGCCCTTTGCTCCATATTTTATTTATTCTAAGTGATTAGCTTTATATAGATCTGTTAAAAACATGACAGCTTAACATTGTTATAATAATTGAAATCTATTCAGCGCCTTGATTTGCCAGTTTGTTGTCTAACCAATGCAAAATGCTCACTTAGCTCTATTTGAAAAGAATAGGGAATGGCACGGTGAAGATTTTATTTTAAAAAATGCAGCAGGCTTTGATTTCTAAGCCTTCCACAAAAGGGGAGGAAAAAAAACATGTGTTGTTACCAATGAGATCAAACCAATGCATGCAATTGTTTAGCAGAGTGTTTATCTTGGGAGCTTGAAGATGTGTGGACTTCAACTCCCAGAATTCCCCAGCCAGCCACAAATATCTCCAAGCTGCCATGGTTCAGTAACACTGGCTTAGGAAAATTAATTCCCTCCACCTAAACCTGTCAGACACACATGTCTGGTCGCCTGAGATGTCTCCCTGAGAAGCATTCCATAAATTAAAAAATAATCATATGCTGAGGTCACTCAGGATAAGTCTCTAGTAACTCCTAATCATGTGATGAATCTAGATATAGCTTTTATTTTAATGAGCAGAACAGATGCCCCTTCATATTTTCCATTTTTATTTGTGGCTGGCATTTCAATTCTCTCTGTAGATTTGAATGGAACACCTGAAATGCAGGATCTCTTTTTTCAAAATTGACCCTGCTGCCTTTTCCTTCTTCTTCATGTGGATGCTGCTTTCCCAGTATAAAAATGACGTTTGGGAGTATAGGTATGGGGAGTCCTTCGAGTTATGGCCACAATGGAACCTGAAATGTCTGTTGCTAAGCGAGATGGTTGTTAAATGAGCTTAGCCCCGGTTCACAACCTTTCTTGCCAGGGTTGTTAAGTGAATCTGGCTTCCCCATTGACTTTGCTTGTCAGAAGGTCCCTGTGACAACCCAAAGGGGCGTGGCACAAAGGCAACACGGTCAAATGAGCAATAAGAGTCCCTTTACTATCTCCAACTTTGCCCCCAATGTCCAGGTTACCTTCGGCTGGAGAAAAATTCTCCCAGGAACAGCTTTTAACTGTAGAAAATTCAGTCCAAAACAAGAGACACACAAACTGTAGCTAAAAATCCAAACAAACCAAGCTGAAGTAATTAACTTGACAGGGCAGGAAAAGGAATTTCAGGCGTGAAAGCATGGCAAAACTCACACAGTTGAGAAGACACCAGGAACCTAGATAAACCACAGCAATACAAGATAAATTCACATTTGCTCTCAACAGCTTGCTGCACGCAGCTTGCTTTTTGTTTTTATACACTGTGTTCCCAGCTGCAGCAAATAAAGGGAATCAGGGCCCTTTCCTCCCCCGTAAGCCACACAACCCACATTGCTCCCTTCTCCGTTCCTCCCTGTGTGCCCTAGGATGAAGAGGGGGTGGGCCTGGGTCTTCCTCTGAACTCCCTCTCCCTTGCTGTATCTCTCCCCTGCTCTGCCCAGCCTGACTTTGCCCTTCCCCAGTTTCCTCCACAGCCAACGGGAGCCATACTCCCACTCTCTTGTCAGCTGTTCGGCTTCCCCCTCCAGGGTCATGACAGTCGCCAAAGGGGATCACGTGACTCCAGGACACTGCAAGCATCATAAACAGAAGTCAGTTGCCAAGCATTTGAATTTTGATCACGTGAGGCATGGGGATACTGCAACAGTCATAAGTGCGAAACCTGTCATAAGTCACTTTTTCTGTGCTGCTGTAACTTTGAATGGTCACTAAATGAACTGCTGTAAGTTGAGGACTGGCTGTATTTTACCTGTATGGTATAGAATTGTTTGAGCCACACTTTTTGCTTCTTTTTATTATGTGATATATATTATATTATATATATATATATAATTATATGTCATATTACATTTTTATTATATGTGTTGATTCTTTTATATATACAAAAGAATATTATTCTTTCAAAGGCTGCAGTTATTAACATATTTTTGAGGGAAACAAAAAGGCAGCAGTATAAATGCTTTGGGGATTTTTCTTTTTTTAATCCAACAAAACCTGTGCTCTTTGCAAGAAGAGATCACTGAGGAAGTTATTTGGTTTCCTAAATTGTACTGGAATAAATATTGCACTCTGGAATGAAGTGCTAAAGAACAGCTGAAATATACAAGTGTAGAGATAATGAGAAGCAATGTTATGCTTAAGAATTCTGAAAAAGAGCAGAAGGCAATGCTAGCTTGTAGTTGACTGGATAAAATATTTGTCCATTTATACAGTTACTATTCAACAATGCTAATTTCTTATTTCCTTTTCTGGTGACTAAGAATACTTTTTAAACATATATAGGAGCTATCATTCTCAAAGCCTTTGGAATATTGATGTTTATTTCACTGCTCAAGCCATATAAACTTTGACACCAGCCAGAATTACTTTATTATTTATTACTTTTATAGCCCATATAAATTTCCAGTCCTTCCTCATCACAAATCATGCAGCAACAGAAGTAGATAATGCTTATAATAGCTTAAGCATGGTATGAATCTGGCCTCTGTGGTTTGTAAATCATGGTTTACTCCACAACCCAATGTGAATTCAGCCAACTGTGCCTTAGAAAAATAATCAAAGATCATGGTTTATGGTGAGGTCAACATAACTATTGTTTATCCTTCCACCATTCTGGACAAGAAAGTTTTATTATAGGTTGCTTGTTCTGGTTTTTCTTTAGATTTTCCCCATCCAGGAAAACTGTGAATGTCCTTGGCTTTCAAATATGGGCTGAAATTAAAAAGTTTTAGAATAAGGTCTAAAAAATATTACATCAACCCAAACAATATTTTTGGAAGATATACATGTATTTCATTAAAATAGGTTCTTGCTTGCACTTTAGTAGTAACTCCACTCAGCCGAAATGAAAAGATTGTTTTTATGAACTATATTAAGATATATTATCAGAAAATCTCCATATGTCATAAAAATATATATTTTTTTGACATGTGAAAGTGTAGTTCAATCTCCTTGATAAGAATTCTATAATTTTGGATTCCTATGACGAAGAAACTAGTTTTAACTTAGACCTTTACCACCAATTTTGTATTCCTCTCTTATAGTCCCAGCAGACTAGACCAGTTGACTAATAATTGTTTTGCTTTTTTGTGTCTAAGGAAACAGAATAGCTTATGCAATAATGCATTTCTTAAGATGCCACAAAACGCATTTATTTTCATACACCTAACGATAGTTGGTTTGGTCCCGTCCAAAAGACGGAATAAAATTCATAGCTGCATGTTTACCTACCATCCTGATCTGCTGATAAAAAGCAATTAATCTTTAATATTTCCTTAAGTTTAAGTTTAGTGCACAAAATTGCCTGCTACAATGTCCTACCTGTCAATGACTACTTCAGCTTCAATCTCAATAATACACAGGCAAACAATAGATAAACCGCTCCAAACTCGTTTGCAGAAAATACGACTTAGCAACAGAGTGGTAGCAACAGAGTAGTCAACGCCTGGAATACTGTACCTGACTCTGTGGTTTCTCCCCCAAACCCCAAAAACTTAACCTTAGACTGTTTACTGTTTACCTTACCCCATTCCTAAGAGGTCTGTAAGGGGGCATACAAAAGTGCACCAGCATGCCTACTGTCCCTGCCCTACTGTTCCCATTTATCCATTTATTCGTACTCATTTATTACTTATGCCTGTTTATACTTGTATGTTTATATGTTATGTTCATAATTATACTTGTTTTCTCATACACACTTGACAAATAAATAAATAAAATAAATAAAAATAAATAAGTTTTCCTACTAGGAGAAAAAAAGAAAAGAAAAAAAAAAGAAAAAAAAACAGATTATCTTCCTGTTGTAGCCAAAATTGCTTTGGGAAAATTGCCACAGTTGCCTTGATGTGTTTCAACTAAAGATTACATTTGTTCCATATGGCGAAAGCAGTAACAGTACAGGCAGTTGTATCTGTTTTCAAAAATCATTTATTTAGCAGGGTGATATTTTAAAAACCAGCGGAATAGGGTCCAGAATTTAAATAACTGTAACTCAGAATAGGACTCTGCGGCCATAATAAAATTTTCTGCCTATTGGTTCAAGAACGAGCTGCCCTCTACGCGGTTGGATATATTCCCAAATAAGTAGGCATGAGATCAGGGACATAGTAACAAGGATTTATGTAACTTGGAACAGCCTACACCAGCCAGCAGAAGCTTCTCAAATTACAGGTGACTTACAACAGCTCATTTAATGACCATTCAAAGTTACAACGGCACTGAGGAAAAAAAGAGACTTATAGCTCTTTTGCACACTTAGGAGCACTTGCAGCATCCCCATGGTCAGAGGAACAATATTCGGAGGCTTGGCAACTGAGTCATATTTATGTCAGCTACAGGGTCCCATGTTCACGTGATCTGCTTTTGTGACCTTCAGACAAGCAAAGTCAAATGGGGAAGCCAGATTGACTTAACAACCCTGTTACCAACTGAAGAATTGCAATGGTCCACTTAATAATGGTGGTAAGATAGGCCATTAAATGGGGCAAAACTCACTTAACTCTCACTCAGCAACCAAGCTCAATTGTTGTCGTAAGTCGAGGACTACCTATATCAGGTGAGAACTTTTACTAGTCCCTACAGGTAGCTTGGAAATGACCCTGAAACCCACCTATAAACCAGATTCTTTCTATACCCTTTTTGTTATGTCCAAAAAACAAACAGATTTCAGAATTATCCCACTGTAGTAATGAAAGTTTTCAGATTTGCAAGATTTTGTCAATATAGCTTCTCTCTCTGTCTCTCTCTCTCTCTCTCAGCCTGTCTCTCTCTGCTACTACACTCCTACATCTCCCAAAGTCTTCCCCACATACCTTTTACAGAAAATGAAGTATCTACAACAAACCGATCAAAATCAAACAGCACCAAGGACTCTACAGTATCAACAATTAGGTTAAGCACACCCATGGCCTGACTCAATATTTAACCCATTTATTTGGGTTTCTACAATATACTGACCCACAAATTCTGTTAAGCCATCATGTCCTTAAATAATGGTCTCTTAAAGAGGCTAAAACACATGGTTCAGTCAACTGTCAAGCAAATGAAACCACGTATCCTAAGTTAAATCCACTCTAATCTGGTGCAAATCAAATGTGAATCCCAAACCAGCCCAACTTTATTTTCAGTGTCATTAAGAGGCTATTGAGGATGGATAAAAGCAGGCTGCACTGACTTCTCAGAAGAAAGTCTATGATATGAGAACAAAAAAATACATTTTGGAGAAAGCCAAAACATTTGCTCTGTGTAACAAAGGTGCTTTTTTTCCAAGAGGCAACTGGGCTTTCTGGTTTTTCTTTGAAGACGTTTCGCTTCTCATCCAAGAAGTTTCTTCAGCTCTGATTGGGTGGTGTCAGAGATGAAGAAGCTCCTTGGATGAGAAGTGAAACGTCTTCAAAGAAAAACCAGAAATTCCAGTTGCCTCTTGAAAAAGCACTTTTGGGATAACCATGACCTGGATGACTGAGAATCTCTATAGACTTTTAGCTGTACAATTTGGGATGAACACTCTTCGAATGGTGTGGGAGTAGGAATGGATTTCTAGAGAGTGGGGAAAAAAAAATTGCAGACGACAAAACCAGGTGACCCTGAGGACACAGATAAAACCTCCAAATGGCCTCAACTACTCTCTAAAAAGGATGCAAATGACCAGCTGTTTGCCAGGAATATCAATCCTTCAATTCCCCACCATCCAGTCAGAGCTGAAGAAGCTTCTTGGATGAGAAGCGAAAGGTCTTCAAAGAAAAAAACAAGAAAGTCCAGTTGCCTCTGGAAAAAAAAAAAAAAAGCCCCTTTGGGACAACCATGACTTGGATGACTGAGAATCTCCACAGACATTTGCCCTGTATATCAATAAAATAGGACAAAAGGCAAAAATCCTTCTTTGGCAACTTGGCCTGCCTCAGAAAATCCACAAAACTCACATTTAACCCAATTTTATCCTGTTTTCTGGATCTGTAGCTATTTTGTTTTTAACTCAATTTTTACTTTTTTCATTCTCACAATTTGCTTTCAGTGTCTGTCTATTCTATCTTTCTCTCTCTCGATTATATCGATTCCAGGGGTATTCAAACTCGGCAGCTTTAAGGCTTGGGGACTTGGAACTCCCAGAATCCCCCCTCCAGTCCATGTTAGCTCAGGAATTCTGGGAGTTGGAAGTCCACAAGCCTTAAACTTGCCAAGTTGGAAGGCCCTTGACACCAATGTGATAAATGCCACACAACAACCCTGCGAGGTAGACCGAACCAATCGGGGAAGGGATCCAAAGCCGCCCAGGACTGAGGGGAGACTTAAACCCCGCTTTCCTTGCCCTTAGTCCTCCCACAGCGAAGGTTCATGCCTTCAAACCCATCATCCCCAGCTAAAAGAGAGGCAAGGCTTTTTGGACTACAACTCCCACAATCGCTCGTCAGGGAGTTTCAAGCGGGGGGGGGGGAGTCGATGGGACTTGAAGTCCACCTCCCGAACGACCCCCGGTTCATTGCTCTCGTCAGGCCCCGCGGCGTCTCTCAGACCCTCAGGGGCCCGACTGGGGCTCCCCACTTCCGGCCCAGTCGCCCCCCCCCCCACACCCGGACCCCCCCCCCCCAAACTCCCCCTCAGCGGTTCGAGCGGCACCTTTCAACTTCCACCGAGCAGCCGCTTCCGGGCGCGCCACCCACCAATCAGGAAGCAGCGCCCCGATTGGCCGGCCGCGCCTCTTTCTCCTCCGCGCATGCGCCCCAGGCCGTATCGACCCGCCCCTCCTGCCCCGCCCCTTCGTGTTCCGCGCGCCGCGCGGATTAGTAGTTTTTCCCGGTCGCTCTTAGAGACGCCGGCCGTTCCGCTTGCTTTCCACCCCTCCCTCCGCGCGGCCTGACCCGGCTCTTCCTTCTCTTGCTCGCTCCTCCCCCCCTCCCCTTCCTCTCCTTTCTTCCTCCTTTTTTCGGCGCAGCCTCATTTTTTTTTTTTTTTGCCCCCTTGCAGGAATCAACAATCTTGCATTTTTATTTTTCCCCCTATTTTTATTTTTATTAAAAAATAGAAGGCAATCCAGGGAAGGCAACGGCGAGGTCCCACCTCCCCAAAAATGCCAATGGGGCAGGTTGCCGCCCCCCACCCCAAAAAACTCGCCTGGTTGCAGCTTGCTTAGCTCAGCAGATGCAGCGTGCAAAGTGCTTTCCCCGAGGCACGAGCGGCTATAAATATTCAAAGTCCCGCCCTGTGCCATTGGTTTTATTTATTTATTTATGTGCCATTGGTTTTATTTATTTATTTATGTGCCATTCGCTAAGCTAGCCTGTGCTGCAGGGGAAATCCCTTCCCGGGCCCAATGCGCTGCTTGCCCTAAAAATCAGCAGACGTGCCCCCCCACCCACCCCCACCCCCGCTCCAGCCTTTGCAATCTCTGCCCCCCCTTATTTCCACTCCCACCCCGTGAAACAAGGTTAAAACCGCACTTCCCCCTTTCTCTGGTTTGGGCTTCGCACCACCTATGCTTCGTTCAGCTTTGCAGTCTCGGCTGCAGCAGAGTTTCTATATAAAGAGAAGCCGCCGCCCCCCCCCCCAATGCCCTCCAGATGTTGAGGGTGGCATCCGAGCTGCGCCCTTCTGCCTTCTTGGCCCCTGCCTGACTCGAAGAGGCCTTGCCACGCATTACCCAGGGGGTGGGAGGATGTGGGGGGGGGGGCTGGGCTGGGTTGAAGACCCACTGGATGAAACGAACTCAACGGCTTGAAATGCGGCCACCAACCCACCCGGCCAACGGCCCCTTTCCCACGCCCAGCGGGGCACGTCCAGAGGACCTTTTCCAACGAGGAATCCCCTTCCCACGCCCAGCGGGGCACGTCCAGAGGACCGTTTCCAACGCGAAGCCCCTTCCCCGCTCCTTGGAATTCCCCGTGAAGGAGGGGGGGGGGGGGAACCAAAAAAAAAGCCCAGGAGGGGCGGGGGGACGCGGGTTCCGGAGGCTTGGGGGCCCCCCCCGGGCCCCCCATCGAAAAGAAAAAAGAAGGGGGGGGTCGGGGGAAAGGGGCCAACCCCCCCCCCCCCGGGGGAAGAAGCAGGAGACCCTCGCTCTTGGCCGGGACTGAGTAGCCACGGGAGTGGGTGTGCGCGCGTGTTTAGTAGGGAGAATATCTCCCCCTTCCACACTAGCCTGGCTGGAATGAGGGGGGGGGGTAAGGTGGATGCGAGTCAGTGGGTGGGAGGTGGGAGTGAGTAAGGGAGTGAGTGGGGTGGGGGGGGTGGGGGGGAGAGGTGGGTGGAGCCAGCCAGGCGCCGCCCCCTGCCTCCCCCTCCTCCTCCCGCTCGTGGGAACCCGCCGGCTCTCGCGCGGCGCCGGGCAGAAGCGCTCGCGGCGGGCGCGGAAGATGCTCAGCGGTCCTCGCGGCCTCCTTCTCCTCCTCCTCCTCCTCTTCCGAGCAGCGCAGCTCCTCCGACGGAGGCCAGGTCTGCACCTTCTTCCCCCATCCTCTTCCTCCTCTTCCTCCTCCTCCCTCCACTCCCCCCCCCCGGCAGGCTTGCCTTGAAGCCCCCCGCCCACCCCTGCCCACCGGGCTGCGGCGGCGGCAACGGCGGCTTGCTTGGAAGGAGCCCAGAGCATCCTTGCCTTCCCTGACGCGGGAGGCATTGTTGCGAGGCGTGGGGGAAAGGAAGGGAGGGGAGGGAAAAGGGGAGGGGAGGGGGGGGGGATGGACAGCCCCGCCAACCGGGCTCTGCCTGCACAAAAAAAAAAAAAAAAAGAGACCGACCCGCAACTGCTCGGGAGGCTTTAAACAGACCCCGCTTTGTGCCGCGTGGGAACCCTGCAGTTTGGGGGGTGGGTGGGGCCGGGTGGAAGGAGGCGCTCCGCCCCGCTTTGGCTTTGGAAAAGACTCCGGAGGGCTCCGCTTGGATGGAAGGGAAGGGGGTGGGGTGGGGGAAGAAAGGAAGGAAGGAAAGAGGAAGGAGGGAAGGGAGGAAGAAAGTAAAGAAAGGGAGGGAGGGGAGGGAGGGAAGGAAGAGAAGGGAGAGAGGAAAGGGAAGGAAGGGAAGGGAAGAGGAAGGAAGGAAGGGAAGGAAGGAAGGAGGTGCTGTCCCTTGAGGCTGGAAAGAAAAATGGGGAGTGGGGAGTGGGGGGTGGGATATTCCTTCTCTGCTTCTCCTCTCTTCCCCCAGCAGCTTCTGCAGGGGGTTACCAGGTCTCCCCTCTGCCCCACCTGCGCTCCCTAAACTTCTCCTTCACTTGCAGCCTGATTTGCTACAGGGATCAGCAAGCCAGAAGTTGATGGGGGGTTGGTTGAGATTTGGGGTTGGGGAGGGATGGGGAAAAACGGGGGCTGCTGGGTGTAGTTCTCTTGGTGGAAAGGTGGGGGGCTAGAGCCTCCTGGCCCCTTATGGAGGTCAAGCCTCATTGGTATTGTGGTGTCTTTGACAGTCGTCTTTTTCACTGTCCTTTGGGATATGAAGCACTAGTTGTAAGGCTCAGAGAGAGAGAGAGAGAGAAAGAGAGAGAGAAAGAGAGAGAGAGAATGAGAGAAAGAAAGTGAATGAGAGAGAAAGAAAGAGAGAGAGAAAGAGAGAGAGGTCCTTGTGATGAAGGATGCTTATTTCACCTTTTGGAGTTGGTAGGAAGGTGATCTATTATTACAGGTGTACTCTTTGACTTATGACCACAATGGAACCCAAAATGTCTGTTGCAAAAGGGAGACATTTGTTCAGTGAGCTTTGCCCCATTTTACGACCTTTCTTGCCACCGTTATGTAAAAAAAAGAAACCCACTGCAGTTTGTGTAACATGGTTGTTGAGTGAATCTGGCTTTCCCCCATTGGCTTTGCTTGTCAGAAGGTCGCAAAAAGGGGATCACGTGGGCCCAGAGGACACTGCAACCGTCATAAATATGAGTCAGTGGCCAAGCCTCTGATCAAGTGATCGTGGAGATAAATGCATTGATCATCAGTATGGAGATATGGTCATAAGTCACTCTTTTCAGTGGCATTGTAACTTTGTACGGTCACTAAATGAACTGCTGTAAAATTGAGGACTACCTGTATTGTGAAGGGATCCTGGGTGCTCTCTGAGTTTGGTTGTTTGTTTGCAGACATTTTATTGCCCAACTAGGTAACATCATCAGTGCTAAAAAGGAGTGACATATACAGAAAGGAGGAGGAGGACTATGGGGTTCTGGGTAGTCTCTGAGCTTAGTGCTTTTCTTGCAAAGGTTTCATTATCAAATTATTATTATTATTATTATTATTATTATTATTATTATTATTATTATTATTATCATCATCATCATCATCATCATCATCATCATCATCATCATCATCATTATCCATTTCTGACACTCCCTGGTTGTAGCAGCCCCAAGTTCTTATCTGATAGCCTTTTGCCTTGATTTGATTGCATTGTGGCCAAATGCACAGAGTGCTGCCCTATTCTTTATGCTTCCTGAAAGATTGAGGCTGAAACAAAGAGCTGGGAGAAGCTTTTATTTTGGGGGATACCCTCCAAATGCAAAAGGGGGCTTAGTTTGACGAAGTCTGCAAGAAAAGTGGGAAGGTTGTTATAGAAGGAAATGGTTGATTGGTGTTTTGAGCAGTATCATTTTTTGAACTGTAACATGCAGTGTTTTCAATGTGGGGATTTTATTTGTTTATAATCCCACCTTTATTATTTTTACAAACAACTCGAGTTAAACGTAGCTAATACACTTTTCACTTTCTATTTTCCCCAACAACAACCTTGTGAGGTTGCTTGGGCTGAGAGAGAGAGGGAGGGAGAGAGAGAGGGAGGGAGGGAGGGAGAGAGAGAGAGAGAGAGAGAGAGAGAGAGAGAGAGAGAGAGAGAGAGAGAGAGAGAGAGAGAGACTGGCCCAAAGTCACTCACCCAGGCCTAAAGTGGGACTAGAACTCACCATTTCCTGGTCATTGGCCCAAAGTCTCCCACATGGATTTTTTTTGGCTAAGGCAGGACTAGAACTTGCAGCCTCCTGGTTGATTGGACCCAAACTCAGCTCTCTGGGTGATAAAGAATCCTGAAACGTTACAAAGGAGTCAATGTACTGAAGACTTTGTTACCCGGTGATCTTTCTACGGTAGCATGAATGAAATTTGCATGGATTCTGACCTACAGGACAGGTAATCCTTGACTTATGACCACAGTTGAGCTCAACATTTTTGTTGCCAAGTGAGATGTTTGTTAAGTGAATTCTTCCCCCATTTTATGACCTTTCTTGCCACAATTAAGTGAATCTCTGCTGTTATGTCCAGAATAGAGCTGGGAGGGACCTTGGAGGTCTTCTAGTCCAGCCCTCTGCTGAAGCAGGAGACCCTATCCCATTTGAGACAGGTAGCTCTCTTCTTGAAGAGTCTCTTCTTGAAAACCTCCAGTTATGAAGCACCCAAAACTTCTGGTGGCAAGCTGTTCCACTGGTTAATTATTCTCACTGTTAGGAAGTTTCTCCTTAATTCCAGCTTGCTTCTCTCCTTGATTAGTTTCCATCCGTTGCTTCTTCTCTTGCCTTTTAATGCTTTGGAGAATAGCTTGACCACTGTCTTCTTTGTGGACAGCCCCTCAAATACTGGAATGCTGCTATCATGTCCTCCCTAGTCCTTTTCTCTAGACTAGCCCAACCCAAATCCTGCAACTGTTCTTCATAAGTTTTAGTTTCCAGGCCTTTAATCATCTTAGCTGCTCTTCTCCGCACTTTTTCCAAAATATCGTCAACTCAAGTGGGACCAGAATTTCTATTGCTAAGCAACATGGATGTTAAGTGAACCCCACCCAATTTTATGACCTTTTTTTGCCATGGTTTTTGAGCAGCTAAAGGAATGATGCAGTCATCCAACTATTTACAAAGTCTGCACTACTATTACGATTAATCTTGTCATCACTCCTTATCACCTATCCCTTCCCACTTGTGACTGTATGACTGTAACTTTGTCGCTTGTATCTTTATGATTTTTATTGACTGTTTCCTGGTATGATTTGATTGCTTATTGTATCCTATGACTATTATTGTGTTGTACCCTATGATTCTATTCTACTCTACTCTACTCCACTCCATTCCATTCCATTCCATTCCATTCCATCCCCTCCCCTATTCTATTCTATTCTATTCTATTCTATTCTATCATTCCATTCCATTCCATTCTCCTTCCTCTTCTAATTCTATTCTATTCTATTCTAATTCTTCACGGGAATTTTTATCCCATGACCATGGTTACATTACGATGGTCATAGAATGGGAGGCCTGGTGATAGATTACTTTATTTTTCTCTGCCATTGTTAACTTCAGTTGCAAAACGAATGGATCATACGCCGAGGACTCTGGGAAGAGGACTTGGGTTGTCTGTGGATATTTGGAAGGGTGGGCAGGGCCAACCTCAACCCAGATTGAGAATTTACACGGATGATGGCCCGAATTTTGTTATTGCTTGCCTGCTCCTGATTTAGCCAATCCAAACTTTTGCCAAGTGCAAAAGAGTCTTTCATTTTCATTTTTTATTTTGCAAAACATAGTTGGTTCTTGATGGACAGAGCATGTCCTAAAACCAGAGGTCTCCAAACTTTGGCACCTTTAAGCCTGTCTTCAACTCCCAGAATTCTCCAGCCAGCAAAGCTTAAAGTTGCCATGGTTGGAGACCCCTTTCCTCAACAGTCCTTGTAAATTTTCAATTGTTGTCATGGAGCATAGGGAATAACTGAGACTTTGGAAAAAGTTCAGAGAAGAGCAACTCAGATGATCAAAGGCTTGGAGTCTAAATTATATGAAGAATGGCTGCAGGATTTTGGTTTGGCTAGTGAAAAAAAAAAAAAGAGGAATTAGGGGCGACATAATAGCAGCATTCCAGTATTTGTGGGGCTGTCACAAAGAAGAGGGGGGTCAAATTATTTTCCAAAGCATCAGAGGGCAGGACAAGAAATAATGGTTGGAAATTGATCAAAGAGAGAAGCAACCTGGAATAAAGGAGAAACTTCACAACAGTGAGAACAATTAACTAGCCTTCAGAAATCATGGGCACTCCATCACTGGAGGTGTTTAAGAAAGACTGGACAGTCCCTTATCTGAAATGGTATAGGGTCTCCTGCTTGAGCAGGGGGCTGGACTAGAAGACCTCCAAGGTCCTTTCCAGCTCTTCTCTTCTCTTCTCTTCTCTTCTCTTCTCTTCTCTTCTCTTCTCTTCTCTTCTCTTCTCTTCTCTTCTCTTCTCTTCTCTTCTCTTCTCTTCTCTTCTCTTCTCCTCTCCTCTCCTCTCCTCTCCTCTCCTCTCCTCTCCTCTCCTCTCCTCAACTTTCTGCTTGTACTAGATTCTGTCTCCTTGGTGTGTTTTTGTTTTGTCGCTACCATTCTTTAAATTTCCTGAGCTGTTGCACTGTGGAGACAGGATGTAGGCAACTGTAATCACAATTACAGAAATCCGAGCCCGTGCATCTTGTTTGCCATTTGTTTTCTCCAAGTGGCTGGATTTGGTCGTGAGAAATCTATCAGAAAATGTGTTGGAGCGATTTGTAATCTGCAATCATTGACTGGCCCCAATATTTCTTTGCATAGCTATGCACACAGCTGCTTTGGATGCTGTCAAGAAATTGTGTTCTTGCAAAGGGAAAAATGAAATATTCCTTTTCCCCACTCCACCCTTATGGAAGCATAACTGGTTGGTTGATGGGGTGGTATCAATAATTTGCTGTTGTGCAAAATGTCACACAGAGAGAAGTTTGATTACAGGAAGTATCCAATAAATACATGGTGTTCTGTTCAAACATTTTATTGGCCAGTGTTTGTGGATCGGTGTTCTAGATAAATCACTGGGCTGGGTTCATTCACACCACATGCTCAACCCCAAATGCTGGCTTATGGACCCTATGGAGGAATTCACACAAGATCTAAAACGATAAATGAACAAAGCACACTTTCCTTGGGGTATTGTATGGATCCTTATTTTCTAGAGACAAGGGAAACACCATTAACAGATTATCAGAGTTGAAAGGGACCTTGTAAGTCATCTAATCCAACCCCCCGCCCAAGCAGCTCCAGAAAGTTTTTTCTTAAAGTTTTAGGACTTCTCTACTGTAAATGTTTATATTTTGACAAAATATTTTTTTGGGGGGGTTAACCCTAACCTAATGCAAGTCCTAGAGAATTCTGGTGGTTGAAGTCCACATGTGCTGGCTGGGGAATTCTGGGAGTTGAAGTCATCTTTAAGTCATCTTAAAGTTGCCAAGGTTGACAAACCATGAAGTGGGTTCATAAAACAGGACAGAATAGTCCATGATTTACAGCAGTTCATTTAGTGGCCAGTTACAATGGCCCTAAAAAAGTGACGACAGTTTTCCCTCACAAACTTCACATGGTCATGTGATCAAAATTCAGATGCTTGGCAACTGACTCATTTATGATGGTTGTAGTGTTCTAGGTTCATGTGGATCACATTTTGTGACCTTCTGATGAGCAAAGTCAACAGGGAAGCCACTTAACCGTGTGACTGAATTAACACAACTGTGGTGATTCACTTAACAATTGTGGCAAGGAAGATCTAAAAACAGGACAAAACTCACTGAAGAGCTGTCTCACTTAGCAACATAAATTTCGGGCCCCAATTGTGGTCATATGTCATCCTGTATTATCTCAATATATGGGGCCAACTGCAAAGAATTATATTCCAATGTTCTAGGGCGGTGATAGCAAACCTGTGGCATGTGAACCACGGCAAGCACACCTCTTACTGGGAGGCCAAAAAAGGTCTCAAACTGGCCGAAAAGCAGCTGTGAGATGAAGTGCAGGTAAGGGGGGGTGGGATTGTGCGTACATGCGCAGGGGGCATGGTGGGGGTGCGTGCATTGGCTTCTGGGTGCTGGCACATCAGCACATGAGTGCCAGCGTGCACACAGTTTTTGGCGCCGGAGCCTAAAAAGGTTAGCCACTACGGTTCTAGGGGAAAAAAGGCAGGCTATAGGAAAAGATAGTTTGATCTGTTTTTTTGCCTTTAGTAGTTGCCATAAAAAAGGGGGAGGGAGGGAGAGGAAGGAAATCTGGAACAGCAGTGCAGCAGTTGAAACCAAAAGTACACTCCAACTCTTTATCTTGAAAAGATTGTAACTAAACTACCAGAGCTTTCGCCCGGGAATATATTTAATTGGAGAACCTGAATGATGACACCCAGCCTGTGAATGGGCTCAATTGGAGAATCTGGTTTATGAGACACCCAGGGGGAAAGGGAGAAACAGGGTCACAGCGGACTGTAAATGACGTAGGCCAGAGTTGGCTTCATTCAGGGCAGTGCCAGGATGTCGCTTACAATGAATCCTTTGAGGTTTTTTGAAGTTTGGCTCAAGAATCATGATTTCATTAGAGCAATTGCTGGAGCCCTGATAAATAAATTTAAAAAAAAAATACTACAATGTCTTTTAACCTATTTAAAATTGGCACCGACATTTTAATTGGTGTGGGAAACGGCTACAAGATATTCATAGTTTCATTTATGGTTTTATGGCGTGAGCATTCACACCAGTGGTGGGATTCAATTTTTTTTATACTACCAATTATGTGGGCGTGGCAGGGGAAGGATACTGCAAAATCCCATTTCCTCTCCACCCCACTAAACTGCTTTCCAGCTCCGTTCTCCTGTGCAGGGCAAGCAAAGGGGACCCAGCCAATCAACTGGGACTCAATGGGAAGCAGAGAATAGATGGGGGACTGGCCAGTCAGAGGTGGCATTTGCTGCTTCTCTGAACTACTCAAAATTTTCTCTACCTGTTCTTCAAACCTGCTGCATGCCACCTCTGGTTCACACATACATAAAAACATTCCATTGTGAGCTTCCTATTTGAAAGAATGCTATCTATTAAGAAGTGAAACAGAAATAGGGTTCACAGTCTCTTCACTGCAGTAAGTTAAAGAGAATCTGAATGGTTTCCTTTAAAAAGGAAAAAAAAAGACATCCTAAATGAAGGACATCATTTTCTTTATAAAAACAGCTCCAGGTTTAAGTTGGCGAAAAGCAAACAAGATTAATTTTGAAATATTCTGAGGTTTGCAGATTTCTCTAAAAGCCACTTTTTCTCCCCTCTCTGATTTTTTAACCATAATGGTACCATAAAGACTGCATAGCAAGCAGGAAAAGGAAAGTTATATTTTATTACTGTATCTCTGCAACAATGATGCCTCTCCTAAATTGAACTAAAATTGTTGTTCGTTTAAACAAGGGACCTAAAATAGCCACCCTACCTTTAGCCAAGTTGGGGTGGTTTTTTTTTTTTTTTGCTTTTTGTGGAAAAGGAATCTGTTCCAGATCAGCATAAATTCCCTGCCTGTCAATGTATCAGGTCTATAGTTAATCTCTATTTTAATTCCTTATTTTAAACAAGCTAACTGGGTTTGTGTGGCGATGTCCAGCCCTCTTGTTTTATTTTGCTGTTTTGATAGCCAAGGTTGGATCCACCAAATTAATCTTGTGGCAGACAGGGCTAAAATAGCTCATCTAGAATATAATTAGATTATCATTACAGTGGGCAGATTTTAAAAGGCGCTGTGATTAAGCGGCCAGTTGGATAAATTAGGACTTGTCATGCAGGTAAGTCTCCTTGATTAAGAGTGTTAAAAGAGAGAGAGAGAGAATTGTGGCCTTGTTGAGTTAGGATAAATGTCACCACAATTGTGCTGGTTTGCAAGGGCTACATATGGCAGTCCTTGACTTACAACCACAATACAACTCAAAATTTATGTTGTTAAGTGAGTTTTGCCCCATTTTACGATCTTTCTGTTCTGACCAAGGCTTCCTGAGACCATAATTAAACACTTATTTAAAACAACTCTTGTTTTATTTCGATGCTGGGAATTATGTTCATTTCCAGCCTGTAATGAGTCCCAAACAGCCCCTCGAGATAAGCACCCACCTTTCCTTTGAATTGCTGCCAACAACTGAAGTGCCAAATGAACTATAAAAAACCAACCGAAGCACAAAGTCCACGCAGAAATGTTGAATCCGAACAGAATGAACGACTTTGCTTCCTGCAAAGGTTTCTCTACCTTTGCATCTCCTTTATACCTTCGGGGAGGGGCAATCATCTCCCAGCTTTGCTCCCAAGTCACCTCTTTTTCCCAGCTGCTCTTTCCTTCTAGCAACTCTGGGCACACACTCACTGGAAACAGGGCCCCCCTTATTCCTCTGCCTCGCTGCTGCCAGACTCTGGAGGCTCCGGAGTTAGCACCCCACTTCCAGATGGTCCTGGCCCTATGTCTGCATCGGATGCAGGACCCTCATCTGAGTCCTCCCCAGATTCCCGGACTGGTCCCCGTTCTTCCTCACTGTCCAATTCCACTGCTGTCTGCACAGGCTGCCAGCAAACTTGCCTTATCGGAAGGTCACAAAAGGGGATCATGTGACCCCCGGGACTCTGCATCTGTCATTTTAACTGTCATCATAAGTACGAGTCAGTGGCCAAATATTTGAATTTTGATCAAGTCATCTTCGGGATGCTACAATGGTCATAAGTGTGAAAAATGGTCCTGTCACTTTTTTTCAGTGCCATCATAACTTTGGTCATTAAATGAGCTGCTAGAAGCTGTGGATCACCTGTATTCCCCTTGGTTTATCTTAACCACTGATTTAACTGATGGGTAACAGGTTGTCATTTAGTGTGCACCCTGAACTATGTTAAAAAAATAAACTGATGTTTAACAGAATAACATGAGTTGGAAGGGACCTTGTAGGTTATCTAGTCCAACCCCCTGCCCAAGCAGGAGACCCTACACCATTTCTGATCGATGGCAGTCCAGTCTCGAAAGTTTCCAGGGATGAAGCTCCTACAACTTCCGAAGGCTACTTCTGTTCCATGGGTTGATTGTTCTCCCTGTCAGAAAGTTTCTCCTTATTTCCAGGTTGAATCTCTTTCCATGTTCAGTTTCCATCCATTGTTCCTTGTCTGGCCTTCAGGTGCTTTAGAAAATACCTTGACCCCCTCCTCCTCTTTGTGGCAGCCCTTCAAATACTGGAAGACTGCTATCCTTTCTCCCCTGGTCCTTCCCTTCCCTAGACTAACCAGGCCCAGTTCCTGCAACCAGGTTCTTCTTAGGTTTTAGCCTCTAGTCCCCTTATCATCCTGGTTGCTCTTCTCTGCACTCTTTCTAGATTCTCACCATCTTTTTTATATCTTTCCATTATTGATCCCCTCTGACTGTTGAGGTGCAATTTCTGACTTTATAACTCTCATTTCAAAAGTGGTATCGAAGATGAACAATGCCCTACAGTGCCGATGATGTGCTCCATCTCATTGTCTAAATGACTGTGTACACACACAGACATGCATACACACACAGAGAGATTCACAAATGGGGTGGGAGCTTTAACACGGAGCTGCGTGACCGCAAACCGCCCCCCAATGAGTTACTCACAGCAGGTAAAGTTGAGACCATGAAACTCCAATCAATATCCCTCCCGCCAAGATAATCAGCACAAATAGAGATGCATTTTTTTGATATTGATTTCAGAATTCATATTCACATGGACCCCCTTTATGCTATCCTTATGCAAACAAGTAAACACATCCCTTCTCTGGAACTATTCTTAAATAGTCCTTTTAAATGCAGAGGGAAGATGGGCCAGCATCAATAGGTCGACAGTGCTGTTTATAAAAAAATATCCTTCAGTCTAGAATGGAAATAGCAGGTCTTATCAAAAAGGGAGGAAAAGAAAAAGGAAAGGAAAAAACTTGAGATTATTATTTTCTTCCTTTTTAAAAGCCTGTGATGTTGAACCACATTGTTTGAAAATGTGTTCATGGTCGCCTTGAGCAAAGGAGAAAATTGGCGGTGTTTTATGTAAAACACACGTATCATTTCTTCAAAAGAATGATATTTTGGGGCTGCAGTGAGGAAGAAATGAGCCCCCTTGAAAATGTAAAAGAAAATAGAAAAGTGCTATGTATTTTTTAGCTTCCTGTCTTATGTTCAGGAGCTCAAGGCTGTTAAAAGGTGAAGCCCTTTTGTGACCTTCTGACAAGGAAGCGAGGTTCACTTAACACCCAGGTTGCTAACTTATCAATTGCAGGGTTTCACTTCACAACTATGGCAAGAAAGATCGTAAAACGGGGCAAAACTTAACAAATGTCTCACTTAACAACATAAATGTTGAGCTTGATAGTGGTCATAAGTCGAGGACCACCTGTAAATAAGTATTTTAAAAAAACATTCTTGCATGGCATTAGGGGTGGATAATTCCTTTCCATCCACCAGATTGGTCCTTTTTTAAAAAAAAAAATATTATTAAATATAACCATTTAAAAAAACAGTGAACATGGTGTCTCTTCTTTGATATACATTTCTGTCCAATCTCTTAGAAAGAAAAAAGAAGTCAATACATTTATATACATATATACATTTTTTCCAATGATCTTTTATTCCTTTTTATCACTTTCTCTGCTTATTTTGAATCTATGAACACTCTTTCATGTCCCTCCATTTGTAAAATTTATTCCATATTATACAGTATAATATTCTAATTCGTCTCACTCTTTCCATTCAAGTGTTAGCTTGTCCATTTCGGTGCAATGCAATATTACACCAAATTGATCCTTCATGGTGGAGAAGAGCACAAGGAATCACCTGGTGTCCTCTTTTCCATCTCGATTCTGCTCTTCATGTTGTTGCTGTTATATGTACACAAACCAGTTTTTTTTTTTAAATAAAAACAATCAAAATCCATTCCCCTATGGGATTTTTCTCTGCTAATTATCCTGTGTTGTTTAAAGGCACTTTTGGAAAGTTTTACTCGCTGTGTGTGTAAGTCACTTGTTGTTAAGGTTATCTCTTGCCTGTGATTTGCAGTGCCCTCTTTCAAACCTGCTTTGAACCTGACTCAGCCAAATGAATTGGGGGTTTTTTTGGTTTTTTTTTAAGCTTGCTGATATTTTTAATGAACATCACGTTGTGTTTTTGGGATGGCGGAACTGGGATGCACCCTAAGCTGGAAATGACACCCCCCCCCCCTGCAGAATCGCGAGGGCCATAAAATGCCAAGTTGCAATCTAGCTAAAAGTTGCTTTATCGATGGGAGCACCGAGAACAAGAACACTGACCATTTGAGATAAAAAACGCTGTACGCAGCTGGTTTTTAATCCTCCCCCTTTCGTCATCCCCTCCCTCCCCATTCTGGCCTTCCCTTTTGTTGTTAAAATGTGTTTGGTCACCTCAACAGATATCTGAAGTGAAAGGGAAGCTAAATGAAACAGCTTTATGGGTAAATATGTTTTTGTGCAGGGTGTTTGGTATGTTTTGCACGACATCTCCTGAATTACAATGAGCGCATTTTCCTTTTCTTCTTCTTCTTCTTCTTCCACTTAAAAAGAAATGATGTGGTGGGACTGTAATACTTAAGCCATCCTATGTCGCTTTAAAATGGAAGTCCTTTGGAAAATTAATAATACAGCCATTGTGTTTTAAAAAAACAATTTTCTGATTCTTGCTGGGCGTGAATCCATTTACAACCTTTGAATCCCTTCCCAGAGTTTTTTCTTTTTATTAGAGAGAACATCATCACTCTGCTAAAGAATTCATTCCCTCAACACTGTTCAACTATTTACAAAGTCTGCACTACGATTAATTTTCTCATCACTCCTTATCACCCATTGCCTCCCACTTGTGATTGTATGAGTGTAACTGTGTCAGTTGTATCTTTATGATTTATATTGACTGTTTCCTCCTATGATTTGATTGTTTATTGTACCTATGTCTATTATTAAGTGTTGTACCTCATGATTCTTGACTCTTGACGAATGAATCTTTTCTTTTATGTACACTGAGAGCATTTGTATCAAAACAAATTCCTTGTGTGCCCAATCACACTTGGCCAATAAAGAATTAAATTCTGTTCCGTTCCGTTCCATTCCATTCCATTCTAGCTCTATTCTGTTTTGTTCTGTCCTGTCCTATCCTATCCTATCCTTTTCTGTTCTGTTCTGTTCTGTTCTGTTCTGTTCTGTTCTGTTCCATTCCTATTCCTATTCCTATTCCTTTCTGTTCTGTTCTGTTCTACTCCACTTTTGTAAGGAATCTTTTGTAGCTTTTGTAAGGAATCAAGTTTGGGAAATGTTGAGTACAATACTGGAAGTCTTTAATTTATGACCACAATTGAGCACGAAGTTTCTGTTGCTAAGCAAGACGGAGAATTTTTGTCCCATCGTCTGGTCTTTCTTGCCACCATTGTTAAGTGAATCACTGCAGTTGTAAAGTCAGTCACATGGTTGTTAAATTGAATCCGGCTTCCCCCACTGGCTTTGCTTGTCAGAAAGTCGCAAAAGGGGATCACATGACCCTGGAGAAACTGCAAACTATCATAAGTACGAGTCAGTTGCTAAGCGTCTGAATTTTGATCACATGAACACAGGGGAGGCTGCAATGGTCATAAGCGTGAAAAACGGTCATAAGTCACTTTTTTCCCATCGCTGTTGCAACTTTGCATGGTCACTAAATGAAATGTCATAAGTTGAGGATTATCTACAATGGTCCAAATCTCCTTTCTGACAAAACGATGTGGCTTGCCCCTCTGCGAGATGGGTGTTCCTTTTCCTTAAGAGGCTTTTGATATTTTCTTCTTAGTTTTGCTCTTTTTACAAGAAATGTCATTTCAAACTCTTCAGCCATAGGAAGAAAAAGGAGAGAGGGAAAAAAGGATATGTGGGTTTACTATTTACTATTTATTTTAGATTATTCATCTCATCTCAAATGACATCAGTGGAGTAACTTAAGAATAAGCCAAAACGTCATGTTTGGTTAAAAATTGTTTTTTTTCACCCCCTTTTATGAACACATTCGCTTTGTGCAAAGTTATCCCACAGCCCAGCATGGTGCTTACAGGTAATCCTCAACTTAAGACAGTTCATTTAGTGACAGTTCAAAGTTACAGCACTGGAAAAAAAAGGGACATACTGTGATGAACAGGGGCGTAATACAAAAATAAGACAGTTACAAAAGTAGAATAAATTCCTTTTAATGCCTCCAACTTGGGCCTCAATGTCCAATTATCCTCAGCTGGATATCAAACTTTTCCAAAAACAGTCTACAAATGGAGTAACTGCAGTCTGAACCCAAAGTAAAGATAATTAGAAATAAAAATAACCAACACAAACCACACTGAAGTAATTAACATGACAGGCCAGGATGATAAATTGCAGACTTCCACAAGATAACACAGCAAGCACAGTTGGGAGGATGCCAAAACCCAGATGAGCCTCGACCAAGATAAAGCACGCTTTGCTTCCAGCAAGGAGCTATGTGAAAATGTCCAACTTATATCCTGTTCTCCCAGCTGCAACTTATGAAAGGAATCAGGGCCTCTTTCTCTCCCATAAGCCACGTTGCTCCCTTCTCCGTTCCTCCCTGCATGCCCTAGGATGAAGAGGGGGTGGCCCTGGGTCTTCCTCTGAATGCCCAGGCAGACTGTGCCCGTCCCCCTGTTTCTTCCATAGCCACTCCCTATCAGCTGCTCAATCTCCCCCTCAGAATCCAACAAGGGCATGACGCATACAATGATTTTTTTCACACTTAATGTCCGTTGCAGCATGTGATCAAAATTCAGATGCTTGGCAACTGAGTCATATTTATGACGATTGCAATGCCATTGGAGGATATGAATTATGATACGCCCAGGGGGTCAGGAGAAAACCAGGGTCAAGGGTGGCAATGAATGATGAGTTGGCTACACCCAGGCAGTGCCGGATATGTTAACTCCCAATAAATTCTTTTGAAGTTTTGGAAGTTTGGCTCCAGACTCATGATTTAATTGGGGCAACTGCTGGAATCCTGACAGTTGGGCTTAACATATGCCGAGGACTACCTGTATTTCAACAATCTTTCTGAAATTCAGGACCGATAAGTTTTTCTAAATGGAGGAAAAAAATGGGTCACTTGCCTTTTTAATATTTTGTTTGCAAAACAGTTTAACATCTTCCTAATAACTGTTTCCTAATAACTTAAAATATAATCTAAATAATAGTTTAAACCTCAGTGCATTGTATTCCGTCCACCTAGCGCGCACCAAACCATTTTGGTTTATTAATCACATTTAAACTTTGTTCTCCAAGTCCCCCAATTTTCCCCCAAAGCATTAATAAAAACAATTCAAAGCAAATCAAGGTTGAAGCCATTGGTAATGTGCACAGCTCTCCAGCTTGTCCTCTTCGATAAACCATAGTTAAGCAAAACACGAGTTTAGGATTATGCATTTTTGTGCCCCGTGGTTACTTGGTCATGCAAGCTTCAGCCACAAACGATTTTAGGCTTTCGGTTTGAGATCTTACTTTTCTGCCATTTGGTTCTTGTTTTATTAGGATGGCAAAAATCTGTCATTGCACAGCCTGCTAGGATGAAATACGTCTTGTGTAACCACAAAGGAAACATGTCCTAACACGCGTGCTCAACTTTAAAGTCATTGAAATGCATTGATTTCTTTTTCTTTTTTCCAGCCAGCCTTGCCTTGCCTTGCAAAGATTTGTGTTTTGCTTCCTTCTGTCTTTCCGCCTCTTATTCCTCATTTGGATTTAGTTATATTTGGCAGCTGGATGGTGGATCCCTCTTTTCAGGATGGGTTTCTGGCAAAATTCAAAATTTACAGGAATGGTTCTGCTTCCATTATGGAAGAATTCTGTCCCATTTTTTTGGAATAGAATATAATTCTTTATTGGCCAAGTGTGATTGGACACACAAGGAATTTGTCTTGGTGCAAATGCTCTCAGTGTACATCAAAGAAAAGTTACATTTGTCAAGAGTCAAGAATCATCAGGTACAACATTTAATGATAGTCATCAGGTACAATAAGCAATCAAATCATACTAGGAAACAGTCAATATAAATAGTTAGAATACAAGCAACAAGGTTACAGCCATACAGTCACAAGTGGGAGGAAATGGGTGAAAGGAAGAATAAGAGGATTAATAGTAATAGTCGTGCAGACTTTGTAAATAGTTGGACAGTGTTGAGGGAATTATTTGCTTAGCAGAGTGATGGCGTTCAGGAAAAAAAACTCTCCTTGTGTATTCTGGTAGTTGTTCTGGTGTGCAGGGCTCTATCGCATCATTTTGAGGGAAGGAGTTGAAAGAGTTTATGTCCAAGATGTGAGTGGTCTGTAGATATTTTCGCAGCCCTCTTTTTGACTTGTGCAGTATACAAGGACTGAAATGGAAGGCAGGTTGGTAGTCATTGTTTTTTCTGCAGTCCTAGTTATTCTCTGAAGTCTGTGTCTGTCCTGTTGGATTGCAAAACCAAACCAGACAGTTAGAGAGGTGCAGATGTCAGACTCAATAATTCTTCTGCAGAACTGGATCAGCAGCTGCTTTTGGCTCGGGCTGGTGGCAATGAGAGCGTCTTCTGATGTGCATATGTCTCCAAGTGTGTTCTTCATTTACTCATACTCTTGCAAGTGATTGAAAGCTGGAAATAACAGAGGTCTTGACAAAAAATAGTAAGGGAGCGAATTGCCAAGGAAAGCTCTTTGGTGGGCTGGCAGGCTCACCCAAGGATAACTTTAAAAAGGCATCAGCTGGTTCAGAGGATCGCATTTATCTCATTTATTTGTATATCCTTATTTTTACAAACAACTCAAGGTAGCAAACATATCTAATACATCTTCCTCATTTACCTCACAGCAACAACCGTATGAGGTGAGTTGGGTTGAGAGGGCGGGGGGAGAGGCCCAAAGTCACCCAATCATTTTCTATGTCTAAGGTGGGACTAGAACTCCCAATCTCCTGGTGTTTAGTACAATGTTACCCAGCTGGCTGTCATGCCTATGGTGGAACTAGAACTCCCAGTCTTCTGATGATTGGCCCAAAGTCACCCAGATAGCTTTCTGTCGTAAGTAAATACCCGTTGCCAGGTGCCCAGATCTTAATCACGTGCTGTAGGGATGCTGTGACGGTTGGTAGTAAGCGCAAAGAGTGGATGTAAATTACTTTCTTCAGTTCTGTTGTACCTTCAGGGGCTAAACAAATGGCTGTAGGTAAAGAACCGCTGACATCTTTGCTTTCTTTTGCCACAGCCGTCCTCCTTTTCTTTGCCGGTCTTCATATTTTGTGATTTTTCCTCCAGCTCTTCCTCTTCCACTCTTTCCCAAGAACCCCCTCCTTGGCCTGCTCTCCAGACTGTTGTCTTTCTTATTGACAATTGTTAAGTTGTTATTAGTGCTGTTGTGCTTACGCCTCACCTTCTTGCTTGCATGAACGCTCCGCGCAGCTTGCCACAATTGGCGACGACCAAGTGCAGCTCAGAACAAGCAAAGGCATTGTTTTTCCAAGCGTTTGACGGTTTGGAAACTTGGTGAAAAATAAGGGTTGGGGGCTGGGGGGGGGGGAGGCTGGCCCCTTTCTCTTCATTGTATGCCAATTCAGCAAGGTAATTATTTGGCTGGCTGCCCTGGAATTGGATAAGGAGCAAGGTGATTATTTTAAAAAAAGAAGAATTTGCCTGTAACCACAAGAAACCCCTTGATTAGGACAGTTTGCACAATATTTTTTTTTTCAATCTTAAAAATGACAAACGTTGCTTTGTTTTCCTGACACTGAACTAAGAATAGAGGGAAAGGAATGAAAATTGTGTCAGAAGTGTGTGTGTGGGGGGGGGGGGGGGGGGATCCAAGCAGGCATGTATAAGGAAATTCTGCTACCTGATAACAGTTTGCAGAAATGTGCTTGATTGAAAAGAATCTCCCTGCTCCAGGAAGTTTTCTGATGCTGAGGATAGAACAGAAAAACAGAGTTGGAAGGGACTTTGGAAGTCTTCTAGTCCAACCCCTTCCTTAGGCAGGAAACCCTACACCATTCCAGACAAATGGTGATCAATGTTTTCTTAAAAACTTCTAGTGTTGGAGCATTCACAATGTCTGGAAGCAAATTGTTCCACTGATTAATTGTTCTGACAGTCTGTTGTGGTTAGCTGGAAGCAGGCGTGGACAGCTGAGGAGAGCAAGGACTCAGATGAGGGGCCAGGACCATTAGGGAATGACTGCTACCTTTAGAGATTGTGGGCGCTGGCAGCAGCAATGAGGAGGTTCCCGAGGAGCCTGTGCCAAGTGTGCATGCATGCAGGATTGCTTACAGGAAAGAGCAGCTGCAACAGCACGAGCAATTTGGGAGTAAGGCTGCAAGGTAATGGCCCCTCCTTCAAGAAGATAAAAGCCAGCTGTGAAACGAATGTACTTTGCAGAAGGCAAAGACGTTTTGAAACTCCAGCCTCGTGGACATTCCAGTATCCTGAGTTTGTATTTGAAGATTCTTGTATGTCTTTCAAGGCTTGTGCTTATCACAGCTAATTATTTTGCAAAAGCATTACAAGGTTTCTGTTCCCTTTAGATTGTGTTTGATTTGTTGGAAAAGGGCGCGGGTCAGAACACTGTCAGGACATTTCTTCTTAGTTCCAGGTTGCTTCTCTCCTTGATTCGTTTCCACCCATTGCTTCTGGCTCTGCTCTCGGGTTCTTTGGACCACAATTGCTTAGTGCAATTGTGGTTGTTCAGGAAATGGAAGGTAAAGTTTCCCCTTCTTAAGTGGTGATCTTCTTTAAAACAATGAGTTGGGGAAGACCCCTTCCTTTCAAGAAATGCCCACCGAATGCTAGGAAATTCTAACACACCTGGTCTTAAAAATAGCCCTGAACATTAGTAACAATAACAGAAAATGCTTCTTTTGTAGGCTTATTTCTTGGGTGTTTTGCACGTGAGGGTTTCCCCCCCCCCCTCTGCAGTGGTCTCTTAATTTCAGAGTACCTTTGATGGGGTCACCGTCAGCAGTTTCATTACAACATCTTTAATCAGTAAATTGTTAGGTAGAAGAGCCACCGTCAACCCGCTCACCATTAATCCTCCCTCCACCCGTTGGTAACTACCTCCGGCTTTTAATTGAGGAGAAAGGAAAACGGCTTTAAACAGGATCCCCCGCAGGTCGAAATCTGTTCGGAGCGATACCAGAAGAAGGAACAGTTGAAGACATGTTCATTGTTCCTTCAAGAAAACTAGGAAACCATCAAGCTGTCTTAGGTGTCCCTTTATCTGAGGGAGAAACTGCACAATTGCACAACCAGATTGGGGGAAATTGTGACTGTATCTCCCATGGTTTCCCGCTGTGGTTGTAGACATGGTTGTATTCCCAAAGGATGCTATCTCTCTGTCTCTCTCTCCTTCCTGTCTGTCTGTCTGTCTGTCTATCTATCTATCTATCTATCTATCTATCTATCTATCTATCTATCTATCTATCTATCTATC
>BLBF01000060.1:4808079-4825497 GCA_015471245.1 Laticauda colubrina | reverse complement strand
CTTCGGGTATTATCCCACGTCATTGTAGTTCTGTTAAAGTTGTAGCAACGTTTCAGCAGAATCTCATCTGCCATCATCAGGCTTCTGTATAGAGTTAGTTTCTTTCCAGCTTCTCATAGCTTTTGATCTGGCTGTTTATTTCCTCCCCGTAGAGGTCAGATATTTGTTTTCTTAGGCTTTCGCGGGTACTTACATGAATGCAGTTCAGCTTCCTTCAGGTATTATCCCACGTCATTATAGTGCTTTTAAAGTTGTAGCAACGTTTCAGCAGAATCTCATCTGCCATCATAAGGCTTCTGTATGGAGTTTGTATGTGGGTCAGGCTATCACAGGCGTTGGTTTTAAATTTGAGGCTAGCCTATTGTTGTGCCAGGATGGTTTTTTTTCTTCATCCTGATTGGTTGGGAGTCTTGGTCTGTGTTTATTGGACTTGGAGTTTGTTTGATTGGTGTTTCTGGTTTCTTCTGTCTGTTTTGTGGCTTTGATTGGCTGGCAACACTCTGCTCCTGCACTGGAGGCTTTCAGTGCAGCTTGGCTTCGTGTGAAAGGACGGCTGCTATCCATTAGGAAGCCAGGTTTCATCTGGGTGCCTGGTGGGGGGGTGTTCGAGTTGGAGGCATCAGAGGGAGTCTGTTTGTGCTCAGGTGTTTGTCTGTTTTGTGGTGTGGAGATCTTTCTGTTTGAGAGTGCAGGCTTCCAAATGATTGACAGTCTGCTGGAATCATCTCTTCTATTCATGCTGTCAGGTCTTTTTTCAATCTCTATGGCTTCTCTGATGATTCTGTGGCTGGGGTTTTCTATAGTGGCCAGGGTTTTGGTGCCACTGAAGTTGATGCTGTGATCTGTGGCTTTCATGTGTTGGACTAGTGAGGAGGTGTGTTCCAGCTTTTTTACATATATATATGTATAAAAATTACATACATATATACATATATACATACATATATATACATACATACATACATACATACATACATATATATATATATATATACACATACACACACACACACACACACACACACACACACACACACAAGAAATGTGTTTATAAGTTGATGGCTTGCTTGTAACTCTCTATCTAGCCTTGCTTTGAAAAGCGATAAGTCTGCTTGGGTGGGTTTCATGAAGACCTTCCCTCCTTGTGCAAAACTTTCTGACTATTCCGCTCTCCCTTCGAGTCATGTTTGAAAGGTCCAAATACCAGCAAGGTTTTATCTGTTTCTGAATTACTTCTGCTTTGAAATCAGGTGGGGGGGAAATATTTCCTCCAGGGAACTTCAGCTAGTTGCTATAGCTACCGGTTCACAGTTCTGGCATCTCAACTTTTGAACATAAACAGTTAAATATAATTATTCCCTGTAATGTCTGGAGATAAGGTTGCTTGGAGATGTTTCCTCTCATGGCTAGCTTAGACTTGCATCCTTGTGTCCCATATTTTTCTGTTTTTAAATGTGGGATATATGCTCCAATTCAACAAAGCACAGTTGTGGAATGAAAAAAAAAAACCCACTAGATAGATAAGTAGCTTTTAAAGTTTTTCAGGTTCTTAAGAAAGAAGAGAGAGGAATTTTATGGAGAATGGAAATCAATTTGGGGTATAGTTCATAAGTGGAAAGGTTGGTGGGGGGAAAGATTAAGGACTTTTGATGGAGGATGTTTTGACGTAGTTGTTTTTTCATTCATCAAAGCCAATGTTTCTTAAATGTGTGATTGTAGGATCCCTAGGACTCCTCCAAGACCCTCTCAGGAGTCTGCAAAAATCAAAACTATTTGCTAGATTTTGAAGATATTTGCACAATTTAAAACAATGTCAATTTTCTCATTATTGTTTCTTGCAATATAGTTTTTTATATTTAGAAAAACCTTATATTATAATTAATGTTGTTCTTGGATGCACAGTCAGACTGGATTTGGCATTTTTGTCCACCTCTCTAGTCCTTCCCAAGCACCTGGGACAGGTAGATGTTGTTATTCGATGGTGTTGTTGAAGATCTCCTTGCAGGATGAGTTACCTATTCCAGGCAAAGCTGCCTTTTGCAATTGACTGATGGTGGTTTTGTCAATGACAGTCATCATCTTCTTTTCATGACCCCATAATCCCTTGTGGGGTGGAGTCTGGGCAAGTGAATGGAGCTAACAGAGTGTTTACTGGCCGGATGCCTTTCTTGTCACCAGTATGGAGTTATATTCAGCAGATATATTCTCAACATGCCCAGAGAAAGAAATATCTGCCTCTTCCTAGGATTGAGTTCACAGCCTCCTGATTGTGAGGTGAGAGGTCCACCCCTAGGCCACTGCACCACTCTACAACAGTTCATTTTGTCAATGACAATAATTTTGTCAAAATATTATTCTTGATGAATGAAGATGATTGAATTCAGAGATTTGTTGGAAAGAACAGGAAGGACCTGCTGTTGTCCACTTATCTAGCTTCACCAGGTTCTTCAGTCTTTGGGTCTCCAAACTTGGCAGCTGTAAGACTTGTGGACTTGTGGACTCAACCAGTGAGGAATTCTGGGAGTTGAGGTCCACAAGTCTTAACGCCGCCAAGGTTGGAGAGATTCTTGCTTTTGTCAGTGTTGGGAAGAAAATGGGAGTTTTGGATGGTCATCTCCAGCACAGTTGTTCGTAGATTCATAGCATGTGTTAGTAATATGGCAAGACAGGAACGTAGTATGTGAGGTCTGCATTGAATGGTGATATGGCTTTGGGAAAAGTGTGTATTACTTTATCAGCAGCCCATATGCCTATGCAGATGGTTGCCAAAAAGGGGAGAATAAGCAATCTGGAGTAGGAATAACGGTGCTTTGATTTGCTCTGCTCTAGCGTCACAAGCATTCATTAGTTGTGTGCTTTTCTTTTTCTTTCTTTCTTCTTTCTCTTTTCTTTTCCTCCCTCCCTCCCCGTTCTTTCCTTGCCCAGTGGTTAGAATGCAGTACTACAGGCAAGCTTCCTGCTCACTCCAGGAGTTTGATCCTGACCAACTCAAGGTTGACTCAGCCTTCCGAGGTTGGTAAAATGAGGACCAAGATTGTTGAGGGCGATAGACTGTCTCTGTAAACTGCTTAGAAAGGGCTGGAAAGCACTATGAAGTGGTATATAACTCTAAGGGCTATGACCATTTCTATTCCCTCTCCTCTCCCCTCCATTCACTTGCTCCTTTTTCCTTCCTTCCTTCCTTCCTTCCTTCCTTCCTTCCTTCCTTCCTTCCCACCCTTTCTTCCTCCTCCCTCTCAGCTACTTTGGATGCCAAATATAATTTTCAGCACTGTTCTGTTAAAAAGACCATTGCACAATCTTTGCAACACATATAATCAGAGCTTGAGCCAGTTGCAAAGAAGTTGCACTGCTCTTATGGCCGGCAAGACTGTGAACCCTGCAAGAATTCTTTTTCTTCCTTTTTTTAACCCAAGCAATAAAAGAGATAAGGAAACCCTCTGCCGTTTTCGCTCATGTTTCACATTGCGGGTTTGGAAAGCTGGGCTTCCTGTGGAGCTGAACAGGCTTGGTTCTCCTCCTGGCCCATCCTAATTAGGCTAGAATCAGGGGTGGGCTGCTACCCCTTCGCCCCGGTTCAGGCAAACCCGTACCGAACTGGTAGCTAATTTTAGGGCTAGTTTGGCGAACTGGCAAATCCCACACCTGGCTGGCCCTGCCCACCCTGCCCCTCCCCTCCCAGAATCCCCACATGGCCTGTTTTGGATGCCAGGTAAGTACAGGGCCTGCGGGGAGACTCAGGGAGGGCAAAAAACAGGCCTGTTTCCAGCCTCCAGAGAGCCTCTGGAGCCCGGGGGAGGCCATTTTTTCCCTCCCAGAGGCTCAAGGAAATCCTCTGGAGCCCAGGGAGGGCAAAAACGCCTCTCCGCCATGGTGCAGGGCACTGAATAGGACATGCCCACCTAGCAACCGTGCAGAGAAATTTACAGATGATACAACAATGATGGGACTCATCTCTGGGGAGGGGAATGAGTCTGCCTACCGAGATGAGGTGGACCTGTTGCTCTCGTGGTGTGGAGACAATCACTTGGTCTTCAACACCAATAAGACCAAGGAGCTTATTATAGTGGACTACAGAAGGAACAGATCAGACATCCAGCCCTTGCTTATCAATGGAGACTGAGTGGAGCAAGTGGCCAGTTTTAAGTTTCTGGGTGTTACCCTAAAAGAGGGCCTGACCTGGGGTCCCCACATTGCAGCCCTGGTCAAAAGGGACCAGCAGAGATTAGACTACCTCATATATTCTCAGAAAACAACAACTGAATGAAAAACTGCTGTTGACCTTATACCGCTGCACCATAGAGAGTATCTTAACTTATTGCACCGGTGTCTGGTTTGCCAATTGCACAGTAGCAGATAGGAAAGCGCTCCAGAGGGTTAATGTCATTGCCCAGAAGATCATGGGTTGCCTCTCCCCTCTTTGGAAGAGCTTTATAGCTCCCACTGCCTTAAGAAAGTTCAACACATTCTCAAAGATCCATCTCATCCTGGGCACCCTTTTTTTGAACTATTACCATCTGGCAGACGGTACAGGACAATAAAAACAAGGACAAATAGGCTGAAAAACAGCTTCTATTCCAGGGCAGGAGCTCTGTTGAATTCTGCTGTATAGTGCAGTGTAGGTCCGATGTCAGGGGTTTTCAGTGCAATGTGTGGAGGGTGAAGGATATCTGTTTGTGTTTATTTTCATGGTCATGATGTGCACTGAAGATGGGGTTTGATTTCATTGTATGAGGTTCAGTGACAATAAAGTAAAGTAAGTAAGAACCAGTTGCTAAAAGTTATTTAAATTATTTGAAGCCCATCCCTGGCTGGAATGAATTCTGTTCGGGCTAAAACTCTCATCAACTACTATATTTCCTCCTTCTCTCCCTCTCTCCAAACATTTGGCAATTTGCTAAGCTAACCGTCACCCATCCCTTCTCTAATGCTTTATCAGTGCCATTAAAATTCTCATCCATACACCAGATACCCCCACGAAGGTCCCCAGGCATAGAAGAGGTTGCTAACTTACAAACCAAGAGGCAAGAGAGAGGAAAACTTGGCTCTCGCTTTTGAATACTTAACAAGACCATATTTTCACGGCTTAAGTTAATTGGTTAGAAACATGCTTCAGAGGGAGTGTGCTATTTCCTTCTCTCCCCCCTCCCCATGGATTTAGGCCTGAAATATTGAGTGTCTTCTGCTTCACTTGAATCGCTTGATACAGGAGGGGTGTGGGTGGAAACTCACCTCCTGATTTGTGAGAGATGTTTAAGAAACAAAAAAACCCAATTCAGATTTTGAGGTTCACATAGTAAAGAAGTTTACGCAGCTGCTCTGGAAAAACCTTTCATCCTTGGTGAATAAGAGATGTAGTAAGTAGCCAGGCCAAGCTCTGGCAAATTCTTTCATCTGATCAAAAAGAATGAGGTGTGGAAAGCAGAGGAAGGAAGGTTCAGATGAATTAAAAATTAAATTAACACCTGATACGGGTAGACCCAAAGCACATGGAAAATAATTTTTCCTTATCGGAAGTGAATGCAGGCGGATCCATTCATGCAATCAAAGCAGCAGTGAGAAATTTGAAACCAAATTCTACCAAATTTGGGAGAATTCAGTTTAGTTTTACCAAACTAAAAACAAATATGCCTAATCTTAATTTTTTTTTTATTTCATCCAACCCCGAGTTCCTAGAATGTTACGAGGTTTAACCTCCCAACAATACACTTACTCTAGAAAGAGTACGGAGAAGTTACTACAATGTTAGTTACTTTAATCTCCCAATAATACACTTGCTCTAGAAAAAGTACAGAGAAGTTAATGTAATGTTACTTACTTTAACCTCCCAATAATACACTTATTTTAGAAAGAGTGCAGAGAAGATCAATAAAGATGATTAGGGGACTGAAGGCTAAAATATATGAAGAATGGTTGCAGGAACTGGGTTGTCTAGTTTTATGAAAAGAAGGACTAGGAGTGACATGATAGCCATCTTCCAATATTTGAGGGGCTGCTGCCATAAAGAAGAGGGGTTCAACTTATTTTCCAACCACCTGAAGGCAGGACAAGAAACCACAGATGGAAACAAATCAAGGAGAGAAGTAACCTATAACTGAGGAAAATTTTCCGAACGGTAGGAAATTAAATCAAAGGAGCAGAAGTTGGAGGCTTTTAAGAAGAGATTGGACAGCCATTTATCTGAAATGGATATAGGGTTTCCTGCTTGAGCAGGGGATGGACTAGAAGACCTCCAAGGTCCCTTCTTTCTGAATTATTCTGAGCAATACTTCAGTTAAAAAAAACAAAAACAAATCAAAGCTATGGAAAGAAACCAGGTTTTTAGACAATGGGGGAATCTTCCAAACAGGGCAATGCTTTTCTATCAAGGTGAGACAAAATAAATAGAGTATAAATTTCCTGATGGCTAGAACAATTAATCAAGAGAAGAGCTTGCCTCTGGAAGTTGTGGGTACTCCATCCCTGGAGGCTTTGAAGAAGAAACTGGACAGTCACTTGTCTGAAATGGTCTTGGTAGGATCTCCTGCCTGAGGAGAAGGTTGGACTAGATGATCTCCGAGGTCCTTTCCAACTCCTGTTGCCCTTCCTTGGCTACATGCTGGATCCTCCAAAAATAGACTGGAGGAAGAGGGGGGGGGGAAGCCTCAGGATTCCCTCTTCAGGGAAGTCCCAGTGTCTTCTCAGCTGCAGAAAAGATTCAGCGCCGTATTAATTACACAATAAAGAGAGAGCTTGACATTTTTCCAAAATCTGTATGGCATGGTCTTGTGGTTTTGTTTTGTTTGGATCGCTTCTATCAATTGTTGCAAGGAAGGGGATGGAGACCGAATGCAGACGGGGAGAAAATTGGACTCTGATCAATTCTGATTTCATCTCCCCTTCCGTTTCCTAAGGGGCTTCTTGGTAAGCCAGATTATATATATATATATATATATATAGAATATATATATATACAGAAGCCTGATGATGGCAGATGAGATTCTGCTGAAACGTTGCTACAACTTTAACAGAACTACAATGACGTGGGATAATACCCGAAGGAAGCTGAACAGCACACATGTAAGTACCCGCGAAAACTTAAAAAAACAAATATATATATATATATATATATATATATATATATATATATATATATATATATATATATATATATATTCATTCTCAGGGATTGCCTGATATGTAATTATTCAAATTGAGAGCAGAATGACCCAACCCAGTGTGATTAATTATATGTCTGCTAATTGCATATTTGGGGCTTCCCTATTATCTGAGGTAATCTGCAAGACTCCAAATAACTCATTTGGTATAGCTCCCATTTCATTTCAGTAATTATTGATTGCATTGGTGGTAAAGTCACCTCCTCGCTCTGAAATTCCCCACCCAGCAGCTGAGAAGAAAGCAAAGTTTGGATCTACAAAGGGACTTTGTAATCACAGCTATTCCTCCTCTTCGGACCAGAACTTGTGTTGCTAAGCAAGGCAATTAAATGAGTCACACCTGAATTTATGACCCCCCTTTTTTGCCAGGGTTATTAAGCAAATCAATTCAGTTGTTAAAGTGAATCACATGGTCCTTAAGTGAATCTGGCTTCCACCATTGAGTTTATTCTCAGAAGCCAGGTGAGAAAGTCACAAATGGCAATCACACAAACCTGGGGCATTGCAATTGTCAGAAAAATGACTGTATTCCCACTCATGCTAGTAGTACTATTACTAAATTTGCAGATGATACAACAATGGTGGGATTCATCTCTGAGAGGGATGAGCCTGCCTGTTGAGATGAGGTGGACTGGTTGCTTTCGTGGTATGGAGACAATAACTTGGCCCTCAACACACATAAGACCAAGGAGCTTATAATGGACTATAGAAGGAACTGATCAGACATTCAGTCCTTGCTTATCAATGGAGGGGAGCAAGTGGCTAGTTTTAAATTTCTGGGTGTTACCATAAAAGAGGGCCTGACCTGGGGTGCTCACATTGCAGCCCTGGTCAAAAGGGCCCAGCAGAGATTAGACTACTTCATATATTCTCAGAAAACAACAACTGAATGAAAAACTGCTGTTGACCTTTTACCGCTGCACCATAGAGAGTATCTTAACTTACTGCACCCGTGTAAGGTTTGCCAATTGCACAGTGCCAGATAGGAAAGCACTCTAGAGGGTTGATGTCATTGCCCAGAAGATCATGGGTTGCCCTTTCCCATCTTTGGAAGAGCTTTATAGCTCCCGCTACCTTAAGAAAGTTCAAAATATTCTCAAATATCCATCTCATCCTGGGAACCCTTTTTTTTGAACTATTACCATCAGGCAGATGGTACCGGATCATAAAAACAAGGACAAATATGCTGAAAAACAGCTTCTTTTTTTTATCTTTTAATTTTATCCATTCAACTCTTATTTAAACTTGAATTTATGCCTTTAAAATTATAACATTCATTCCATTCCAATTCAATTCTATCATTAATATTAGTTAGAATCTTAACGTCTTTAACATTTCTTTTCAATTGAATATCATACTTCCTTGTGAACACTTATAAACTTTCCATAATTAATTCTTTTTTCCCAAAATCATTGATAATAATTAAAATGTTCCCATTCTTTCCTAATTTCATTCTCTCATTCACTTTATTTTATTTATCTATTAACAAACATTCCACTGCATTACAATAAGTATTTTATCCATCATTTTAATCATATACTGTTTCATATTTTCTAAAATTATTTCTATTTCTAATGTAACAATGCTATTTTATGTTCCTTTGCAGAATCCCTTTTTCAATTAAATGTTCACCCATTATCTCTAAATAGGTTTATACTTTCAATCCTTATACCTTTTCCCTTTTTCTCTTTATCTTGTTTCTGTCTTTTATAACTTCTTTTCCTTTCCTTCCTTCCCCTCTTCTTCTCTCCCCTTTTTGTCCCCTTGTCTCTCTACTTCTAATTTTCTTTTCTGTGATCCTCTCTTCTGTTGCTTCTTAATAATATAATTATTTTTCAAACTATTCTTTTTTTTTTGGTTGTTTTTTCAAATCTTAAACTTTTCACTCTTTTTCCCCCCTTTCCTTTTTTCTCCCCACACTTGATCATTAAAGATGGCTTCTTCTTTGTCCCAACCTTCTTGTTCTACAAGCATTTTTTGTTGTTTCTCATAGTTCCAGATCTCCACTTCTAAAAATTGAAATACGAAGCCAAAAGAACCTCTTCCTTCTTGTGCATCTTCTTTTTGTTTTTTAAGTTCCATTTTCAGTTCTTCTAAAAGTGATGCCATTTTAAACACTTTTTAAAATGTGTTAAACAACCACCCGATTGATTTTAGTCATTTAAATCAATAGCCAAAAATCCTAAAATCACCAAGTAATCCAAATAATCCAAAGCTTCTTGCTTCTTTTTTCCACTTTCTCTTCCTGGGGTTCTATTATTTTGTTACGAAGTTTCAGTTAAAATGTTTTTTTAGGAATCTTGTTAAAGTTTCACTGTGGGTTCCTTTTAGTTCCATGCAGTCTCCTCCATTTTTCCAGATCCTGCCCTTTTATTCTTTTTCTCTTCTTTCTTGCTTTTAAAGGTTTTTTGAGTATCGAAAAGTCTTTGTTATCCCTTTGACATTTTATTTTCAGCTTAAATGCCTATTGATGTCAAAGTGGATTTTTGTCAGTTTCTTACTTAAATCTCTTAGCTGCCAGTATAAGGAAGGGAAGAAAAAAAAAAAGCCAAATCCTTTCCATTCCCTCTCCCCTTTGCTGCTTCAAAGTCTTCTTTGGGAACAATGTTATTTGTTATAGTTCAAATTCCAGGGTACCTGAATGTTGTTGCTTTTTCAGTTTAAACTGGTCAACCAAAACTTTCTCTTCTTATCTTCCTCCTGCACATTCTTTTCCGATCGAGGTCTTCTTTGAGGTGGCCATTTCTGACCACTGCTGCAACTGCCTTCGTGAAAGGGAGTAATGGCCAACTGAGGAGGAGAGATATGGCTCATCTCAACCCTGCTGGCGGTCACCCCCCTCTTCACCACCTCTACAGGATGGCTTCGCCCTGAATCCAGCCGGCTCGGGGTGCTTCAGCGGTGAGCATGGATTGAAACCGCGCACAATTACGGATTTCAGTCCATCGCCAAAGAAGTTCAAACTGGACGTTTAGCTCACATCTATATCTCAGGGCAGGAACACTATTGAATTCTACTGTTTAGTGCAATATTAATGCAATATCAGGGGGTTTTCAATTCAATGTATAGAATGTGAAGGATGTGTGTTTGTGTTTTATTTTCATAGTCATAATGTACACTAAAGATTTTATTTAATTTCGTTGTATGATGTGCAATGACAATAAAGTAAACTAAAAGGCTGGGAGGCAGTCACTCTTGATACTCTCAAAAGTCTGGACCTAGAGGAAGGCAAATGAGAGTCATGAGATCCTCTGTTGGCTCCCTGATGCCTTCAGCATGGTCACACCTTGCTGTGTCTTTCCAATCCCTGTGTGGGGCGAGAGGGCAACAAGGCTTCATTCCGACAGTCCCTCTCGTCGTTAAGCTGATCTAGGTGTTCCAAAAATATAGGTATTTGGGTTTTGTTGCTGCTAGAGATTGGAGTCCATCGGTGGCCTTCCAAAGCAGGTGACCTTTGAAGAAAAGCTTTTGAAGTGTGCTTCTAAGGGAATCTAGGGGAATAGTTGTCGCTCAGGGTTGAATAAGGAGTCCTTGGGGCTCTCTTGGAGGTGTTTCATGACCAAACAAGGTGATGTCACTAATCAATGCTAGTCACTAATGATGTTACTTAGTTTGGGTAATGAAACATCTGCAAGAATACAACCAAGCTCATAGAGCACCAAGGACCCCACAGTCCTTCTTCTCCTTCTCCTCCTCGCAAACCACTCTCCCTTCTATAATTGATGTTATCTCATTGGATAATGAAACATCTGCATAAGACAACCAAGCTAAGAGAGCACCAAGGACCCCACAGTCCTCCTTCTCCCCCCTCCTCCTTGCAAACCACTCTCCCTTCTACAACTGATGATGTTACCTAGTTGGAAAATGAAACATCTGCAAAAAGACAACCAAGCTCAGAGAGCACCAAGGATCCCACAGTCGTCACCTTCCTCCCTCTCCCTGCAAACCCCTCTCCCTTTCAGCCCTGCTGATGTTTCCTAGTTGGGTAATGAAACATCTGCAAGGAAAGAACCAAGCTCAGAGAGCACCAAGAACCCCTCATTTTTCATCTCAGTTTGGACCATTAGAGGCTTCTGGGTGGATTCTCCTCCTAGATTCAGGAAACAGCATCCTTTCTGGCCACTGTAGCTGAGCAGGAGTATGGAAGAAAAGAATGACACATTTTCACCTTGACCACTGAGGCAGGTAATTTGGTTTTACCCAAATGTTTTGCTTCAGTGAAATTGTTGAAGGCTAGAAAAACAGGGTATTTGTAGGTGGCAGGAAGGCTCGGAGAATCACAGCTTTGCTGGGCTTTGTTGAAACTTATTGAAAGGGCTACTGCATCAAAAGCTTGATAACAGGAAAGAACACACTCCCCACCCCCAGACTTAGCCCAGACCTAGGAAATAATTTGTCTGTGTCCATCCATCTAAAAACATTCCATGTTTGCTAAATGAGGGCAGCTTCCAAGATTTCCCAAACAGTCTCCTTCGTGTGATAAGTCAGAATATTTCTGGGCAGCTATATCTTGTTTTGGTGTGAAGGTCTCTAGCCGATGGGAGATGAGCCAACAATGTTTGAAGGCCTTCTAGTCCTTCAATCTGCTTTAGAAGGAGCCAACACCTGCAGAAGAAGAGGGAAGTTGGGTATCCATATGCAGTAGTCACAGGAGTAGACTCCCCTAGAGATGTTCTCAACCCAAGTTTTGTTTCCCCGCCTTTAAGCCTTCGAGTAGCTATCCAGGGTGCTGAACTAAATCCAGGTATCTCCAGGGCTTTGTCATTGCTAGTGCTCTCCAGGGTGCTGAATATCTCCACCTTTCTTTGCCTCTTCTTTCTTCACTCATCCCCTTCCTGGGATGGCCAATGTTAGTGGAAGGTGCTCTTCTGTATGACTTTCTTCGATTTTGCTTTTACTTTTAATTTAAATCAGCTGCTTTTAATGGTTGTTGTGTATATTTTATTATCTATGCAGCTCAGAGTCATTATGTGAAGCTGTACAAATGTGATAGAGATAGTGTTCTGACCCAAACCCTTTTCCAATAAGACTGACAATAACCAAAGGGAACCTTTTAATGAGTCTTACGAATCCCTGGTTAAAAGGCTGCTGCAAATTAATTAACTTTGATCAGCACAAACCTCACCCAAAACTGTGCGAGGCTGCCAAGAATCACAGATAAGAAATATTTTACAACACGAGTCTTCAGATACCAACTAAGATACTGGAATGTCCATGAGGCTCGAGTTTCAAAATGTCTTTGCCTTCTGCAAAGTACGTTCATTTTATCCTCTTGAGGGAGGGTCCATTACCTTGCAGCCTTACTCCCGAGTCGCCTGTGCTGCTACAGCTGCTCTTTCCTATGAGCAATCCTGTGCACACACGCATTTGGCAGAGGCCCCTTGGGAACCTCCTCATCGCTGCTGGGAGCCCCCACAATCTCTGAAGGCAGTAGTCTACTCCTGAATGGTCCTGGCCCCTCATCTGAGTCCTCGCTTTACTCAGCCGTCTGCACATGCTGCCGGCTAACCACAACAGATAGATAGGTAGATAAGTAGGTAGGTAGATAGATAATATAGATCAGTTGTTGCCAAATGGTGGGCGCCACAGTCCACTGGTGAGCTGTGAGAAAATTTTGGTGGCCGCAGATAAATCTCACCCCCAGAGCACACATACCCCAAAACAATTAATCTAGGCTGCACAGAAACACAAGGTGCTCAGCCCACATGATCCTCAGGAACCCTCCTCGCCCACTCACTCCTTACCCGGCAAACTTGTCTGCTAAGTTGCTATTTTTCCTTTTCCTGACCATCATCTGTTCTGCTGTGCCAGGAGATTTAGATTAGCTAGCAAGCAGGAAATGGTTGGATTTCTTGCTTTCTACCTAAGCACAGCCAAACCTTCCTTAGGACTGAAGGTTTGTTTGCAGTGCAGACTCACTGCAAGCAAATTTGATACTGAGCTAGTTGATGGCAGATAGATAGATCAATGAATGATTCTGTGAGCAATTCAATCTGCCTGCTTTGCCTGATTTTGGACAAAAGTTGCTTTGTTAATTAAAAATCAATATTTACATGCATGGTGTGTTGTGAGTTAATTTTGTGAGTTTGCTCACTAGCAAATTTTATGAGTTTGCTTGCAAGCAAATTTTATGTGACAGACTGAGCTAGCCAATGGCAGATAGATAGATTTCTGAATGAATTTGTCATTCTGTGAACAATTCAATCTGCCTGCCTGCTTTGCCTGATTTTGGGTAAAAGTTGCTCATTTTAAATAAAAAATTCAATATTTATATCAATATTTATCATATTTACATACAAGCCATGCCCAGCCAGTCACATGACCACCAAACCACACCCACAAATTAGGCCATGCCCACAGAACCAGATTGCCACGAAACAGTGAAAACTAGATAAAGTCCAGGCTTTATCTGACTTGTCCTATGTCAGTGCTGGTGGTGGGCAGATTTAGTTTTTCTTTTCTTCCTGCCACACCCCTATGTACGCTACAGTGGGACCAGAGAATATTTGTTTAAAAATCAAAACAGTCTTTTCAGCTGCAATCAACTTGGGAAGAAGTTCTAGTGTTGAAAATGATCTTTTCGAAAATGCAATCTTTAAGAAAATTAGAAGGCAAAGGAGAATAATAAATCTGGTCCGGCAATAAAGTCTTAAGTCCTGATCCTAAAAAAAGAGAAATTTCTGTAGCATGTTGATCCCTAGCCATTAGCAGAAATCTCCAGGAGCTCAAGAGACCACAAAAGACAGAGCACATGACTGGGATCACTCTGCTTTGTATTTTCCTAGTGTTTTTTTTTCCTAGAGAAATATGTCACTTGTCAGTACCTATTTTTTCTTACCCCTTTGCAATTCTGGGTTAAAAGATATAGATTTCATACAACCGCAGTTAAACTTATTTGCTGTTATGACAGTTAAGTATTCAGACTTGTTCCATCGATACGAGTGACATAGGTTTACAACATTATCATTATTATTTTTTTCTCATCCACAATCACCCAGGGATGCTGAGAACTGAATGTAAGACCTTGTCTTAGCCAGCGACATGGTTTACCATTGTTCCAAGATTCTCAGTTCCGTATGCAAGATTTTTTGTTTGGAAAAAAAAAAAGAGAGAGCATTAATAAACGTTTCCTCTGGCTTGCAATCCCTTGATTTAAGAATGTAAGATTAGACCTGTAAAGACTTAAACTGCTTTAGAGAGAGTTTCCTCTTGTGCAAATGATTGCTCATAAAGGTCTCGTCTCATTCTTATTTTTTGTTGTTTTTTTTATTTTTCCACAAAAAGCTTTAAAAACAGCCCTTCGGGGGCTTCTATCCATGTTTTCCCCCTGGCTCTTACACAGCTTGGAAGCGAGCAATTGCCATGACAATCATACCAGTTGGGAAACTGGCAGTGAGTAACTAAAACATCAAGTATGCTTGGACGAGCAGAATTGTCCTGCTCATTGTTCTGAGTTGTTTTAGATACTGATTCTAGCACTCCAGGTAGGCAGGAGATGAGAAAGGGAGGGGAAAAAAACACGACAGGGAAACAGCGTGGAGCCCCTGAAATTGTTTCTGCTTGCATCTATTTCTCAATTTGCCATAAATCAGTCTGCAGCAGGTTTAATATGCCCCCAATAAAGGACGGAGAAAGTTCTGCATCGAAGCCCACTTTGGAAAATATTTTTTGGGGGGAATTGTCCATTTGACCTTGGGAAAAAAAACATCTTGGAAAAATATTTCTTCAGGATTTGCAGGAGTTCAAGCCCACCGGAGAAGCAACTCTTAACCAAGATGGGTTATTCTGTTAAGGGAGAAGGTTCTGCAGTGAAGCTGGGTTTTGAAAATATAACCTGGGATGGACAACTGGAGAAATACCAGCAGAGCCTTCATTCTCAACACCGCCAAGACGTCATGAAATATTTTAAGTCAGGGGTGGAGAAGGGACAGGCAAGATGCTAATGATACGGAGAACTCTACTATCTTGAGAGCATCACTAGGACACTCAAGACTGCGTATCTCTGGTGGCATGTAGTCTGGATCCCCAGGAGGGAGGAGCTGCATTCCCGAAGACTTAAGAGACAACCAGTGATGGGATTCAAAAACTTTTGCTACCAGTTCTGTGAGCGTGGCTTGGTCGGCATGGCTTGGTGGGTGTGGCAGGGGAAGGATACTGCAAAATCCCCATTCCCTCCCCACTGACTTAATGGGAGGCAGAGAATAGATGGGGGCGGAGCCAGTCAGAGGAGGGATTTGCCAGTTCTCCGAACTACTCAAAATTTCCGCTACCGGATCTTCAAAACTGGTCAGAACCGGCTGAATCCCACTGCTGGAGACAACACAGCTGAGAGAGTTTGTGTGAGAGAAAGAGGGTAAAGACAGTTCCTCCATAAGAGTTCACCACAGTTTGTGCTTCACGGGGATGTTAACATGCTTGAGTTTGGCAAGATTCCATCTATGGTGACGATAGAAGAGAAGAGAAGAGTTGGAAAGGACTTTGGAAGTCTTCTAGTCCAACCCGCTGCTCAGCCAGGAGACACTATACCATTTCAGACAAATGGTTGTCCCATCTCTCCAGTGATGGAGCACCCACAACTTCTGAAGGCAAGTAGTTCCACTGGTTAGCTCTAGGTTGCTTCTCTCCTTGATAAGTTTCCACCCATTGCTTCTTCTCCTACTTGGAGGTGCTTTGGAAAATAGCTTGACTCCTTTTTCTTTGTGGCAACCCCTGAGATATTGGAAGACTGCTATCATGTCACCCCTAGTCCTTCTTTTTACTAGATGAGACATACCCAATTTCAACAACCATTCTTTATGTATTTTAGCCTCCAGTTCCCTAATCATCTTGGTTGCTCTTCTCTGCACTCTTTCCGGAGTCTCAACATCTTTTTTACATGGTGGCAACCAAAACTTGAATAATAAAGAACTCTTCTTAGAAGAATTGCAACTTTTTTGTTGTTTTTTTTGCAGCCAGATAGTATCTGGTGCCACTGTATAATGTAGGCTTGCAAAGAAGGATAAAAAACAAGTGTGGTCATTAAGTGTGTCTAAGTTGGGTTCTTCCTGGTCTGTTGACTCTGAAATCCCAAACACAAGTGGATTAGGCTACAGTGTGAATGATGTCTCTTTCTACTGATGTTCCACATGTTTCTCTTCTTTTATTCCTGCATTACAGCACCACAAAGTTGTGTGTTACACCTTCCTCCCAGCTTTTAACTCAAGCATCATGACCAGAAGGAATATCTGCTTCCTTCTGGTCCTAGCTTGAAGGGAGATGAAATCTGTCTGTAGCAAAACTCCAGTTCTATCACCTTGGCACCTCTGCGCCCTGAGCAATTTTCCTTTTGGAGAAGACACATTTAAATAGATATGTATGTAAATTGGGCCTCTGCTCTGCTTCAGCTAATCTGCTCCAGTGTGCTCACTTTTTCCTTCTTTCTCTCTGGTTTGCAGGACTTTGTCCATTGTGTGTTCTCCATTTGTTTCTGCTGGAAAGATTCAATTAGGAGCAAGTTTGGGCTAGCAGTTAAGCCACCAGGCTAGAAATAGAAAGTCAACATGGGTGACTTCGAGCTAATCACTGGGAGACAATGAGTTCTAATCCTGCCTTTGGCATAAAAGCCAGCTGGGTGACTTTGGGCCAATCACCAGGAGATGGTGAGTTCTAGTCCTGTCTTAGGCATGAAAGCCAACTGGGTAACTTTGGTCCAACCTACCAAGAGACTCTGAGTTCTACATCTGGGGTGATTTCTCCTCCTGTTTTTTAATAAGCCCAGTTATTCCATGGAAGAACTGACGGGGTGGATTGCCTGCTAATTTTCTGGCTAATCTGGCGCAATAAAGGTAGTCCTTGATTTGCACCCATAATTGAGCCCAAAATTTCTTTCTGTTGCTAAGTGAGAAATTAGCTCAGTGAGTTTTGCCCCATTTTACAATCTTTCTTGCCAGAATTGTTAAAATGAATCACTTTTAAAATTGCAGTAAAAGCAATGTAAAGAAACAAAAGAAAAACAATAAAGTACACCCATCCAATAGATTAATTGACGGTTATGCTGTAACACTGAAACAAAATTAAATTGATATCAATCACTTCCATTTAGCACATGTTTGTTTGAGCACTGTAAATCAAATTGAACATAAAACTGTCCTGAGTTGCAAAATATTATGAAATCTATGCCCTTGGGCATAGATCTAAGAAAAAGATCTAAGTCTTTTTCTTTTTCTCACTCCTTCCCTCCTTCCTTCCTTCCTTCCTTCCTTCCTTCCTTCCTTCCTTCCTT
>BLBF01000060.1:4779993-4793240 GCA_015471245.1 Laticauda colubrina | reverse complement strand
TTCTTTCTTTCTTTCTTTCTTTCTTTCTTTCTTTCTTTCTTTCTTTCTTTCTTTCTTTCCTCTCTCCACCCTTCTTCTTTCCTTCTATCCTTCCTTTCTCTCCCTCCCTCCTTCCTTTTCTCTCTCTCTCTCCTTCCTTCCTTCTTTTTTCTCTCTCCTTCCTTCTTATTTTCTTTCTTTGGTTCCTTCCATCCTTCCTTACCTGTCTCTCCCTTATTCCTCTCTCCTTTCATTTCGCCTCCCTTTCCTTATTTCCTTCCACCCACTCTCCCTCCTTCCCCTTCTGTTTTTCTGTCTTTCTGTCTTTCTTTCTTTCCTCTCTCCTCCCTTCTTCCTTCCTTCCATCCTTCCTTTCTCTCTCTCCTTCCTTCTTGTTTCCTTTCCGTGGTTCCTTCCATCCTTCCCTCCCTCCCTTCTCTGTCTCTCCCTTATTCCTCTCTCCCTCCATCTCACCTCCCCTTTCTTCCTCTCTCCCTCCCTCCCTGCCTATCATACAACTTGATTTAATCCAGTTTTTATGATACTGAGGATTTGAAGCCCACTGAGTACAGGACGTTTTTCCTTCCTCTGTGTTTGAACATCTTCTGTTTGCTCTCAGTTCAGATCAGTCCAGCTTTCTAGACTTGAAATTAAAGAAGGAAACCTGAATACGGTAATAATGATGATGATGATGATGATGATGTATTTTCTTGCAGGGCTCAATTCAGTGGATTGTTTTAAAAGTATTGACCAATCTTTTCATTCACATTTTCTTTTCTTATCTTTTAAATAACATTTCATTACAGTTATTCATGCAGAATAAAATCTAACAAGAATTTATGTTTAGAGTGGGAAAAAAGAACAATGAAAGTAACACGTTTTTAAAAAATATGGTAGTTTCAAATACAGAATAAAAACTTAAAGATTTATATTTAGAATGAAGAAAAGGAAATAAAGATTAAAAAAAAAAACAGTTTACCATTGTGATTGGTAATTAAAATTCAGTCTGAATATCAGCTAAACGTGGTCTTGTTAGACTGGGTTGGTTGCTGAATCTTTCCAATTCTTGCGATTATAATAAAATATATTAAGAAAGTTCAAAACATCCTCACAGATACATCTCATCCTGGGCACCTTTTTTTTTGAACTATTACCATCTGGCAGACGGTACAGGATGATAATAAAAACAAATAAGCTGAAAAACAGCTTCTATATCCCAGGGCAGGAACTCTATTGAATTCTACTGTATAGAGCAATATTAATTCGATATCAGGGGTTTTCTATTCAGCGTGTGGAGTGTGAAGGATGTGTGTGTTTGTGTTTATTTCCATGGTCATGATGTGCACTGAAGATGGTGTTTGATTTCATTGTACAAGGTGCAATGACAATAAAGTAAAGTAAACTAAACTTCCATAAGTCACTTTTTTTCCCAGTGCTGTTGTAATCTTGAACAGTCATTAAACGAACTGTTGTAAGACAAGGACTACCGGTAGCTAAAGTAAGCAAGTGTATTGTGTTTCACTTAATTTACAAGAATCTCACCAGACACATTTCCTTCCTTCAGACCTGATGTTGCAGCCGTTTTTACCAAAGTCATGAAAGCTGTATTGGTGTGGTCATTATATAAATCAAGGTCCCCAGTGGACATTCTTTTAAAATATGTTTTATTTATATATTTTCTCTTTGTATACAAAAAGTGCTTAATAAACAGTGTACTGTCTGAGTCCATTTGTCAACATAACAATATTAAACTCCCTAGTTTCTGCCTCTATCATCCAACCATTGATAAAACAGGTTCCAAGTTTGAAAATATTCTGTGTCTTTTTTTTGGGGGGGGTTATCTTCAGAGTTAATCTGTCCATTTCCGCACAATCTTAATATCTTTTTAATCATTTCTTCTTCTGTGGGTGTTCCCTCATTTTTCTAGTGTTGCACAACTACAATTCTTACTGCTGTCAAAACATGTAATATTAAATAACCCAGGAACATTTTTTTTTTAATGGAAACTGGGAGGGTTGCCAATTATTCATTCTCAGTAGAGTTGGAAGGGACCTTAAAGGTCTTCTAGTCTAGCCCCTGCTCAAGCAGGAGACCCTATACCATTTCAGACAAGTGACTGTCCCGTCTCTTCTTGAAAACCTCCAGTGATGAAGAACCCAAAACCTCTGGAGGCATTTCACTTATTAACTGCTTTCACTATTAGGAAATTTCTCCTCAGTTCTAGGTTGCTTCTCTCCTTGCTTTGTTTCCATCCATTGTTTCTTGTCTGGCCTTCTGGTGCTTTGGAAAATAAGACTAGATTAACAAAGTTGGAAGGGACCTTGTAGGTCATCCAGTCCAACCTCCCGCCCAAGCAGGAGACCCTACACCATTTTTTGACAAATGGCAATCCAAGCTCTTCTTGAAAGCCTCAGTGATGAAACTTTCACAACTTTCGAAGGTAACTTCTGTTCCATGGGTTGATTGTTCTCACTTTCAGGAAATTTCTCCATATTTTCAGGTTGAATCTCTCCTTGTTCAGTTTCCATCAATTATTCCTTCTCTGGCCTTCAGGTGCCTTGGGAAATAGCTTGACCCCCTTCCTCCTCTCTGTGGCAGCTCCTCAAATATTGGAACATTGCTCTCCTGTCTCCCCTGGTCCTTCTCTTCCCTAGACTAGCTATTCCCAGTGTTCTGACCCAAGCTTTCTTCAAAGCAAACAGATAAAAGCAAAACCTTTTTAATGCTTCTCTGTGAATTCTGTTCATTCACAGTAAAACGCTATTAAAAACTAATTGTCCCAGATAAGAACGAGCCTTGCCAAGATTGTGCAAGGCTGCCAAGAACACTAGATTAAATGGCAAGGAAATAATTAAAACCAAAACTCTCCAATCACAAACCAGAATAGTCTGAACTTCCACAAGACTTGAAGTGCAAGAACTTCTTTGCTTCCTGCAAAGAATCCCACCTCTGAGGGCTGGCTTTTATCCCTTAAGGGAGGGGCCATCACCTTGCAGCCTTACTCCCAAGTCGCTCATGCTGCTGCAAGTGCTCTTTCTTTCAAGCAGCCCATGCGCACATGTGCAGTTGGCACAGGCTCCTCGGGGACCTCTTCATCACTGCTGTCAGCCTCCACCATCTCCGAAGGCAGCACTCCACTCCCTGATGGTCCTGGCCCCATCCCTGCATCTCAAGCAGGACCCTCACCTGAGTCCTCACTCTCTGAGACCTCAGCCATCCACACCTGCTGCCAGCGAACCACAAAACCCAGTTCCTGCAACCGTTCATTGTATGTTTCAGCCTCGAGTTCTCCTCATCATCCTGGTTGCTCTTCTCTGCACTCTTTCCAGAGTCTCAACATCTTTTTGATACTCTGGTGACCAAAACTGGATTGAATATGCTAGGTTGGCTCCCTCTCTTCTTTGTGGCAGCCCTCAAATCCTGGAAGGCTGCTATCATGTCACCAAGCAACAGGCAAGCCAGATCCTGCCATTGGGACTGCAAGTTTGAGGACCAAGAGCGGCTGGGCAGAAAATCCAACCCAGGAAAACTCAGCCAGCCCTTACTTACACTTACTTAATTATAACCACAGGACGCTGCAACTGGTTGTAAATACCAGTTGCTCAGCAACCTGAATTGTGATCACATGATCGCAGAGAAAGATGGTCAATCGGTTTCTCCAAGGCTGTTGTAAACTTTGTTAAATGAATAGTCATAAAGTCAAGGACTACCTGGAATATAACAATTACCCAGAAAATGATATAGCCTGGACAGGGGTGGGCTTTAAATTTTTTTAGTGAGGGGTTATCTGCCTGGTTGCTGGGTGGGCATGGCCTAGTGGGCCTCCTGCACCACATTGGGGGGGGGCGTTTTTATTTTTATTTATTGATGTGATTTGTCAATCGCTTACAAGATAATAGGAATGAGTATAAACATGAGGAAGAATACAGGAAATAGGTACGAATAAATAGGGACAATAGGACAGGGAGGGTAGGCACGATGATGCACTTATGCACACCCCTTACAGACCTCTTAGGAATGGGTATTCACTCCCTTCTTTTCTCTCCTCCCTCCATTCTTTTCTCTCCCTTCCTTCCTTCCCCTTCCCTGTTCTCCTTCCTTCCCGCTTCCTTCGTTCCTTCCTTTTATTTTTTTACTTATTTTCTTTCTTTGATTTGTCAATCGCTTACAAGGTAATAGAAACTAGTATAAACATGAGTAAGAATACAGGAAATAGGTACAAATAAAGGGGGACAATAGGACAGGGACGGGAGGCAAGATGGTGCGCTTATGCACGCCCCTTACAGACGTCTTAGGAATGGGGTGAGATCAAGAGTGGATAGTTTAAGGGTAAAGGAGTGGGGGTTTGAGGATGTAACAACAGAGTCAGGTAGTGCAGTCCAGGCATTGACCACTCGGTTGCTGAAGTCATACTTTCTGCAATCGAGTTTGGAGTGGTTTAGATTGAGTTTGTATCTGTTGTGTTGTTTTTGCCCTCCCCAAGCCTCCGGAAGAGCAAAAACAACCTTCCCAGACTCCAGAGGCTCTCTGGAAGCTGGAAATGGGCCCATTTCCAGCCTTCCCGAACTTCCGTGAGGCCCATTTTTCTCCTTCTGCGAGCCTCCCTGTGTACCCTGCACCAACCTGCATCCAAAATGGGCCACGTGGGAACTCCTGGGAGGGGAGGGGTGGGATGAGTGGAGCCAGACAGGAGTGGGATTTGGGCTGCACAGAATTTTAGCTAGGGACTCTCCCGAACCCCTGTGGACCCCCAGAAGTCCAGCCCTCAGCCTGGCTCTCTCTGATTGCAATCTAAAGGAAAGCAAAATTTAAAAAAAAACTTGGCTTAGGGGAGTATCTATCTATCTATCTATCTATCTATCTATCTATCTATCTATCTATCTATCTATCTATTTTACTTTGTCAAGTGATTATAAGATAACAGGTATACGTATAAACATGGTTATGAATACATGAAATGGATACATATAAGACAATAAAAGAAACAACAGGGCAGGGATGGTCGGCACGTTGGTGCGCTTATGCACGCTCCCTACAGACCTCTTAGGAAAGGGGTGAGGTCAATAGTAGACAGTCTGAGGTTAAACGTTTTTTGGGGTTTGGGGAAGAAACGGAGTCAGGTAGAGTATTCCAGACATTGACCACTCTGTTGCTGAAGGTGTATTTCCTGCAATCAAGTTTGGTGCAGTTTACCTTGAGTTTTGTATCTGTTGTTTGCTCTTGTATTGTTATGGTTGAAGCTGAAGTCGTCATTGACAGGTAGGACATTGCAATATATGATTTTATGTACTATACTTAGATTGGACTGAAGGCAGCATAGTTCTAGGTTTTCTAGGTGTAAAATTTCAAGTCTGGTGGCATACTGTATTCTGCAAGGAATAGAGAAGTGGAGAACTCTACTTGTGAAATATTTCTGGACTTTCTCAACTGTATTAATATCAGATACGTAATGTAGGCTCCAGGCTGATGAGCTGTATTCAAGTATTGGTCTGGCAAATGTTTTGTATGCTCTAGTTAGTAGTGTGATATTACCAGAGAAAAAGCTACATAGGATTAGGTTAACAACTATTTATTTATCCCTGTTGTTCATTCATCATCTAAAGGATGTAAAATGCAGTACTAGCTATCATGTAATAAGCCCTCTTTTACCCATTTACATAAAAGATTATTGTAAGTTGCTAAATTGGGTCTCCTGAACTCTTTGTGCATGTTCGGTTGTAATAATATTAAACAGTGGAGTTCTATCATGAACATTTCCTTGTGAAATAAATTGAAGGCCGTGGACTTCACTCCAGGCACGTAAGGGTTTGAGGTGTGTAGGTAATTATGTATACCTACTTATTAGCACATTGTTGTGTTGGGTGAACAAAATGTTGGGATAACAAGGGTTGGTGGCAACCCTTGTTGGTTTTCTACCTTCTAAATATCATTTATTTGCAAGCGTTCACCTGAACAAAGGTAGCGATCTCGGCTTTTCCCACCCCCACCAGCTTTATAGACAGATTATGGTACATTAGCTTGAAACAGTTGGAAATTTATAATTCATAATTCACAGGGTGCTCGGTGGGCTTTGCAAATCTCTTGGTTCAGTACAGCTGTTAATCGGCAAAGGTTCATTGAAAAACAAATTTTGGATGCACCGTCACTTGACATGAGGTTCCAGACATTATTTGTCGTTCTGGAAGAGGTCTTTCTGTCACTCGCTGGAAAGTGATTCTTTTAGTTGAGGCTAATACAATGTCCTGGTTTGGCATAAAAGCTAATTTGGTGACACGTGGAACAAAACACACACAGACAACACATGCACAGACACACAGACACACACACACAATCGAATATGAGGTAGGATCAGAAATCCCAACTATGATTACTTTTTGAGGGGAATAAACTTTATTTATTGTCCTATAACCTGAGGCAACATTTTTAGGTTGGGTTATTATTATTTTTTAATCCTGCCTTTATTATTTTTATAAGCCAATCAGGTGGCAAACATCTCTCCTTATACAATAACAACTTCGGTGAGGTAGATTGGGCTGAAGGAGAAGGACTGGCCCCAAATCACCCAACCGGTTTTCATGATTCAGATGGGATTAGAACTCACAGTCTCCTAATGATTGGCCCAAAGTCACCCAGCTGGCTTTCATGGATAAGGCAGGACTAGAACTCACCGTCTCCTGGTGATTTGCCCAAAGTCACCCAGCCGCCTTTCACAGCTAAGGCGGGACTAGAACTCACCATCTCCTGATAATTGCCCCAAAGTCACCCAGCTGGCTTTCAAATCTAATGCAGGACTAGAACTCCCATCCTCCTAGTGATGAGCCAAACTGCTTCTGGTTTCTGGCAAAACAAAAAACAAAACCAGCCCACCCATAGCGTAAAATAGGTGCACTTAGCAACCCCAGTGTTCTCCTAACAACCATGGTGTTTTACAAAAGACTGTAAAATTGAATTTGGCCACAGGGTGACCCTCTTTACAACGTCACAACTAATGACCATAATTGCCAAGTTTGATTACAGTCATAACCCGAAGACTACACCTATAGCATCTTTGTTCCCTGCTGCCAGTTTTGTCCTCTTGTGTCATAGTTATACACAATACGTCAGTGAGGGCCAATATTTTGAATTCCATCGTTATTTTCTTAGATGAGATTCTGCTGAAACGTTGCTACAACTTTAAAAGCACTACAGTGACGTGGGATAATACCCGAAGGAAGCTGAACAGCACATATATATATATATATATATATTTCTTCAATCCAATGTGGATGGAGTCCATTTTGAAAATAGGACTTGCTCTCTCTTAGAGTAATTCATCAGACGTAAGTGAGTCATCTTAAAAGCCACTGGCATGTCACGTATGACTCATTTTGTGACCTGTGCAAGAGATTTGGAGCTGCATGCAGAGGTTTTGGTCCCTCAAACTCTTGATGTCTCCAAACAAATAAAAATAAATAAAGCAAAAAAGTTAATTCATCCTCCTTGTTCACATTTCTTAGGGGAGTTTTGCCCAGGGATGGCATTCTACCTGGTTGATCCAGTTCTATAAAATCGGTTGTCATGATTCTGCCCAATTCAGATAACTGGCAAATTGCGCCACTGGCTGGCCCCACCCCTCCTTTCCCTGCCCACTCACTCCTTATCTGGCATGTGCACCATCAAACTTGCCTGATAAGTTGCTATTTTTCCCTTTTTTCCCCCAAGCATCAGCTGTTCTGCATGCCAGGAGATTTAGATTAGCTAGAAAGCAGGAAATCGTTGGATTTCTTGCTTTTTGCCGTGTTTCTCATATAATAAGGCCGGGTATTATTTTTTTTTGAGCCCCCCCCAAAAATAACTTTTTGGGGGTGACTTAATTCCCCCCTCTTGCATCTTCGGGTGGGCGGGCAGCGACGGCTTGGATGTTGATCTCAGCGTTGATGGGGTATTTCATATCGGGATCAACGCAGGCAGCACCATATCCGGGTGTGCAACAAAAGTACTTCCTACCGGCAAGCCCCCCCACCATTCCCCACCATTTTGCATGTTTTAATATAGGCCTTAATTTGGGGGGAGGGGCTTAATTTCATTTCATACCTATAAAACATGCTGGGACTTCCTATTGGGGGAGGCTGTATTGTTGGAGAAACAAGGTAGCTAATCTAAAAGCAGAGCTGAACCTTCCTTAGGACTGAAGTGTCTATTTTTTCAGTGCAGACTCAGGTAGCAGATTGCAGAATAGTAGATCTCTGAGTGAATCTATGGTTTTGTGAACAACTCAACCTGCCTGCCTGCTTTGCTTAATTTTGGGTAAAAATTGCTCTTTTTATATAAAAAATTCAATATTTACATACATGGTGTGTTCTGAGTTAATTTTGTGACTTTGTTTGCTAGCAAATTTTATGAGTTTACTTGCAAGCAAATTTTATGTGACAGACTCAGGCAGCAGATTGCAGAAAGATCTGAGTGAATCTGTGATTCTGCAAGCAACTCAATCAGGCCTGTTTTGCCTGATTTTGGGTAAAAGTTGCTCTTTTTAAAAATAAATTAAATTTTTACATAACTATTTACAATATTTACATACAAGCCACGCCCAGCTAGACACATGACCACCAAGCCACACCCACTCAGCAAGCCATGCCCACCCAGTCACATGACCACCAAGCCATGCCTACTTAGCAAGCCATGCCCACCTTGTCACATGACCACCAAGCCACAAATGAGGTCATGGCCACAGAACCGGTTGTTAAGAAATTTGAATCCCACCCCTGGTTTTGCCCCATTTTACACTCCTTTCTTGCTGCCATTGTTAAGTGAATCCCTTGCAGTTGTGAAGTTAGCAACATGGTCTTTAAGCGAATCTGGTTCCCCCCATGGACTTGGCTTGTCAGGAGGTCGCAAAAGGGGATCACATGAACTTGAGACCCTGCAACCGTCATAAATACGAGTCAGTTGCCGAGCGAATGTAGACCATGGGGGTACTGCAATGGTCGTAAGGGCGAAAAACCGCTATAAGTCACTTTTTAAAATTCAAGTTAAGTTTGAATTGAAAACACAAGTTTGAACGGGCACTAAGTGAAGTGTTGAAAGTCAAGGACTACCTTGTAGTTGGAGGCAGTTGTTGCTTGAAGAATTTAATTTCAGATATGCTCCTTTTTAGTTAATATTGGAGGTGTTTTCCACTTGAAAAGGGTGTTTCAAAAAGATATGGAGAATTTGCAAAGGTGTGACTCGAGTAATTAGTTACAAATGACATAGAACAAGCAATTAGAAGAACCATTACAGGGGGTTTTCTTCCCCACTCTCCACCCTTTCTCATCTGAGGGCTGTATGATGTTTGATTAAAATCCAAAAGAAGCATGGCAAGGAGAGAAAATTGCATTGAATAATGAAGTATAGCTCGTTATTTTATAAAATATTGGGTACACGGTGTATTTTCCCTTTTGTTTCCCTCATAGATCATTTTGTCAAATTGGATACAATCAAGAGCAGAGAGAAAAAAGGGACTTTGGGACACCAGGATGACTTGATGGAAGGCAAAGTTGTAGATGGCTTTTACATTGGCATTAATCATAAATCTTATTTATTTGTATTGCGCCTTTATTATTTTTACAAATAACTCAAGGCAGTGAACATACCTAGTACCCCTATCTTCTCCTATTTTCCACACAACAACAACCCTGTGAGGTGGGTTGGGCTGTGAGAGAGAGGGAGTGGTCCAACCTTATCCAGCCAGCTTTCATATCTAAGGTGGGACTAGAACTCACAGTCTTCTTGTGATGGGTCCAAAGTTATCCAGCCAGTTTTCATATCTCAGGAGAGACTAGAACTCAGTCTCCTGGTGATTGGACCGAAGTCACCTAGCTGGCTTTCATGAACTCACTGTTTCCTGGTTACCACCCAACATCACCCAGCCATACCTTTCATACCTTACTTAGGCAGAACTAGAACTCACTGTCTCTTGCTTTGTAGCCTGGTGCCTTAATTACTAGACCAAACTTTTCCTTCCCATTGGCAGATTGGTGATGGTCCATTTTTGTTTGACACATTTTGGTGGGGTTTCAACTTCCTTCTTGGGGCCTGCGATGGATAGGGTCACACTCTCCAAAGACTAGATCTTACTTTGTTGAACTCATTGTGGCATTTGCTGTTGAGGTATGGATTTTCAGAGCCAAGTTAGATACAAGCATCCATGATCTTGACTGATCTTAAAAAGCTAAATAGAGTTGGACACCATTAACATTTGAGTGGCAGACCAACAAGGCTTACTAAACTGAAAAGAGATTCCATATAAAAGAAAATTTTTATAGCTCGAGGTTGAACTGTGAAGTCCTTGGTACTTTCTGAGCTTGGTTGCTTTCCTTGCAGATGTTTCATTACCCAATCTCTGATGATATTACCTAGTTGGGTAATCAAAAGTCTGTATGAAAGCAACCAAGCTCAGAAGACATCAGGGTCTTCTTCCTCCTCCTCTTCCTCTATACCCTTCTACCACTGTTGGTGTTACCTAGTTGTGTAATGAAACATCTGCAACAAAACAACCAAGGCCAGAGTGCACCAAAGACCCCAGGGATTCTGCAAAACCAACCACATCGTAATAATTGCTATGAAGCCTGCCAGGAGTCAACCAGAACTGAGACAAACCCAAAAGGATGTTTATTTTTTTTTAAACAACTTGGGATGAACTATTTCCAAATTAATTCCAACATTGGGAAAACACTCATTTTTGCTGCGAGCAGAAATTACGCTGATACGTTTCAGGACAAAATCCTAGCAAATCCTTGGAAACATGTTCCTTAGCAAAGATGTCAAAGTTATTTTGGACCTTCCTGGGCAAAAAATATGTCAGTTACCACTTCTCCTAAAAATGTGTGGCAGTTTCTTTTAGTTTCAGCATCTATGTCTATGCTGGTAGAGGAAATACTACCTTGCTACAGCAAGATTAGTCTTTTGCCTGGAGGGATTTATGAATGTAAAATTCCTCTCTGTGTTTGCTGAGTTCACAATATGACATTTTGAATAGAGTACAACATTCTAACAACCAGAGAGCATATCTTCCATAGAATAATTAGCAAAACTCGTGACTTAGCTGTTTTTCACTGAGGTGAGAAAAAGACTTTTGGGTTGTAAGGACTAAAACACATTTAACAGATTAACAGAGTTGGAAGGGACCTTGCACTGTAAGGTCATCTAGTTTAATTTCCCCAGCTGCCACCCAGGCAGGAAACCCTACACCATTTCTGACCGATGGCAGTCCAGTCTCTTCTTGAGAGCCTTCAGTGATGAAGCTCCCACAACTTCTGAAGACAACTTCTGTTCCATCGATTGATTGTTCTCCAGCAGAAAATTCCTCCTTATTTCTAAGTTGAATCTCTCTTTGTTCAGTTTCCATCCATTATTATTCCATGTCTGGCCTTCAGGGACTTTGGGAAATAGCTTGACCTCCTCCTCCTCTCTATGGCAACTCCTCATGTATTGGAAGACCACTATCCTGTCTCCCCTGGTCCTTCTTCTCCCTAGACTAGCCAGGCCCAGTTCCTGCAACCGTTCATTGTATGTTTTAGCCTCCAGTTCCCTAATCATCTTCGTTGCTCTTCTCTGCAGTCTTTCTAGAGTCTCAACATCTTTTTTATAGTGTGACCAAAACAGGATGCAGTATTCTAGGTGTGGTCTTACCAAGGCTTATATCTTCAGAGGTTGTGGGTGTTCCCAACACTGGAGGTTTTTAAGAAAAGTTTAGACAGTCATTTGTCTGAAATGGTATAGGGATCCTACTTGAGCAAGGGTGGGGATAGATTAGAAGACCTCTAAGGTCCCCTTCAACTCTGTTATTCTGTTATGTCTATTATGGGTAAAGAAGTATTGTTCATAAGAGATAATTGTGACCTGTGGCTTTCATGTGTTGGACTAGTGAGGAGGTGTGTTCCAGCTTTTTTACTGCATTTTTGTGTTCATCCAGGCGGGTACTTATTCTTCTATTGGTCTGTCCAATGTATGTGGCCGGGCATGATGCACAGGGGACTTCAATACAGGAACACAATGTTGCCAGCCAATGAAGACACAAAAAAAGCCACAAAACAGACAGAAGATATTAGAAACACCAATCAAGCAAACTCCAAGACCAATAAACACAGACCAAGACTCCCAACCTATCAGGATGAAGAAAAAAAAACTATTCTGGCACAGCGTAGGCGAGCCCCAAATTTAAAACTGAAACGGCCGTGAAAGTCTGACTCACAGACGAACCCAATACAGAAGCCTGATGATGGCAGATGAGATTCTGCTGAAATGTTGCTACAACTTTAAAAGCACTACAATGACATGGGAAAATACCCGAACAAAGCTGAACAGCATATATTTATATATATATAAAATATACAGTATTTATAGATTCTGTTGCATTGATCAACTTCTCAGCTGTTTCTTTCTTGTTTCTTAACAGTTTTCGCCAACCTGGAAATTCCCTGAACTTTAACACCAAGGAGGTGGATTTAGTATAAAGCTATGGTAAGCAAAATTTGTCCCCAGTTGGTATAGATGTTGACATTTTGATTGTTAACTTGGTCCTCATCGTGCTTCCTTAACTGGATGACCTTCTTGGATTCCTCTCCCTCTTCAAATGTACCTGTGTGGTGGAACCCATACTTTGGATGAAGATTGCCAAGTGTCTATGGAGCTTCTCAACCATCCAGGTCATGGATGTCCCAGATATGCTTTTTCAAGAGACAACTGAACTTTCTTAGTTTTGACTTGAAACTGTTTCACTTCTCATCCAAGAAGCTTCTTCAGTTTCTGACTGAAGGGTGGAGAATGGAAGGATTTATTTATATTCCTTCCAGATGACTGCAAGGAATATAAATCTTTCTTTCCATTCTCCATTATTCAATCAGAGACTGAAGAAGCTTCTTGGATGAGAAGTGAAACATCTTCAAGGAAAAGCCAAGAAAGTTCAGTTGTCTCTTGAAAAAGCATCTTTGGGACAACTATGAACTGGATGACTGAGAGTCTCCATTGATAATGCCAACAGGGCTTGACTGCAAATGTTTTATTTTGAATGAAACCCTTCTGTTCTTCCTTCTTCCCTTTCCTTTTCTCCCTTTCTCCTTCCCTTTCCCTTTCTCTCTCTCTCTCCCTCTTCCTTCCTTCATCCCTCCTTCCCTCTTTCTTTCTTTCTTTCACCCTCCCCCTCTCTCCCTCCCCCTCTCCCTCCCTCCCTCTTTTCTTTCTTTCTTTCTTTTCTTTTCTTTTCTTTCTTTCTTTCTTTCTTTCTTTCTTTCTTTCTTTCTTTCTTT
>BLBF01000060.1:4760002-4779983 GCA_015471245.1 Laticauda colubrina | reverse complement strand
TTTCTTTCTTTCTTTCTTTCTTTCTTTCTTTCTTTCTTTCTTTCTTTCTTTCTTTCTTTCTTTCTTTCATTGCATCCAAGATTCCTGTATGCAGCTTCTGTCAGCCTCTTCCCATCTTACCCTTTAATACTCTTTGGTCTTTTGAATTTTATTTTGTTTATTTAATTTTATTGTAGATGTGATTTATTCCATCGAGCGATTCCAATCTCAAAATGGAAATATTTGTCACAGTTCAAAAGTTTGCCCTTTGGAAAGTTTCTCCCTGAAACTCTGAATTGCTATTTTTGTTCTGTTCTTTCTGAGACAACAGGCGAGTTCTTGCTTTTCACAAAATTCTGCAGAGTTGGGAACAAACGGGGATTGTTTGTCCTAAATATTTTGTTCCTGTTGTGCTCTTATCTCCACGCCTTGCTTTTTTTTAAAAAAAAAATATATACGTTTATTATAATCAAAACCATTTACATGTGGGAAATGTATTATTAACTGTATTGCAAATGAAGTTCGACAACAAAAAACGACTGTAAAACTCTTTTGTGCCTCCAAGAATTAAGCAACAGCGGGTTCTTTTCTTTTTCTCTGTTGAAATTTTTTTTTCCTTTTGCAAACAAAGCTTGCAAAACCATATTTACCACAGCTTTCTCTTCTCCTGGAAATCAGGTTCTGCTCCTACCATATGTCAGTATTATTAGTATGATTTATTTATCATTTTTTTAGATTTACTGCTCCCTTTATAGCCGATCATATTCGCTGCAATGCACAATAAAAGCCGAATAAAATCCTCATACTTCAAACAAGAACAAACAGTCCTAATAAAACAATTTATTAAAACCTCCAATCGAGGACAATCTGCAAGGATTAAGACGGGCACTGGAAGAATTTTAAAAAGCATGATGGAGATAACCTTCTAAGAACACAGCTCAGGGACAGCCTTATTGGGAAACACAAAGCACTTTGGTTGCCAGGAAAATAACAAATGTGGAACTAGGTAGATCTCTCAGGGGAATTCTATTTTATGATGGAGGGATTGAATGCTCAAAGGTTCTGCTTGTGGAGTAGGTTACAACTCCTCAAGTGAAGTTGTTTGGAGTCAGGTCTCCAAGGATCTCAAGAGGAGATTGGGAAAAAAATGTTGAGACTTTGAAAAGAGGTGCAGAGAAGAGCAACTGAAATGATTAAGGGCCTGGAGGCTAAAAATATGTGAAGAATGGTTACAGAAACTGGGCATGTCCAATTTAACAGAAAGAAGGACTAGGGGGAACAAAAGAAGAGGGAGGTCAAGTTGTTATCCAAAAGCACTTGAAGGCAAGTCAAGAAGCAATAGACAGAAACTTAATGAAGGAGAGAAGCAATGTAGAACGAAGGAGAACATTTCCAACAGTGTGAAAAATTAACCAGGGGAACAGCTTGCCTTCAGAAGTTGCGAATGCTCTATCACTGGAGGCTTTTAAGAAGAGACTGGATAGCCATTTGTCTAAAATGGTTTAGAGTCTCCTGCTCAAGCAAGGGGTTGGACTGGTGACCTCCAAGGTCCCTTCCACTTCCGTTATTTCTATGGAGCCATGAAGGACTTTTTAGATTTATGCCACCCTTCTGACTTGGGTAGAGAAATAAACTGAAAGCCAGTGGCATGATATTGCCATGATTTCATGGTAACATTTTTTTTGTTTTATTTATTTATTTGTCAAAAGCTTACAATATAACAGAAACAAGAATAAACATAAGTTTAAATACAAGAAATAGGAACTAATCATTGGGGACAATAAGACAGGGACAGTAGGCATGATTGTGCGCTTATGCATGCCCCTTACTTGGGTTTTTCTACTTGAGTTTTTCTGGCCATCTTCAAAATGAACTTCGCAGAGAAACCATAGCATTAATTTAAGCCCCTGTCACACTGCACCAACGGATGGAAAGAGAATGTAAAACGGAGAGAAACACTTGCCATCCGTTGGTTAACGCGATTCATCCGTTTTGTACTCACTGCCTCCGTTTTTCATCCTCTCTATCCGTCCAGCATCCGTCGACTGAGGTTCCATCCGCTCAAAAAGTTTTGAGCTGCTCCAAACTTTTTGAGCGGAAAATGTATCAAACGCATCCGTTCTGCATCCGCGACGCATACGAGGAACATCCGTTCTACATCCATCGTCATCCGTTATGCATCCGCTATATCCGCTAGGCATCCGCTGCACATCCGCACAACTCAAATCCGCTCCAGCAGAAAGCGGACACAGGGAGGAAGCAAAACGGACGCAGAACGGATGCGCAGCCTTAGTAGCACGGACGGAGAATGGATGAAAGCAGATGCAGCTCGCAAAGAAAGCATTTAAAACGGAAAAAACGTTCGCAGAGGGGACCTATCTCGGATATTAAGGATGTCTAGAGGATGCCTAGAGGATGCAAAAGGATGCTTCCGTGGAGCATCCGCTCTCCATCCGCCCTACGTCCTCCCCCCGTCCGTTCCTTTCCGTGTTGTCCGCTCTGGTTATGCAAATTTTTGCCCCTTATGAGAGTGGATAACAACGGATGGAACATTTTTCTCATCCGCTGTGTCCTTTTTACAAACGTTTTGCATCCGTCGGCCAGTGTGACAGGGCCTTTAAGCAGGTACTATATCCAGACTACTGCTATCCAAGTAGAATAATAACAGATAGAAAATAATATTTGCGGCTCAGGATTGAAGTATGGGATCCTTGGTGGTGTTCTCTGAGCTTGGCTGTTTTCTTGCAGATGTTTCATTTCCAAATTACCACCAGTGCACTGATTTATGTTACCTACTTTGGGAAAGGAAATGTCTGCAAACAAAACCACCAAGCTCAGGGAGCACCAAGGACCCCACAGAAATAACTCTAAGAGGATTTGAAATGTGGGCAACACCCAGCTGAACATATTTTCTTAGATGATTGTGAGTTGTTGCTTGATTGTTTATATTTTACATTCTTGCAGAGGGGGGATGCTGTTTTATCCCTTCCTGTCCATGGGGGAGGGATGTCCAAGAGGAGGGCATTAATTTGCTGGAACTGAAGACTTTGGGGTACCCCAAGGTCTCCACTCCACCTCCCAAAATGCCACCAGAGTTGACTCCTTTTTCTAACTGCTCAAGAAGAGAATAATGAGAGAAACTCACAGTTTTTCTTATTTGCTAAAGTGGCCTTTCTCTGGATGTAGTTAAATGATGGGTGAAAGTCATCCCTGAAGACTCATTTCCTTCCTCATTATCTTTCTGTTACAAACCATCCTCAGTATGAGATCCAATGTAGCTCAAAAAAGATTGAGCTGTGGGGTGCAAACTTCCATTTGAAGTGTCAATCCAACCTTGGTTGGTGTCAGGAGATAAACAGAGCGAGTTTGCAATTTGTGTTCAGATGGCAATCTTTGGGCTGTTGATCCAACGGTAAAGCTTTTGAAAAACTGCCAGGAGAAGTCAAACTGGCAAACCACCTCTGTCACACTGCCAAGAAACCTGTTAGACATGGCTTTCAGGAGTCAAACTTAACTTGACCCTCTCTGTCCTTCCAAACCCCTGGCGCAAATTTTTGGCAGCTGGCCTTGGGATCTGCAGGGAAAGTGAAGTTACAGCTTGCCAATGGACTGTCCTTTTCTTAATTAGACTGTTAGTTAATGCTTCATTAGGATTCAGCTCTCCTCAGTCGAAGTCTCCAAGATTCCTAGAATCAAGGAGTTCCATGGCCTGCATTGGCAATTGTTCTGTTGACCTCCAAAGCAAAAATTATTTATTTAGGAAAAAATGTATATGCCCTCCCACCCAAACTTGCTCTCAGTGATTCTGGGTGGCTTATAAGAATAAAAGAACAATGCAAGAACAATAAAAAGCAATATCCCCTGTCCAGTGGTGGGATTCAACATTTTTTACTACCAGTTCTGTGGCTGTGGCTTGGTGGGCATGGTGTGGCATGGCATTGCTTGGTGGATGTGGCTTGGTGGGCATGGCAGGGGAAGGTTACTGCAAAATCCCCATTCCCTCCCTACCCCACTATCCTGCTTTCCAGTTCCGTTCTCCTGTGCGGGGCAACCAAAGAAGACCCAGCCAATCAGCTGGGATTCAATGGGAGGCAGATAAGAGATAGGGGTGGGGCCAGTCAGAGGTGGTATTGGCCAGTTCTCCAAACTACTCAAAAGTTCCACTACCGGTTCTCCAGAACTGGTCAGAACCGGTTGAATACCACCTCTGCCCCTGTCCCACCAACAACAATAATCAAATGGGGCACTTGATGGGCTTCATCCCACTCTGAAGTCCCCAGGCTCTCGTCGAAACCACATCTTCCCATCCTTTGAGAAGGTTGTCAAAGTGGGGACCAATCTAATCTTTGCAGGGATGATGTTCCACAGGGAGGAAGCCACCATGGAGAAGGCCCTTCTTCTTGGTCCTGCTAGGAGAGGGGACCCATAGCATTCCCTTCCTCCCCACTCTGATGGGTCAGATAGATGTGATTGGGAAAATATGGTCCTTCACATAACCTGATCCCAAACCATGTAGGTCTTTGAAGGTGACAACCAACACTTTGAGTTGAATCTGGAAGCAAATTGGCAGCCAGTGCTACAAGGCCTCTTCTGTTGGACCCTGCTACTAAAAAAAGCTAGATCCTGAATCCATCACATCCGATAAGGAGGCTCGGAAGAAGCTATCAATTGAGAACTGATCTGCTTCTCAGGCCATTGAACGCCTCTGTGCAAAAAAGACAGATTATTCCCAACAACTAAGGAGACCGTATACATTTGCTTCACGCTGCTATTGTTGGCTGCCGCTGTGAAACAAGCAACCTCAAATAAAGAAAGAAAAAATCACCCCACTCTTCAAGGTGGGAGTTTTATACACGCACACACACACACACTCCCTCCTCTTTTCGTTTTCTCTTTGCAGAAGATCGATATTTTGGTCACAAGGTGGACATGAATTGCCTTCCAGTTTGTTCTCATAGTGGTCCAGCACATCATTCTTCTCCTATCCTTCCAAATTAGGAGGGTTATCGTGTTAATTGGTTAGGCCAGACTTGTTGACTTGGATGCGAGGGGAAGGCATTGCGAGCTAGGGATGGACTTAAAGTGTGCAAATATGTGGGGGGAAACACCCACCCACCCCTACCCAAAAGGCACCAGGCAAGGCTGGCTGGTTGTGTAGATTGGTCTAGGCTGGGATAACTGTGGGAGTGAGGAATAGACTGAAATGCATCCTGAAAAGGAGGGATGCTATATTGTGATACAGTTGTGCTTTTAGGGTGAAGCAGAAAAGAAGAGATCATCTAAATCGACCTACAGCAGCAACTAGAGGGGGTGTTTTCCTCTACCCCTGGCAGGCCTCAGGAATGACATGTAAAGCTACTTCTGAGTAGTTTCTTTATTCCTGTTCACCTATAGGCAGAATCTTGCCGGTGTTCTGACCCAAACCTGGTTCCAAAAGAGCAAACACAAGACAAAGGCAGCAGCCCCACCTTTTAGTGTTTCATCTATGAATTCTGTTTTTTCTCAGATAAAAGGCTGTTTCCAACTAATTAGCTCCGACAAGAAAGAGCCTTGCCAAGTTTTTGCAAGGCTGCCAAAAAACAACAGATAAGAAATAGTTTACAACACGAGAGTCTTCAAATACAAACTGGAATGTCCACGAGGCTGAGTTTCAAAATGTCTTTGCTTCCTGCAAAGAACGTTCGCTGCACAGCTGACTTTTATCTTCTTGAAGAAGGGGCCATTACCTTGCAGCCTTACTCCTGAGTCGCCCGTGCTGTTGTAGCTGCTCTTTCCTACGAGCAATTCTATGTGCATTTGGCACAGGCTCCTTGGGAACCTCCTTATCGCTGCTGGCAGCCCCCCCAATCTCTGAAGGCAGCAGCCCACTCCCTCATGATCCTGGCTTTCCCAGCCATCCGCACCTGCTGCCGGTTAGTCACAACAGCCGGACTAAAGTAAATATCTGCATCACAACAGATATACTTTGTGAACTGTTAAGGAGGAGCTGTCCGAACTTTCTTCCTGTCTAACACACATTCTAAGCTTTGCTGCCTCCTTTCTCTTTGGGAAAAAAAAAATATCTCCCTCCACCCTAACCAACAGCCCCACAACAAACAGTGATGAAAGAGCTTGTGAACTTCATAGGGCATTGTCTTCTTCTCCTCTTTAGTAAGTTTTCTGGACAGCAGAGGAACAAAACATCTGACCTCTTTGATTGCTTCTGTTTTATCAATTTTGCCCAGATAGATATCTTTGCATTATCTAGTTTGGTCTAGTGGTGAAGGCACCAGGCTAGAAAGTAGGAGACTTTCTTGTCTTAGGCCTGAAAGCTATCAGGGTGACTTTAAGCCAGTTACCAGGAGACAGTGAATTCTAGTTCTGCCTTAGGCATGAAAGCTGGTTGGGTAACTTTGGGCCAGTCACCAGGAGACTGAGAGTTCTAGTCCCATTTTAGTCATGAAAGCCGGCTGGGTGACTTTGGACCAGTCCCTCTCTCTCAACCCAATCTACCTCACAAGATTGTTGTTGGGGAGAAAATAAGAGGGCAAAGGGGTTTTTTTTTGGATATGTTTGTCACCTGGAGTTATTTATTTAAAACTAATAAAGGTGGGATATGAGGAAACAAAATAAATAAATTATTCCCTAGAATAGAAATAGGAGTTGCCCTCATAAATCCCCTGGAAACAAGGGAACAGAAGATGCTTTCATGCTTTCCTGTAATTGCACGAACGAAAAGATTCTGTTACACATTTTGTCAGGTGTGGGGAAAAAAAAACATTGGAAGCTTTTCTTCAGTTCCTCTCTGGACCTAATTAGCCATGTGGTGCTTTTTTCCGAGGTAAACGCAGAGACCTCTCCCAGTGATTTAGAATCAAACGATCAGATTGGCTTAAATTACCCCCTTTTTGCCCCTCCCCATCTCTTTTTCCTGGAGGAGGATTTTCTTAGCATTCAAGTTCACCTAGGCAGTTAACTGTAGCCAGATTCTGGTTTGTAGATAAGTAAATTAAGCCCTTTTGTGTTCCTAATACTCGCACAAGGCTATTTATAGTATCAGTTAATTCTTCATCTTGGTATGTCTCTTTGACACATCTGTTATGAAACCCACACAGAATTTTGTCTCTTAAGTCTGTGTACAGACGCCTGTGCATTCTGCTTTAGTTTCATGTACAGCTTTGTTATCACCAAAGTTCAAACTTCCCAGCGTTCCACAAATCTCAGGATGAAAATGACACAAATTATATATATATATGTGTGTTTATGTATGTGTGTGTGTGTGTGTGTGTGTGTGTGTGTGTATGTATGTGTGCTGTTCAGCTTCCTTCGGGTATTATCCCACGTCATTGTAGTTGTGCTTTTAAAGTTGTAGCAATGTTTCGGCAGAATCTCATCTGCCATCCTCAGGCTTCTGTATAGAGTTCGTATGGCAGATGAGATTCTGCTGAAACGTTGCTACAACTTTAAAAGCACAACTATAATGACGTGGGAAAATACCAAAAAAAGCTGAATAACATACATACATACATACATACATACATACATGCATACATACATACACACACACACACACACACACACACACACTGTATTTATATGCAGTTTTGGAAGAACTCGACCCTAAACATTCCAAAGTTGGAGATGTTTATCTGGAGAAAAGAACAAAAAAAAATGAAAGCATGCTTGGTCAACATATGGGAGAAAGTTCTCACCATGGTGGAGGATCTATTTTGGTGGAGGATCTATTTTGGCCCAGGGGAGCCGACTTTGACAAACGTTATAGCCAAGCAGGAGATGATTTTTACTTGGGAATAAATGCGGGATCAATTTTAGAGTTCTAGTTCACCTCCTTGGAAGGTACAGGGAGACTAATTAAATGATCTTGAAAAGGTGACTACCCAACCTTTTCTGAAGGCCTCCAGAGATGAAGAATGCACAACTTCCATAGGTTTGGCTGTTTTACTGTTGTGCAGAGCTTAACGCCAGGAACTTTTCCTTTATATTTAAACAAAACTTACTGTGATGGAATATAGTGAGGAGGTAGCTTCTCAGGAGGGAGGAGGTCCATTCCAGAGGAAGAAGAAGCACCTCAGCCTGGATATCATGTGTGAGAGAAAGAGGGTAAAGACTGTCCCTCCATAATAATTCCCCGAGAATATTGTAGAGGCAGGTAATAGACTCTTCAGTCTGGCAAACTTTATCTACCGGCGTGAAATAATAAAGAACTCAGCTTGAAGAATCACTCTTGGTCATTCATGATTTTGGACCTGACATTTATGGAACTGTATCCTATACCTGTTATTACTGGTCCTACTTTCTGTGGTTGAGAAAAATAGTTCTTCACCTTTACCGACAATCCTCTTTATTACATGAACACAGCCATCGTGGCACTCTCAATTTTCTTCTCTGCAGTCTGAGCATATCAAGTTCCTCCAGCCTGACATATTGACATCGTTCGTGTGATTTGCAAGAAATCAGGAGTCAGGATAGAGTTCAAAAGCACTATGAATTTATTTGATGCTATCTACTCAGAAGAATCTGAACTACTAGTTCAAGCAGGAGACCTATACCATTCCAGACAAGTAGCTCTCCAGTCTCTTCTTTAAAGTCTCCAGTGATGGAGCACCCACGTCTGAAGGCAAGCCTTTCCACTATTTCATTGTTAACTGTTCAATTAATTAATTAAATTGGTCAAGACAAATTGGTGCCAAATAAGGTGGGCTTTGACCTGGATCTCTTACTGGGGTATAGAGATTCCAAACTGATGATGCATTTGATCTCACCCTCATCTTGGTCATCTACAGTTCGAGAAGTTTGTTGCCCAGAACCATATACAATATTCTAGATGTGGTCTCATCAGGTCTGAAAAAAATAGCTATAGTAATTCATAACGGTGATAGCTAACTAGTAAACCAGTTTGCTGACTTCTTGAAAAATTGAGATTCACAGAAAACTTAAGGTGCATTTGATCATGAATGGAAGTCCTGATCATTATTTTGAAAAGCAAATAACTCTTAGCATACAAAGATTTGACTCTTTAACAGTTTTGGTCTTGTGGCTGAGAATATTTTAACACACGGGCAAGTTTTGTGGTTGGAGAAAAGATTGACAGCACAGAATTTGATTTACTGTATGCTTAAACCGTGCTACTCTGTGCTGTTCAGAAATGGAGCCAAGCAAACATTTGTTCTTGGTTTTATGGATGGCTCAGTAAACATTTATGAGAGATTATGATTTGCGATGGAATTCAGTAAACCTTGGTGAAGCTAAGTGGTTTTAGTTGCTTCATATAGCCTCTTGAACTGGAGATCTTTATTTATAAACTGAATAAGATTGATCTCCATTGGGGGGTTGGAGAGGGGATGCTTTAGTACTTAAATAAGCCCATGTTCATTCCTGTGAATTAGATTTTCTTTTTCAAAAAATCAGGATGCAATTCATGCATATTCTGGTTGGCAGGTCAAGAGAATGTTTGTTGTGAAATAGCACAATGTTTATTAATGATGGGGACAAAAGAATACTTTTTCCTGTTTCTTGTGAGCAAATAGCCCATAGAAGAGATTTTTTTGTAATTTAGGGATGAACAGTGATGTCCTTGGAACTCTCTGAGCTTGGTTGTTTTATTGCAGACATTTCTTTATCCAACTCGGTAGTATTATTAATGCTAGAAGGGAGTGGGGTTTGCAGAGTGGAGAAAGGAGAAGGGAAAAAGGAGGAGGAGGACTATGAGCTTTTTGGTGGTCTATGAGCTTAATGGTTTTCTTGCAGATATTTCATGACCCAGCTATGTGGCATCATCAGTACTAGAAGGAAGGGAAGTTTGCAGAAAGGAGGAGGAGGAGAAAGACTATGTGGTCTTTGGTGTTCTCTGAGCTTGCTAGTTTTCTTGCAGACATTTCATGACCCTCACTAGGTAACATTATCAGTGCTTTTAAGGAGTGCAATTTGTTGTCACTTTATATTCCAGTGACTTACATGTCTGTGTGGGTAAAATGGATTGTTGGTCTGATATTAACCTTGGAGTTAATCTATGCTGATCTGGGTGCTCATTACGAATGGAGAGGTGCTGGAATCTTTTTCTCTTTTGGGCTGGTTGATTGTCTCTTTTGTACAGTCTATAGATGGTGAGGGACCCGGTGGCTTAATGGCTAAGACACTGAGCTTGTTGGTCAGAAAGGTCGGAGGTTCGAATCCTGGAGCGCCGTGTTAATGGAGTGAGCTCCCATTACTTGTCTCAGCTTCTGCCAATTTAGCAGTTCAAAAGCACGTAAAAAATGCAAATAGAAAAATAGGGACCATTTTGGTGGGAAGGTAACAGTGTACTGTGTGCCTTCAGCATTTAGTCATGCTGGCCAGATGACCACGGAGACTTCTTCGGACAGCGCTGGCTTTTTGGCTTTTGTAATGGAGATGAGCACTGCCCCCTAGAGCCAGAAATGACTAGCATGTGTTATGTGCGAGGGGAACCTTTACCTTTACCTTTATAGATGTTGTTAATATCTATGTGTCTATTGATGGCTGTTTTGTCTGAGTGCCAGGCTTCTAGAAATTCCCTGGCATTTTTGGACTTGGCTTGGTCTAGGATGGTCACATTTTTCCAATTGAAACTAAGGTTAACTCTGTTTATATGTTTGTGAAATCAAAGAATTACCATCCTGACTGCCAGTTGGTGTTCATGGATGGATTCTGCCAATCTTCTGTCTGTTTGTCCTACATATTGTGGTTGTTGCAGTTCTCAAACACTCTATGTTGTAAATGACTCCTGTTTTTCCGCCAAGGGGTAAATTTCATGGACTAATTTATGCAGTTGAAATTAAAAATAATTCCAGACCTTTCCCACCCTCTAAATGGGCACTGAATATTGGGGAATATTCCCCCCTTTATTTTTATTATTTCATCGAGACATTTCCTCTCCCTTCAATCTCTCCTTGGCTGAACTCTTTGTTTCACAGATTACTTTGGGGTGTGAGTGTGGATGTGTGTGTCTACCCTTCAACAAAACCCCAGTTGCTGATCCATTTTCCCCCCTTTCTTCTGACATCAGCACACTGTGGTTGCCTGTCTGTGTCTGCATTGAAATTGCCATCTTTTGTTCACTGCTTTTCATTGGTGTGGGACTGTTGATAATCAGCCAAATTAGAGGAGGAATTGAGAGCAAAGGCCATTGAAGCAAAGAAACCTCTGAGTTGGAGCAGAGGAGAAGGGCTTAGCTTGGAAACGGAATTAGCTGGACTCTGCAAGGAGACAGTTGCAGAAGAATATGTAATAATTACTTCCTTATTGGCTCACTCAGCACCCTGCTAAAATTGTGGGGCTCTTGAGAAACAAAACAGAGCTGATGGTATCACCCAGAGGTATCCTTACAAAAAGCAAACGCCCAATTTTAAGTTCTCAAGATGTTTATGATAATGTAGTAGCGGGTGGGGAGAGAACCAATGCTGAAAGCCAGTTTGGTCTAGTTAGTACTGAAGACAGCAAGCTAGAAAGCTGGAGATTTTTCAGTTCAAGTCCTGCTTTAGCCATGAAAGCCAGCTGGGTGACTTTGAGCCAATCATCAGGAACTTGTGAGTTCTAGTCCACTTTAGGCATGAAAGAAAGCCAATTGGGTGACTTTCGGTTGTCCCTCCCTCCCTCTCAACCCAGTCTACCCCACAGGGGTGTTTTTGTGGGGTAAAGAAGAAGAGGAAGATGTGTTGTATATGTTCACTGACTAGGGCTGCTTGTAAAAATAGGAAAGGTAGGCTACCAACAAATAAATAAAAATAGGGAAAAATCTTTTCCCTATTTTTATTTATTTGTTGATAGCCTTCCTTTACTTATTTAAGTTAAAAACCTATTTAATCCTTCAATGCCATGTCTCCTGTTAGGATGGGGCCGGTTGGAGAAGCTGATTTTTTTTTAAAAAAAAAAAAATCCAGAATAAATTCTAACCAAAATCTTTATGCACCTCTTTCGTGGATTTTCTTTTCAATCATAGCACCATAGATCTCCATGGTTTTCCTCAGTTTTATGGCTGGGAAGAGCATGAATCATGTGTGTGTGTGTGTGTGTGTGTGTAAAACCACCAATGGTCCACAGGATTGTAATTCTGCCTATTACATGATCTTTTGTTTTGTAAAGCCAGATTGATTTTTATGTGTTAATCCAAAGAGAGGGAGGTTTTGTCATTCATCTCCCTCTTTTGTGGAATGTGAGAATGGAATATTTTTCATGATGAGCCAGTATTAAACAGAATCATTGAGCAGATTAGAGAAAAAGTGAAATACGAGAGAGGTCAGTTCTTAATTTTGAATGCTCAAGATGACCCATTTAAGGCTGGGTCTGTTAGGAGCCAACTTCCCCTTTGGAATTTTCTGGAAGAAGTGAGTTGAATTCCAGCCAATGTCTACATATACCAAGAAAGAGCAATTCAAGTGTTGAACAAAAGACACTTGAATTTCTTCTTTCTTTTTCAGGTTGATGGAGTTTAGCCTTTGCCAATCTGGTGCCCTCCAGTGCTCAAGTAAATTAAGTCACGGTCCCATCAACTTGGGAATCGTGAAGGTCCCATCACCATTAGAAGGTCCCCCGGTTGAGAAAGGCTGATAGAGTTGCATCGTACGGTCATAGCATGTTGTGGTTAGCCGGCAGCAGGTGTGGGCGACTGAGGAGAGCAAGGACTCAGAAGAGGGGCCAGGACTATTATCTGTTGTGTTTTGGCAGACCTGCAAAAACTTGGTAAGGAGCTAATTAGTTAATTATCTGTGAAGAAACAGAATTCTTTGCTGAAACATAAAAAGATTGTACTGCTGCCTTTGTCTTGTGTTTGCTCTCTTGGAACCAGATTTGGGTCAGAACATAGCATAAACAGTGCCTCAACCTCAACAACTAAAAAATGTGTGGACTTCAGCTCCTAGAATCACCAGGCAGCATGGGAATTCTCCCAGGGAACCCTGGGAATTGAAGTCCATACATTTGCAAAGTTTCTCAGACTGAGAAGTTCTGCTGCAAAAAGATTTTAAACTCCTTGTATTTGATTGCTTTTGTTCGTTTTCTTCTCTGTATGCAGCTAAATCTTCTTTGGTGAAAGAAAATGTGACTAGAAAGTAGTCTTACCAACACTTTGCCAACTAACCTCTCTTCTTTCTCTCTCTCTCTTTTCCTTTTCCTTTCTTTACAGCTTTTTCTGCTTAAGGTTGTCTGTGGCTTCACTTCCTCTAGAGATTAATGTGTGATGTCCCAACCTTCTTAACGTAAAAGGCCTTCCTAAATCTTCTTAGGTGTGTAATTTTTTTTGTTTTTCAGTGCACGTTTTCCAAAATTGCATGAGGGGAATGTTGCATGTCCTGGAATGCTAGCTGAGATCGGCACAGGATTTAATGACAGGTAGTCCTCGACTTACGACTGCAAAGGAGTCCAAATTTTATGTTGCTGAGGGAATCACCTCAGCTGTTGAGTTGATAACACATTTGTGAAGGGACTCTGGATTCCCCATCGAACTTTGCTCGTCAGAGGGTTGCAAAAGGGGATCGCAAGACACCCCCTCAGGACACTTCAACCGTCATAAATATGAATCAGTTGCCAAGTGTCTGAATTTAGATCAGGTGACCATGGGGATGCTGCAACATGGTCATAAGTGTGAAAACTGATCATAAGTGACCTTTTTCAGTGCTCTTGTACAAAGGTGAGATTCAAAAATCCCAGCAACCAGTTTGCTGTCCAGTTGGCATGGGCAACTGGGGGGCATGGCCTACTGGAACTTCTGGGAGGGCCATTTTTTGCCTTCCCAAGGATCCAGAGACTTCCCTGGAGGGTGAAAATGGCCTCCCCAGGTCTCTGGAGCCCCTCCGGAAGCCGGAAACTGGCCCATTTCAGGACTTCCGGTCCTTCCGAAAGGCCCATTTCCCCCCCCCCCCCGGAGCCTTCGCGTAGACCTTGTACTTACCTGTATCGAAAATGGGTCATGTGGAGACTCCTGGGAGGGATGGGGAAGGGTGGGCAGGGCCAGCCAGTCAGTTTAAATACTGGTTCAGCGAACCTGATGCAAATTTAACATCCAGTTTGCTTGAACCAGCCCAAACCGGCTGAATCCCATCCCTGCCCTTGTAACTTCCAACTATCAGTAAACAAATTGTTGTAAGTTGAATCCCTTCTATATAGACTTTCATTGCCTAATAATAAGGCAACACCTGAGGCCATTTTTGTTTCAAATGTCACACAGCAACAACTGATTATACACTTCAGATTCCAGGAATGGTTTCACTGTCCCATTTTCTGGCTTTTGACATGCAGAATTCTGATATCAACATTGGATTCTCACAAATTCCGACTGACTTTTCACAGTAAGTTTGCAGTCCCCTTTGTTGGTCAAAAATAGTCTTTTACATAGTTTTACAGATTAACAGAGTTGGAAGGGACCTTATAGGTCATTTAGTCCAACCCTCCACCCAAGCAAGAGACCCTACACCATTTCTGATAGACGGCAGTCCAGTCTCTTCTTGAAAGCCTCTGGGGATGAAGCTCCCACAACTTCTTAAATCTAGCTATACAAACTGTCTGGAAAGATAGATAGTTCAGAGGTAAGTTGTATGGAAGAAAATGGAAAGCTTTTATATACTGAAGCTGGCTTTACTCCAAATTTTGAAGGTGTTAAATATATAAATAGTGCAGGGCATGCAGCAGGTTTCACTAGAATTCTTCTCAGCAGATTGGTGGCTCACTTTTTCTGAGTCTCTTCATTTAGTTACTAATGATGAAGCAGATAAAAACTGAGCTAGCTGTACCTGGATGAATAACCAGAAAATAATTAGAGGAAACGGTGCAGAAAAGTCTCATCCATCTTTCAAAGAAGAGTTTAGTACATTTCTTTCCCAAGTAAAAAACTGTTACAGCAGTCTTCCTTTATATAGCTTCTCATCACACCAGACTTCCAAAGAGAGTTAAACAATGGGAGGGAATAAATGAGTAGCTTTACTCCACTCAGTGGATGTTGAAAAAGAGGGGAGATTTGAACTAGAATCTACTGAACGCTTGATTTTACAGGAAGTCCTTGACCTATGACCACAATTGAGCCCCAAATTTCTGCTGCTAAGTGAGACATTTCCTAAGTGAGCTTGGCCTTTCTTGCCATGATTATTATATCAATCCCTTCAGTTGCTAAGTGAATCTGGCTTTCCCAATTGGCTTTGCTTGTCAGATGGTTGCAAAAGGAGATTACATGACCCCATGACACTGTGACCATCATAAATATGAGTCAGTTGCCAAGCATCTGAATTTTGATCACTTGACTGTGGGGATGCTGCACTGGCCATAAGTGTGAAACATGCTTCTAAAGTCACTTTTTGCAGTGCTGTTCTAACTTTGGACGGTCACTAAATGATTAGTTGTAAGTCGAGGACTAGCTGTCTTCCAACCAGTCCGCTCTCTTGATTCTTGGGAGGATTTTATTCTTGTGGAGCCAGCTTTACCCAACTCAGGCCTTTTTACAGAGCTGGCATGTGAGAATGGCTTTGGTACACAGAAAGAGGAGGTGCAGAATGGAGAGCAAGTCAGATTAGAGACCGCTGAGCCCTCAGCACTCATTCTGTTCTGATCAAGACTGATTGAGACACTAACAAATACACGTTAGCCCCAAACCCCTTTTTTCTTTATTTCAACAGCTGTGAATTTTAGTCATTCACAGCCCGTAATGAGTCTCCAACAGTTTGTAATAGTCCCATGGAAGTCTGCCAAAGTCATTCAGGATAAGTCTGATAAGCCCGCACCTTTATCTTCCTTGAAATGCTGCCAATGACTAAATTTCCAGTTAGTTATACAAGGCCAACCAGAGCACAAATTCAACACTGAGCTTCAGATTTCAAACCGACCAGTATGAACAAAGTTGCTTCCTGCAAAGGTTCCATCTCCTTTGCTCCTTTTATGTCTTATGGGAGGGCCAATCACCTCCAAGCCTTACTCCTGAATCACCCCTTTTGTCTTAACTGTTCTTGCCTTCTGGCAGCTCTGCGCACACGTGCACTGGGAGCAGGGTCCTCTTGTTCCTCTGCCTCGCTGCTGTCAGATTCTGGAGGCTCTGGAGTCAGCATCCCACTCCCCAATGGCCCTAGCCCCATCTCTGTATCAGATGCAGGACCCTCGTCCCGAGCCCTCCCCAGATTGTTGGACGGGCCCCTGTTCCTCTCCACTGTCTGACTCTGCTACTGTCTCTGCAGGCTGCCAGTGGACCAAAACATATTCCTGACCATAGCAAAGAGGTCTTTTAATTGATCTATCTTTTATTATAATGGCATGCAAGCATGGAAAGATGTACATCATTTCTTTGGTCTGTCAATTGCATTTCGCTGTTAGTCTCTGAAGCATTTCCAGCACGTGGTGTGAAGTGTTCGGGTTGGTTACCATCTCTTAGATTCTGTCATTAAAACCTGGAAGTATTTTTGAGTTGCCTTGTGGTGGGGCTTCACCTACATCAGAGGTGTCCAACCTTGGTGACTTTTTAAGACCTCTGGACTTCAAACTCCCAGAATTCTTTTGTCCCATTTTATATCCTTCCTTGCCACGGGTGTTAAGTGAATCCCTGCAATTGTTACAGTTAGTAGCACGGTTATTAAGTGAATCTGACTTCCCCATTGACTGTGCATGTCAGAAGGTCACAAAAGGGGATCCCATGACCCTGGGACCAGAGGTGGGTTTTCACCAGTTCGGTGATCATGCACTTTGCAGGCGCACTCCGCATTTAAAAAAGGCATGCCCATACTTACATTCAACTGCAACCTCTGTGAAGGAAACAGCTGAGGCTTGGGAAACCACTCTGCTGCGTGAACCAGCTGTCCTCTAAACAAAGTCACAATGCACAGGCAAGAGCGTGAGCAGGCAGGCTTACTTCCTTGTCGTAGCAAACTGGTTCGGAACAAGCTGAACACTGGAACAAGGGGTTCGTCCGAACCGGTCTGACTGATAGAATCCCACCCCTGCCTGGGACACTCCCAACAGTCGTAAATATGAGCCAGTTGCCAACATCCGAATTTTGATCATGTGACCACGGGGATGCTGCAACGGTCATAAGTGTGAAAAACACTCCTAAGGCCTTTTTTTCAGTGCCGTTGTAACTTCAAACGATCATTAAACGTTGATAGTACAGGTAGTCAAGTTGAAGTCCACAAGTCCTAAAGTTGCCAAGATTGTAAGTCAAGTTGAAGTCCACAAGTCCTAAAGTTGCCAAGGTTGGACACTCCTTTTTCCTCCTGACTCATGTCACCCTAATTTTTGTCCTTTGCCCTATCAGTGACCAAGCCAGACCTTTTGAGCCCAACCATGGATGACTATGATATCCGATCCGCAGCAAGCATCTTGGCCTCTGTCAAAGAACAAGAGGCTCGCTTTGAGCGGCTCACCCGAGCCCTGGAGGAAGAACGCCGCAATGTCTCACTGCAGCTCAAGCAGGCCAACCAGCCCTCGGATCGCATAAATGTCTGCAACATTGGCAGTGGGCAGCCCCTGGCGACTGCTTGGCAGCAGCTGGTTCTGCAGGTAAAGGACCTGCTCCTCTCCTTTGATTCCCCCACAATGCCAGATTGGCATATCTGTGAATGATTAAAACGGTGTGGTCTTTCCCCGTGATTCCTGCAATGTGTTATTTTTTTTCTCTCCCCTTCCCATCATTTTGATCCTGTGAGCAAATAAAGTGAGCATGGAATGGTCATTGCTTCCTTGGATTTTGGATGGGCTGGCATTTAACATGGCACAGATGGCTTGTTTGCAAGGCTTGGAAGGTGATCAGGTAAAAATTGAAGATAATGTTTGTAGCTTAGAAATTGTGGCCTGTTGGCCGCCAGCCTCTCCAGCAGCCAAATCAGATGAGGAGGTAAAGTGGGAGTCAGGGTCAGCATCTAGGCAACCTAAGAGCTCTGAGGGGGAAGAGGAAATGGAGATGGCAGAGAGAGAAAGAGAGAGAGGTGGAGCCTGGACAGTCTCAGATGGATAGTCAACAGCCCCCAGGTCTGGAGGTGGCTGATGAGGAAAAAGAGAAATAGCTGGATCCAGTGCCTGATGTGCGGATGCACAGAAAACAGAGGAGAGGAGAGCAGTAGAAATCTATGGGCCGGTCCTTGGGACGGAAGAGCCACCGCTGCTAGCAAAGCCCCACCCTAGCTCTGGGGATAAAATGCAGGGGGTGGAGAGGAATAGGTGTGGCAAACAACTATTCGTCTCCTTGCTGGAGAGACTTGTTAGCCTGCTGTGTGAGAGAGACTTTTTTTCCAGGGCTGCTGGCACTTCTAATAAAGGAATAATTGATTGATTATAGAGGTTTTGTTGTGTTTGAGGAGTTGGGTCAGAACATTAGGGTTGAACGGCGAGGTCCTTGGTGCTGTTTGAGTTTGGTGGCTTTCTTGCAGAAGGTTCATGACCAAACAGGTCACATTGTCAGAAGAAAATCCCACTTCCTGCCAGCACTGATGTTGTTACCAAGTTGGGTCATGAAATGTCTGCGAGAAAGCCCTCAAAGCTCAGAGAGCACCAGGGACTTCCACAGATGATCAGGTGCATAGCAAACAACTGTTTGTGAGCTGTTGATTCACACCTCTGGTTTGTTAGAAGAGAAAATGGAGCTTGAACCAAATGTTGATAATCAGCCAAATTTGAGCAGTCTAGTTCTATATCTATGTCAGTTTTATGCATTATCTTGATGGTGTACATGAGCACGGTCCGTGATCCAGAGAATGGGCTTCTTTAGGAATTATTTTGATTAATAACATGTATGTTAAAACCAGTACCAGGGATTCCAACAACAACCGCCATGTGGAAGATCCCAAGCAGGCTTTCACTTCTATCATCTGTAGATTTTGTGTGTGTGTGTGTGTGTGTGAATGCAACACATCTGGGGAAGAATGTATTGATAACTGAGAACAAGGAACATGGTTGCCCAGCTATTGTGCTGTTAAAATGACCCACTTCTATGTCTTCTATAAAGGAGTGCTATTATAGCAGTCTTGCAATTTGGTACCTGCAGAATTTCAAGAATTTCCAACACATCTAAAGGTTCCTAAGGATGGGAAGGGAAACTGCTTAATAATCCATTTGTCAGTCTCTTGAGATGCTCAGGTGAGACACTTCTCCATATCACCTTGTTGGAGGAAGTATACACTAAGGTGGAACAATTTCTTGATTTTGCTGTATCTCCTCTGTAAGGCTGCTGCTGCAATTCTCTCTATAACATTTCATTGCAAAGAATTAATTTCTCCTTTAGCTTTTTAAAACTAAGCCTTGCTGGTTAATATATTGCATTGTTCTCCCGTCCTTTGCTGGTTTTGTAACAAAGCTTTTGTCTCTAATTTAAATCACTATACATGTGTTGTTAAACCTCCACGCAAATTCCCAATAGAGTGGAGTGTGTAAATATCTTAGAGACATGTATTTTTTTCTTCGCTTTAGGCATATGGAGTCATTGCTTTAGGAAATGGAAATTGAAGTAGGCCAAATCAAATTTCATTGTCTCCAGCTTCGGAATTAACCTAATATACTGGTCTTTCTGAAAAAAAAAAATCTCTCTGTATTTATTATTCTTTCTCGACCAGTTATAAATTATTTTCTCCATCTGTTGAGAAATGTTACGCTCGGAAGGTAGCTGAGTTTGCAATGGATTTTTAATTTTTTATGCTTTATTTTTGGGTGTGTGCGTGTGTGTGAGCAAAAGGGAAGTCTGCAATATATTGATTTCTGTTCCACCAGCAAGCAGAGTGACCTGAATCTTCCTCAAGCTAGCAAAAGACCTGAATTTTAACAAGCCACCAGTGTTTACTTAGACTAAACAAACTCCATTTCACACACCCAGCAAGTTCTGGGAAGCTGTGGATCAAAATACTAATGGCCATATGTCACCCTGGACATTTGTTGCATCTTTTTTAAAACTCTAAAAATCTGACCTTGGAGCTAGGAACCATATCTCTATCTCTGTCTCTGTCTCTGTCTCTAATTTATCTATCTATCTATCTATCTATCTATCTATCTATCTATCTATCTATCTATCTATCTATCTATCTATCTATCT
>BLBF01000060.1:4732288-4754296 GCA_015471245.1 Laticauda colubrina | reverse complement strand
GAGGAGGAGGAGGAGGAGGAGGAGGAGGAGGAGGAGGAGGAGGAGGAAGTGATGATGTCCTGTTCATCATTCTGGATTACTTCCAGAAGAAGATTAGGATATTCTCGATCAATCGATTCATTGATTACAATTAGCATTTCTCATCCTAATCAGAGCCAGTTTAGTCCAGTGGTTAATGCACCAGGTTAGAAAGTAAAAGACGTCTAGTCTCGCCTTAGTCATAAAAACCAGCTGTGGATGACTTTGGACCAATCACCAGGAGATTCTGAGTTCTAGTCCTGCTTTAGGCATGAAAGCTGTCTGGGTGATTTGGGGCTAATCACCAGGAGATTCTGAGTTCTAGTCCCGCCTTAGGCATGAAACCCAACTTGGTGACCTAGAGCCAATCACTAGGAGGCTGTGAGTTCTAGTCCCATCTTAGGCATGAAAGCTATCTGGATGATTTTTGGGCCAATCACCAGGAGACTGCGAGTTCTAGTCTTGGCTTAGGCACGAAACCTGACTGGGTGACTTTAGGCCAATCACCAGGAGACAATGAGTTCTAGTCCCAACCTTATTCATGAAAAGTAAAAATGGCTTCCAAGGCTGACACCGCTGGGTGACTTTTGGACCAATCACTGGGAGATTCTGAGTTCTACTCCTGCCTTAGGCATCAAAGCTGACTGGGTGACTTTGGAGCAATTACCAGGTGACAGTGAGTTCTAGTCCTGCCTTTAGACATGAAAGCCTCCTTTCTCTCTCTCTCTCTCTTCCCAACCCACCTAACAGGGCTGTCGTTGTGGGTTTAAAGTAGCAGTAGGAAGTTGCGTTGGATACATTCAGCACAGTGGTGGGATTAAAAATTTTTTACTACCATTTCTGTCAATGTGGCTTGGTGGGCGTGGCAGAGGAAGGATACTGGAAAATCCCCCTTCCCTCCCCACCCCACTAACCTGCTTTCCAGCTCTGTTTTCCTGTTCAGGGCAACCAAAGAAGACCCAGCCAATCAGCTGGGACTCAATGGGAGGCAGGGAATAGATAGGATTGGCGGGGCCAGTCAGAGGTGGGATTTGCCGGTTCTCCGAACTACTCAGAATTTCCACTACCAGTTCTCCAGAACTGGTCAGAACTGGCTGAATCCCACCTCTGATTCAGCACCTTGAGCTATTTCTTAAAAAAAAAAAAAAAACAATCCAAGCAGGCTACCAATAAAACAAGCAAACCTCCCTCTGTTTCAGGTGCAAAACGTGGCCTTCTGCTGCCCACGTGGGGAAACAAAACAAGAAAGTTTGAGAGCTTTTGGACCGCAGAAGCTCTCCATCCCCATCCACAGCTGGTCCTACAAGGGCATTCCTCTTGGAAAACCAGAAAGGAGAGGGGATTTAAAAAAAAAAGATAGACTTTTGGGCTCATTTCAAGCTTTTATCAGGGTGCCATGGCTACCTCTGGCTGGCTGGTGTGGGCTGGAGGCTGGTTTGCAAGCCACCAGCTGCGCCTGTCAGTTTGGGGCTACTCCCCACCCTCGCAGCAAATAGGGCAGGACTTCAATCCATCCCCACCCATCCTCCTCTTCCGTCCGGAAGGCCAGGCCCCCTGGCCTGCAACCATCACACAAAGAGGGCCACCCCTGGCTTGAAGCAAAGCAGGGGAAGCCCAGAGGAAAGGACCCCTACCCATCCTCCTCCTCCTCTTCTTCTCCTTCCCCCCTCCCCTGCCTTCTCTTCCGTCTCTGATTGGTCCTCCCTCCCTCCCTCTCCACTGCAAACCCAGAGAGGCAGGCAAGTGAGAAGCTGAGATTGTCAAAGCACTCAGCTTCCCCGGGGCTGACCCTCCCCTCCCGGTCCTCTCTTCCCCCAACATTTCTCCCCTTTTTAAGACCCTGCCTGCAAAACTGAATTCATTGGGGAGGGGTAGGGGAGGACTTTTCAGGGGCGGCTGGAGGAGGAGGAGGAGGGCTTATTTATTTATTTATTTATTGCAAACAAAACCACAAAACCAAACCCGAAGGATAACCCCCTTCCCCGTATTGCATCCATGCCTGCCGAACTCAAACAGGTTAGTGGACTAGCAGTGGTACCCCATTTTTTGGGGGGGGGGGGGGGTTTTTTTTTTTTTTAATGCCCGGGGGGGGGGGGGGGTGAGGGTGGGAAAGGTTGAATGAGGAAGAGTGGGTGAATGAGTTGCACACAAGGGAGGAGGGGAAGTTGGAAAGAAAAGAGCGAGAGGGAGAAAGAAAAATTTTCCACCCCCTTTCCGGAGGGGAGGAGAAAAGGAATTCTTAACAGCTTACCAACAGCTTTTCAGAAAGATGGGAGAGATTTTATGCTTTATTGGTGTGGGTTTTCCTCCCACTCCTCTGTTTGTGTGTTTGTGTTAACAGTGGAAACATTGGGAGAAGCGAGAAATTTTCTTTTTTTTTTCCTTTAAGGGCTGCCCAGTCAATTTAGGTTGCTCCTGTTTTTCTCCTAAACAGTTTGAAAGTAATCTCCCTCAAATGAAGTAGAAATGTGTTTTGCTTTCCTCCCTGGTGTTTGGGCTGCATCTATTGAAAAGAACAGAAATAGAGATTGTTGATGGAAGTCATCGCCAAGTTTATCTTTAGAACAGGTGAATGTATGAATAAATGCCTTCTTTTTTTAAAAAAAAGTAAAAATATGCATTACTATTACACTTGGATTGGGGACTTGTTTAAATAGATTTTTCTCCCTCCCTCTTCCCTTGCCTTTCCCTGCAATTTTCAAATCAGTGCTGAGAGAATAAAACACTTGTCGGCAGCCAACTTTTGCTCATGCAATAACTCATATTAACTCTCGTCTCTTGAAGAAACTGCTTGTTGGAATTGTTGAGTTGAGGCTTCAACCTCAAATTTGTGCATTTGAAAGGAATAAAATCCCGAAGGCGAAGGAGGGACAAAAGTTGCAGTTTCATTTTGAAATCCGGGTTAGTTCGTGTATGCATAAAGAATTTGTCTTGAACACTAGGATGATAAAATACTGTGTGTGTGTGTGTTTGTGTGTGTGTTTATTTATTGTAGGGCTAAAAAAAAGTCTTTGCAGACCAAGCAGAATTGAGAGGTTGTTTTATTTTTCTGAATTGTGGGTTGCATCAATTCAATGCAGATGCTTTCTTTGCATTTTGAATGTATGTCAGCTTTCAAACCGGGATCAAAGGTGGCCTTTTAGATATGTATGAGCATGGAAATGCTGCCATGGGGGCAGGTAGACAAGGTAATCCTCTTTCACATCGTTCAACTGATAAGGATAACGCATTATGTTTTTACAAAAATAAAAGCAATAAATAGCCAGTGTGTAGTAGTTTTGTTGTTGTTGTTGTTGTTGTTGAGAATGCTTCCTGCCTTTGGACTATACAAATACATTTTGAAAATGCATATTCAATCTGAGGATTTGCTTCTCTCTCTCTTTTTTTTTTTTTTTGCAACAAACTGGTAATTTCAAGCCCCGCCTGAATTTCTGGTCTTCCACCTGAAGGCCACCTGTAGAGGTGGCCAGAATTTGAACGCCTTTGGGCTTTTGACACTGTTCGAAACCCCAGATTTATGCAGCGGCCTCTTGCTTTGGATGAGCAGCTCTAACCTGAAGTTATAGAAGATAATATTTTATTCTTTGGTTATTTCTCTTCTGGGGGGAGGAGAAAGAACTTGCTGGAAAGACGAAGGGGCCGAAATGTTTAGGCAAATATTCAGATGTCAGCGTCCATGAATTGGCAGCAAAAAAAAAAGAACCTGCCTACACCGGAAGGGGATTATTGTGTGAAGTGTGTGGGACTGTTCATTTTCCCATGGCTGTTTGTTTGTCAGGGTCCTGCAAAGAGGGATTGTGTGTTAGATTTCCACCACCACCCCCTTTTTTTTTTTTGAAAGGAGTGTCAGGCGTGGAAGAGAAGACAGATGTCTGGTTTGCTTCCTGCCCACTGTGTGGAAGGGCACACGAGACTCATTTCTTCTCTTTTTCAAACCCTGGATTCTTCATGGGGCTGCAACTCTTAATGCCTTCCTTTTAAAGGCATTGGTGGGGGGGACTCCTGATCTCAAGTCTGGTAGGGAAAAAATGTATGAAACAACATTAGAGGTGAGAAGAAAGTGTATAAATCACCCTTTATCCAATCCTTACACAGGATAGAGGGATTATTAAACCCCCCCCCCTTGAAAAAATAACATTAGGAAATAAAATATTTAATTTTACATATAATCACTGCAGCAAGGATAGCATTAGCGCAATGTTGGAAGGGTGATCAGATGCTAATGGATAACTTGATACTCCAGAAGATCTACGACTGCGCGGAAATGGACAAACTCACTCAAAAGTTGAAAGATAAGGAAGACTCAAAATATTTTACAGTTTGGGAAAAAATGGTATAATTGGATAAAGGATAGAAACCAGCGAGTAAACAGATAGGGAAGGGAAAATATAAAGAGGTTATGAAAGGAGTATTTACCAGATAGAGGAAGTAAGTATTGGGAAATTGTTTGAAAAGAACACACCATCTAAGCAATTAAATTATGGTTTTATGTCTATTGGCTATGTATATCTTTTTGGTTTTGTATGTTATGAAATGTTTTGTATTATGTATATTTTTAAATGCTTAATAAAATTTATTTTTTAAATTAAAAAAGAAAAGAGAAAAAATAACATTAGATTCTTCCATATTCAGTTTTAAGGTAGAAATCCTTGCTACAGAAAGGTAGTCCTCAACTTACAGCCACAATTTGACCCCCAAATTTCTGTTGCTAAGGGAGACATTGGTTAAGGGAGCCTTGCCCCCTTTTACAACTGTTGCTGAGTGAATCCCTGTTTCTGTTGCTAAGGGAGACATTGGTTAAGGGAGCCTTGCCCCCTTTTACAACTGTTGCTGAGTGAATCCCTGCAGTTATTCAATTAGCGACACATGGGTTACAATCTGGTGTTCCCCATGGACTTTGCTTTGTCAATGGTTTTGCTCCATTTTATGACCTATCTTGCCACCATCGAATTCAGTGAATTGCTGTGATTGTGAAGTTAATAACACAGGTTGTTCAGTGAATCTTGGCTTCCCCCCTTGGCTTTGCTTGTCAGAAGGTACAAAAGGGGATGACGTGACCCCCAGGACATGGCAACCATCATAAATATGAGTCAGTGTTGTGGTTCACCGGCAGCAGGTGTGGATGGCTGAGGAGAGTGAGGACTCAGATGAGGGGCCAGGACCATTAGGGAGTAAACTGCTGCCTTCAGAGATTGTGGGGGCTGGCAGCAGCGATGAGGAGGTTCCTGAGGAGCCTGTGCCAAGTATGCATGCACGCAGGATTGCTCGCAGGAAAGAGCAGCTACAACAGCACAGGCAACTCGGGAGTAAGACTGCAAGGTAATGGCCCCTCCTTCAAGAAGATAAAAGCCAGCTGTGAAACAAAAGTTCTTTGCAGAAGGCAAAGACATTTTGAAACTCCAGCCTCGTGGACATTCCAGTATCCTGAATTCATATTTGAAGATTCTTGTATTGTAAATTATTTCTTGTCTGTTATCTTTTGGAAAGTTCGCAAGGCTTGTGCTTATCACAGCTAATTATTTTGCAGAAGCATTACAAGGTTTCTGTTCCCTTTGGATTGTGTTTGATTTGTTGGAAAAAGGCGGGGTCAGAACAGTCAGTAGCCCAGCATCTGAATTTTGATCACGCAATGGTCATAAGTGTGAAAAAGTCGTAAGTCCCTTTTTTCAGCTCCTTTCTAACTTCAAATGGTCATTGAACAAATAGTTGTACCGCACTACAAATCTATGGAGATTCTCAGCCCTCCAGGTCATGGTTGGTCCAAAAATTGCTTTTTTTTTTCCAAGAGGCAACTGGAATTTATGTTTTTTCTTTGAAGACGTTTTGCTTCTCATCCAAGGAGTTTCTCCAGTTCGCTTCTCCACCAAGAAGCTTCTTCAGAAGCTCCTTGGAGGAGAAGCGAAACGCCTTCAAAGAAAAGCAAAAAAAATCCAGTTGCCTCTTACCTGACTACAAAATCATTCAGTACACTTTGTAACAGGTGCATCAAGGCCACACTTAGCTTTCACTGAGAGCATCTTTATGTTCATTAACCTCTCAGAATGACAGTTAACATCGATATAAAAAAAATTTCCCCCATGAAAATTGACTTGTTTGATTAAGGAAAGGTCACCGCGGAATTCATCAATGACTGTAAATTTCTTAGGGGGATTTTCTTTTTTTAAAGGTAAAAAAGGTGATTTTGTGACATGATTTTGATGGTTAGAAAGAAGGGGTTATAGAAAAAAAAAGTTACTGTATAATCCAGTCTTAGAGAGAGAGAGAGTTTGGGTTATAATTACATGTAAAGCTGCCAAGAGGAAAATGGGAAACCATATTTTTACATTGCTTTTCCTGTTTTCTGTTCTTCTACTTTCTCTTCCTTCTTGTCTTCTATCTCATTTTTCACAGTCTCTTTTCTTCCTTTCTTCTTCCTTCCACCTTTACTGTACCTTTTCTTTTGAAGTTACTTCTTAAGATATGTGTACAATCCAGTGGTGGGATTCAAATTTTTTTACTCCCGGTTCTGTGGGTGTGGCTTGGTGGCGTGATGAGGCTTGGTGGTTGTGGCATGGTGGGCATGGCAGGGGAAGGTTCCTGCAAAATCCCCACCCCACTAACCTGCTTTCCAGCTCCGTTCTCCTCTGCAGGGCAACCAAAGGAGATCCAGCCAATCAGCTGGAACTCAATGGGAGGCAAAAAAGAGATGGGGGCGGGGACAATCAGAGGTGGGGTTTTCTGGTTCTCCAAACTACTCAAAATTTCCACTAACGGTTCTTCAGAACTGATCAGAACCTGCTGAATTTCACCTCTGGTATGATCTTTTAATTAATTTGCTTGGGTACTAATGTTCTATTTTGCCCATGCTGGGGTGTTTTACATGTTGTGTAAATCCCACTTCGGGGTGATACCGGTTTTGGTTTCTGGACTTCACCCGTTAGAGCAGGGGTGTCAAACTCAATTTCATTGAGGGCCACATCAGGGTTGTGTTTGACCTTGGTGGGCTTAGGGGGGCTGGTGTGGCCAGGGAGCATGGCCAGCTGCATGTCACTCACAAAGCAGAGGTGGTATTCAGGGGGTTGAAGGGTGGGGGAAAAGTGGCCTGAGAGCAGAGCTGAACCTTCCTTAGGACTGAAGCTTCTATTTTTCAATGCAGACTCAGGCAGCAGATTGCAGAAAGGTAGATCTCTGAATGAATCTGTGATTCTGCAAGCAACTCAATCTGCTTTGCCTGATTTTGGGTAAAAGTTGTTCTTTTTTATATCCATTTGTAAAAAATTCAATATTTACATAAATATTTACAATATTTACATACAAATCATGTGACCACCAAGTCACCCCCTAGTCATCAAGCCACACCCACCCAGTCACATGACCATCAAGCCACATCCACAAATTAGGCCATGCCCACAGAACCGGTTGTTAAAAAATTCGAATCCCACCCCTGTCACAGAGGCTCCTATATGCCAGCCTCCTGCAACCCTCTGCCAGTGAAAACGGAGTTTGGGATGCATTGTGGGCCAGTTTCTTCACCATTTCCAGGGGGTCCCAGGGTCAGATTTGGCCCCCAGGCTTTGAGTTTGACACCCCTGTCTTTGAGGAACGTTTGATTTTGCTTCTATGGACTGAAAACAGCCAGCTGGCCTGTTTCTTAAAAAGAAAAAAGTAGCCCAGTTAATGAACAGCATCTCATTTATCATGGTTAACCTTGCATCCTGGCTGCCTTTCATTTCAAGGCTCAAAGCAATTTGTGAGTCTTCTGTTCACCACTAGCTGAGAACTTTTTCAGCTTCAGAACAGTAACTCTTCCCTGTTTCCCGACTGCCTGGAACAATTTAATTAAAAACCTTATTGAGATGTTAACAAACCCTAATTGCACCCCAGAGACATCTAGGTGATGTCTCAGAAACTGGTCTGGGGGGAAAAGGGAGGTCACCAGGAATGAGTTTTAAGTTTCCATTTTTGAGACGAGCCATCTTAATAAGGAAGGTCTTTAAACTCAGGTTCCAATAACAGAGAAATTTTTTGTAGCTCAGGGTTGAAATGAGGGCTCCTTGGTGCTCTCTGAACTTGGTTGCATTCCTGCAGATGTTTCATAACCCAAACTAGGTAACATCATCAGTGCTAGAAGGGAATGGGGTTTGTGGAATGGAGGGGAAGGAGGGCCTTGATGCTGTCTGAGGTTGGTTGTATTCTTGCAGATGTTTCATTATCCAAATTAGGTAACATCATCAGTGCTAGACAACAAACTGGGTAACATATCTAGCACTGATGATGTTACCTAATTGGGTAATGAAACATCTGCAAGAAAACAGTCTCTTCCTCTTTGTATAGTTCACTCCTTTTTAGCACTGATGATGTTACCTAGTTGAAATGTCTGTAAGCAAATGACCAAACTCAGAGAGCACCAAGAACCCCACAGTTTTACAGAGTCAGCCCCTTGCCTCCCAAAATCTAGGTCCTCATTTTACCGATCTTGGAAGGACGGAAGGCTGAATCAACTTTGAGCCAGTCAGGATCGAACTGCTGGCAGTGGGCAGTGAGTTAGCTTGCAATACTGCATTCTAGCCACTGTACACCTTGGAAAGAAGGGAGGGAGAGAGGAGAAAAGGAAGAAAGGAAAAAAGGATGGGCAATAGTACTTAGCCTTATATATCACTTCATTGTGCTTTCCAGCCCTCTTTAAGTAGATTACAGAGTCAGCCTCTTGCCCCCAACATTCTGGGTCCTCATTTTACTGACCTTGAAAGGACGGAAGGCTGAGTCAGTCTTGAGCTGGTCAAGACCCAACTCCTGGCTGTGGGCAGAGTCAGCCTGTACTACTGTATTCTAACTGCTGCAATATCCCTTTTCCAGGGGTGGGATTCAAATTTTTTAACAACCGCTTCTGTGGGTGTGGCTTAGGTGGTGGACGTGTCTTGGTGGTCATGTCATTGGCTGGGCGTGGCCAACTCAATATCACTCACATTGAGGCACACATCTCCTCGCCTGGCCACTCATGACTGTGGGAGTGCTGCAACAATCGTAAGTGTGAAAAATGGTCATAAGTCACTTTTTTCAATGCCGTTGTAACTTTGAATGGTGACTCCACACAAGCAAAAGTACCAGCAAAGGAGGGGAGAAAAACTCAAGAGAAGTTCCAGAGATAGGAAATCTAGTCCTACCAAGAATGTAATAAAGGTTAACAGAGAGGCAGTTTCTGTAAGCAACACCAGAATGTTTCCTTCCTGCCTTCCTTACAGGATTAGGCCTGGAATTTCTTCTAACAACCATTTATCCGAACTGCTTAGAATGTTTACAACTGGTTCTAGTGAATAGGTGCGAACCTGTAGAATCCCACCCCTGCTCTTTTCTTGAACAAAGAATCACAGCTTTTTAAATGATTTTGTTTAAAAATGGAACCGAATAATAAGGGATGGGGAAAAAACATGGGCTTGAATTCCATTTGGAGCTCAAAACACCTCCACCTCAAGGACAATTCAAACTGAGAGGATTAATCTCTACTTGAAAAGGAAGTTTAAAAAAAAAACAGCTACACCTGGGGTAGGAGAGAAGAGGTTTCACTGAATTATACCTGGTTTTGAAAGCTGACGTTCTCCCTTTCAATGGTAGTGCAGTGTGGAATTTAAGTTGTTTTTGCAATAAATGATATGAGAACCTGTTGGGTAGTCCGTGAAGGAGGTTTTTTATTTGTTTCTTTCTTAGCCTTTTGTGTAAATTAATGTCTGCAGTAGGTGCTGAAACTCAATATACTGAAAAGTGGAGATTCTGTGCCAGTCATCTCTCACTTCTTCGCCCAGGTGTTTCTCCGATCATGTAACAACATCACTGCACTTTCTTAGACAATCTACTTTTTTGTGATCCCATTTTCTTTTCTGTTCTGGCTCTATAGGTAGTCTTCAATGTACAACAAAAATTGAGCCCAACATTTCCAGATAGATAGATAGATAGATAGATAGATAGATAGATAGATAGATAGATGGATGGATGGATGGATGGATGGATGGATGGATGGATGGATGGATGGACGGACAGATAGATAGATATAATACTTTATTATCCAAGTGTGATTGGACACACAAGGAATTTGTCTTGGGGCATAAGCTCTCAGGGTACGTAAAAGAAAAGATACATTCATCAAGAAACATAATGTACAACAATTTATAATAGTCATAGGTTATAATAAGGATAGGATAGAACAGAACAGAACAGAACAGAACAGAACAGAATAGAATAGAATAGAATAGAATAGAATAGAATAGAATTCTTTATTGTCCAAGTCTGATTGGACACACAAGGAATTTGTTTTGGTGAATAAGCTCTCAGGGGACATAAAAGAAAAGATATATTCATCAAGAGTCAATAATCATCAGGCGCAACACTTAATGATAGTCATAGGGTACAGTAAGCATTCAAATCATACCAGGAAACAGTCAATATAGATCGTAAGGATACAAGCGACAAAGTTACAGTCATACAGTCACAAGTGGGAGGGTGTGGATGATAAGGAGTGATGAGAAGATTAATAGTGATAGTAGTGGAAACTTAGTAAATAGTTGGACAGTGTTGAGGGAATTATTTGTTTAGCAGAATGATGGCATTGGGGAAAAACTGTTTTTGTGTCTAGTTGTTCTGTAGTGTGCCCTATAGTGTCGTTTTGAGGGAAGGAGTTGACACAGTTCATATCCAGGATGTGAGGGGTCCGTAGATATTTTCACAGCCCACTGTTTGACTCATGCAGCATCCAGATCCTCCATGGAAGGCAGGTTGGTAGTAATTGTTTTTTTCTGCAGTCGTTAATTACTCTCTGAAGTCTGGTCTGTCTTGTTGGGTTGCAGAACTATCTTAAGTGGGTTTTGTCCCATTCTTTGACTTTTCTTGCCACAGTTGTTAAGCAAATCACTGCATTGTTAAGTTAGTAGCACAGTTGGTAAGTGAATCTTGGCTTCCCTGTTGACTTTGCTTGTCCGAAGGTTACAAAAGGTTACTAACTTCACAACTGCCCCAATTCCCCTCACGAATGGTGGCCAAAAACAGTCATAACACTCACTTAACCAATATCCCACTTAAAGACAGAAATTTTGGGGTAGTTGTAAGTTGAGGGCTACCTGTTATTTAGGACAGCCCAAGCAAGTGTCATGCTCATTGATTTCATTGGGCAATAGTAACCGTTTTTTAGGTTGGACAGAGAACTATTTTTTCTGTCTGCTTTTGGGAATAAAAACCGTCATATATCAAACTTTTAAAAGCAACTGCTCATTCATAAAAGAAGGCCATTCGGAAGATGGCTTGCAGCTCTCTTTTTAAACAGCCAGCTGAAAGCATCCACGCCATAAAAACGCCTATAAAAAAACATAGATTGTAGATGAAACAGAAGCCCCAATTTGCGACTACAGATCCTTGCCAAGAAGCTATCTCTTCCAGCTTATAACTATAACCGTGTTGCTTGTATCTTTACAATGTATATGTTTTATTTGTTCACTAGTACTACAATTTGGTTGCTTATTAATAACCTATGACTATCACTCAGTGTTGTATCTTATTATTCTTGATGAATGTATTTTGTTTTTTTCTTTATGTACACTGCGAGCATTTGCACCAAAGATCAATTCCTTGTGCATTCAATCACGCAAGAAAGAATTCTTTTCTAGTCTATATATTCTTACAACACAACAGGAACTGAATCCTGGCTTGTGATGCCAAGCTAACCGGAGATGTAACCTCAATAGGTGGCACCTAAATGCTTTAAAATCTTGCTGTTCTGGGATATAACCAGAAGCCGAGAAAGACAAGACTATTACCCAGGCATTATCTTTCATGCTTTCAAGGCTTCAAGAGCATTAAGCCAACATTGAAGGCTTCTTCTTCCTGACTTAAGGGCTTGTACATGTGAAGGGAAAGCTCTGGGAGATTGAAACACCTCCATTTTCTTGGATTGGCCTCTTACCTTATTAGCTTGTGCCTGTTTCCTTTTGAGTTGATAATATTCAACAAGGCTTGACATTCAGCCAAGGAAATGCATTGCCAGGGAGTCGGTTATCAGCTGCTAAACATCCTTTGTATGTTTGCGGTGTGTGTGTGTTTTGTGTGCTCCCTTTCTCATTCCACACCACCGGTAAATCACTCTTTTGCAAAGAAAGGGGCTCTTGTTTCTCTCCCAGGATTTCTAGAGAGCGCAAAGCTTTGATGAAGCCCTGGGATTTAAGCAGAGGAGGCCATTTTTCCCTTTATTGGCGCTGACCCTCACAACGCCCCAGTGAAGTAGGCGAGGGGATGCCAAGGGAGGGAAGAAGGGGCCTTAAATGATGGAAAATGTAGATCTGGTTGCCAGTTCAGAGGCCTTCAAAAAGGAAAGAGCTGGGAAGGATCAATAAATCTGGAGCCACAGCTGGCATGAAGTCATGCTGTGAAAAGCTAAATTTTGCCTTCCTATTGATGCCTTTCTGACAAAAGTGGACAACCTTTGGACTTTCAGATGGAAAGGAGGAGATCTTCTGAGCAGGAGACTTGCCAAAATTGTAGTTCCTGGTCTAAAATAGACATATAATACAATGCAAACAAACAAACAAACCCAAACAACTAATTTCAACTCTCCCTGCATAGTGTAAGTAAGGAAGTCCCAGCTCCTGTCTCCTGCATTATGTAGCTCTGTCTATGGGAACTTCATCACTGGAAGCTTCCAAGAAGAGCCTGGATAGCCGTCTGTCAGAAATGGTATAGGGTCTCCTGCTTGGGCAGGGGGTTGGACTAGATGACCTACAGGGCCCCTTCCAACTCTGTTAATCAGTACATCAGTACTTTGTTTGGTAGTCTTGTTTCCTGTGGTCTCCGCCCCAGAGTTAAATGCTGCTCTCAGAGGGTTGCTTAACTCATCTGTAGCTGAAGGCATCAGCAGATGCAGTGGCTGATGTTTTTCTCGCAACAGCGTGAAATATTTTTCCTACCATCTTCCCCTGTTTCTTGCACACTTGCATTTTCTATAACTTGCAAACATCGCTGGGAGTGTTTATCAGATAGATATGATAGACGGACAGACAGAGAGACAGAGACAGACAGACAGACGTGGGTGGGTGGGTGGGTGGATGGGTGGGTGGATGGACAGATAGATTCAAACAGATTAGGTGGGATGGATGGATGGATGGATGGATGGATGGATGGATGGATGGATGGATGGATAGATGAATGAAGATAGAGAAAGAGAGACTGATGGAGACAGAAAGAGACAGACAGGTGATGGATGGATGGATGGATGGATGGATATGTGTATGGATGCATAGTATAAGCCCACACTATTGTGCTTAAAATACACTATTATTTTATTGAACTTGAATCATACTGTGTACATTATGTTACTGTAGGTCGGGGAAAGTCATATCTACTTGACTTTTTCTGCATTCTGAAGAAAGCAAATGACAAGCCATTTTTAGCCTTCTAAGAAAACGGGTGGAGTTACTTGTGAAGCCATCCAGAGTTGACTCAACCATTTTAAAAACAATTTTCTCAATCAAGATGCACATATATAGTTGGTGTAGGTTCTCTGTTAGGACAAGGGTTGTCAGGAACTCCATCCTGCACTTTCAGAGAGCCAGGGTCAAGACATTGAGTATCGTAGGATTGCCTTCTGGGGACAGACATGAAGCAGACAGACAGACACCAATCAATATTTGGGAGTGGTGTTGTGTTGGCAAGACCCCTCCATCAAACTGAAAGAGGCCTCTTCTGTTTTGATTGTTGTTGTTGTTCGTTGCGAAGTCATGTCTGACCCATCACGACCCCATGGACAACATTCCTCCAGGCCTTCCTGTCCTCTACCATCTTCTGGAGTCCATTGAAGCTCACATCTACTGCTTCAGTGACTCCATCCATCCAGCCACCTCCTTCTCTGCCATCCCCTTCTTCTTTTGCCCTCCATCATTCCCAGCATTAGGCTCTTCTCCAGTGAGTCCTTCCTTCCTTCTCATCAGGTGGCCAAAATCTTTGAGTTTCATCTTCAGAATCTGGCCTTCTAAAGAGCAGTCAAGGGTTGATTTCCTCTAGAACTGACTGGTTTGATTATCTTGCAGTCTAAGGGACTCACAGGAATCTTCTCCAGCACCAGAGTTTATTCTTTAGCATTCAGCCTTCCTTATGGCCCAACTTTCAAGCCATACATTGCAACTGGGAAAACCAGAGCCTTGACTCCACACACTTTCGTTGGCAGGGGGATGTCTCTGCTTTTTAGTATGCTGTCTAGATTTGCCATAGCTTTCCTCCCCAGGAACCAGTGTCTTTTAATTTAGTTGGCAGGGCTCTGTTTTGATAGTGGGATCTCACCTCCTAACCATCATCACCATCTTGTTTTTCATCCGTCAGTGCCAGTCCAGACTGCAGCCCAGGGCATCGTGATATCAAAACAGATTCTTAAACGCTTCTTGCCATGGTTGACTCCAAGACAAAACAACCTGATCTTATTTCTGGCAAACTCCATTTATTCCCACTCATTATTTCTGGGAGGGAGGGGGCAAAAAATTGAAATTAGATCAAAAGGACAGAGAATTCATCAGACATCACTTTTTTGTTGTTGTTGGGGTTTTTTTTTGGGGGGGGGGGGAATTCTCCTTCCATTCTTTTAAAAAGAAGCTACGGTTAAATAGAGATGAGAAAGCAGTGCGGATGGACAAAAAAAATGAGAGGGAAAGCGGTTTGGGTTATTTATGAAGTGTCAAGAATGACCTTCACATCTGGAATTGCAGCACTTGGGGCTGGCAGTCCCGCTACTATAATAGCCATAAACATTATTTAGAGACTTGCTAAAAATGGGAGGGGAATGCCTTATATATGTATTATTGTATCCTAGTCAGACAGCATAAATGCCTTTATAGTTTAGGGCACCAAATGTCTCTTTTTGCCATTTGAAATAGCGATGCTCCATTCATGTTCCTCTGTGGGATGTAAGAATTGTGCACCATGCTCTTAGCTCAACCTGTTTCCTGATCTGTAAGCTCAAAATGAGATATTTGGAGTGATTAGACAGACAGATAATTTAAAAAGGAGAACATTTATCACTCAGGGTTGAAATGGAAGGGTCCTTGGTGTTCTCTGAGCTTGGCTGTTTTTTTGCAGACATTTCATGACCCAATGAGGTACATCATCAGAGTTAGAAAGGAGGGGTTCACAGAGAGGAGGAGAGGGAGGGAGGAGGTCTGTAGGCTTCTTGGTCCTCTCTCTGAGGTGGGCTGTTTTCTTACAGACATTTCATTACCCAGCCAGGTTACACCGTCAGTGTTAGAAGGGAGAGAGGATCACAGAGAGGAGGAGAGGGATGGAGGGAGGGATAGGTCTGTGGGCTCCTTGGTCCTCTCTCTAAGCTGGGTTGTTTTCTTACAGGCGTTTCATTACCCAACAAGGTTACACCCATCATTGTTACAAGGAGTGGGGCATGAAGATTGAAGGAGGAGAAGAGGAGGATGGGGTCATCAGTGTTCTCTGAGATTCATTGTTTTCTTGCAGACGTTTTATGACCCAACTAGGTAACATCATTTGTGCTAGAAGGGGTTTGCAGAGAGGAAGAGGGACTGTGGGATCCTTGGTGCTCTCTGAGTTTGGTTGCTTTCTTGCATATGTTTCATGACCCAACTAAGTGGCGTCATCGCTCAGCAATCGATTCTAGTGCCATTGTAACTTTGAACACTCGCTGAAACAAGCGGCTATAACTCAAGGACTGCCTGTGTAGGCTTAAGCGATAAATCCAGGTAATTGCAACATAACCTGTGGTCTGGATTCTCCATGCCTGACATTGCGTGGTTCAGAATGTCTGAATTTTTGAACTGGTCTACCGCAGTGGTAGGATTCAAAACATTTTACGACCAGTTCTGTGGGCGTAGCGTGGTGGGCGTTGCAGGGGAAGGATACTGCAAAATCCCCATTCCCTCTCCACTCCAAGGGAAAGGATACTGCAAAGGATAGGATACATTCCCTCCTTACCCCACGAACCTGCTTTCCAGCTCTGTTCTCCTATATAGGGCAACCAAAAAAGAACCCAGCTGATCAGCTGGGACTCCAGAGGAAGAGAAGAGATGGGGGTGGGGCCAGTCAGAGGTGGGATTGGCAGGTTCTCCAAACTACTCAAAATTTCTGCTACTGGTTCTCCAGAACTGGACAGAACCGGCTGAATACCACCTCTGGTTCCTTCCCTTTATTCCTATCTTCCTTCCCCCTTCCTTCCTCTCCTTCTTTCACTTTTGTTCCACTCTTCCTTGCAGTGGTGGGATTCAAAACTTTTTACTACTGGGCCTGTGGGTGCAGCTTGGTGGGCGTGGCAGGGGAAGGTCCTCCTTCCCTCCCCACTCCACTAACCTGCTTTCCAGCTCCGTTCTCCTGTGCAGGGCAACCAAAGGAGACCCAGCCGATCAGCTGGGACTCAATGGGAGGCAGAGTAGAGATGGGGTTGATGGGGCTAGTCAGAGACAGTATTTGCCGGTTCTCCAAACTACTCAAAATTTCCACTACCGGTTCTGTAGAACCGGTGCAAACCGATTGAATGCCACCTCTGGTCTACCTCTGGACTCCTCTTGAGTCCACTCTTCATCCCAGATTGAAAAGAAGCAAGTTCTCAAAACCAGGACAGGAAAAAAAGCAAGACAGAAGTGTGTCTGGGACATGGACACACACATACACACACTTAATTTTTTCCTCCCTCGTCTTTTTTTGCTTGGACCCACCTCTGCAGGTCACCCTGCGTAGAATCAGAAGGACTTTGTTTACTCCAGATCTTGCCAAGCTTTATGCTCCTGTTAGCTGGGACTATACGCATTTGTTTCTTTGTCGCCATGTAAGCATCTCTTGGGGGAGCATCGTTACATCCTTGGGAATCGCTCAACCAACTCGTGGCATTGTCGCCCGCATGCATATTTCATCTTTAAGCAGGAAATTATGCTAAGTAACCTCTCAACGCCATGCATAATTTTGAGCTCTGCAGGGCCTTGGCTGGATTCAGAAATCTACTCCTAAGCCTCTTCAAAATGTTCCCGTTGGTCTTTGATCTGTTTTGACGATTCAGTCGGAGGAATCCATTCATCCTGGCCTTATTTAGATTTCTCTTTACCAATGTGGCTTTAAACAGGTCGTCCTTGACTTACAACCCCAAGAATTGATGTTGATAAGTGAGGTACTAGTTCTCAACCTTTTCTTCACGTGAAGAAGTTCACATGATGAACGGTTGCAAGAACTGGGCAAGGCTAGCCTAGTGAAAAGAAGGACCAGGGGAGACTGGATAGCAGTCTTCCAATATTTGAGGGGCTGCCACAGGGAGGAAGGAGTCAAGCTATTTTCTAAAGCACCCGAAGAGCCAGACAAGGAATAATGGATGGAAACCGAACAAGGAGAGATTCAACCTGGAAATAGGGAGAAATTTTCAAACAGTGAGAACAATCAACAAATGGAATAGAAGTTGCCTTCAGAAGTTGTGAGACCTTCATCACTGGAAGCTTTCAAGAAGAGACTGGGCTGCCATCTGTCAGAAATGGTGTAGGGTCTCTTGTTTGGGCAGGGGGTTGGACTAGATGGCCTCTATATATTCGGTCGGGCTTAGATTTTGGGGAGGAAAATTAAGGGGGGGTAATTGTGCCTCTGCCTACCAGCATCCATCAGTACTCGTCTGGCTAGTGTCCTGTCAGTGTGTGAGAGAGTTGAGGGCTGTTTGGAAATTGAAACATGGAAACTGAAGCAGTATTTGCTGTGTGAGCAAGGAGACAGCAAGGAACGTGGGCATGGCTTCGCTCAACTGTTCTGCAGTAAAGCTGCTTGATGCTATGAAAGTAAAACTGAAACTGAAACTTCTCTCCTCTGCTTGTGTTTTGCATTTGGAACAGATTTCAGGTGGGGAGGGGGAGTAGAACTCCTTAGCATCAGAGCATGTTAATAATAATAATATACAAAATACTAATAGCTCTGATGGTCATTTTGAAAAATCCTTTCTTAGCAAGCCCCTAGAAGCCAAGAGGAACATATGTGCCAAATTTCAAGTTTGTAGACTTGATGGTTCTGGAGATTTTGTGATGATGTGTGAGTGGCATTTCGCTTTCATATTGTATATACATTCATAACACAGAGAGGAAAAAAAAAAACTTGGATACGGAGCCAACACCAGAGTTTTTTTAAAAAGCCAATAAGCCAAAAATGCTCTCCTTCTCTTTATCGTTCATGTTTTTCTCCTGAATGGAAGCCAAGCTTATACTAAATTCAGCCCCTCAGAAATCAGACGGTTGTCCAAACCCTTCCAGAAAAAGAAAACCCAACATCTGTCCAGTACCACAAAATAGTTGGGGGGAAATAAAAGATGAATTTGTGCTGTGTTCTTGCGTCTGCATATCAAGGATGGGATAATTTAAACAGCAAGCGCAGTTTCTCTATCTTGCTATTCAAGGAATTGGGCAGAAGGATACTGGAGCAAGACGTTTCATCCTCCCCCCCCCCCCCCCGCTTTATCCAATGCTTCTTGGGAGGGTGGTTTTTTTATTTAAAAACAAAACAAAACAAAACAGGCATCCGTAATAAAAAATTGGGCTATTCTGAATTGAATTACTCCAGATTCTGGTCTTCTGCCAGAAGCAGAGAGAGACCAATTGAATTCCATGTTTTCTGATCAGGACATCCGTAGATTTGGTTGTGGCTTTTAAAGTAATAAAGAAGAACGTGTGTAGCTCAAGAGTGGAAAGGAGCAGTCCTTGGTGCTCTCTGAGCTTGGTGGTTTGCTTGGTCAAACTAGGTAACATCATCAGTGCTACTTTGGGTAATGAAACACCTGTAAGAAAACAGCCAACCTGAGCGTTCACCAAGGATCCACAGTTCTCCTCCTCCTCCTCCACCCTGCAAACCCCACTCCTTCTAGCATTTACGATGTTTCCTAGTTGGTGGTAATGAAACAGCTACAAGAAAACAACCAACCTCAGATTGCACCAAGGACCCCACAGTTCTCCTCCTCCTCCCTCTCCCTGCAAACCCCACTCTCTTCTAGCACTTACAGAGTTTCTGGGTAGTGAACTGTCTGCAAGAAAACCACCAAACTCAGGGAGCACCAAGGACCCTTCACATTTAGAAGTGTCTACATGAGTAACACTGAGCTCCATTAACTTCTTCAACATGTTTGCTATTTTCTTCTTTCTTTCTCCTGTTTCTCTTCTGTTATTGTTGACTGTTGTTATGGTGCACCATTTACATTCTGCAGATTAGGGTGCTATTGAAAATTCCAAACAAATAAACACAAGTCATAGAAGGGAAGATAAGTAGCTGAGGGTTGAACTGTGTAGTCCTGGATGCTCTCTGAGCTTGGTTGCTTACTTGCAAACGTTTCATGATCCGACTAGGTAACGTGTTGGTACAAATAATAAAATGTCTGCAAGCAAACAGCCCAACTCAGAGAAACACCAAGGACTCCAAATAAAAACAGATAATCGTGGGAAGCTTTCGAAGACTATGTTATCCCCCCCCCCCCCCAGTTTACTTCTTGGCTTCATACAAAATTCCCAGCAAGAATGTAATTTATTTAGTTCTGGTTCTCATTTTTTTGTCAGGCCAATATTTTGTGGTTTGGGGTTTCATATGAATTTAGCTAATTGTAGTTTATTGAACATCCATAGTTAAGTCAACCTTAGTAAGTCAATTATGTATAACAGCCTGTGGTAGGCAGAGAATTATTATTTTTTTGTACCTCTGCATTTTTTACCCAAGGAAAACAGTTCTGTTTTTCAAGGGTTGGGACTTCTTGAATGCACTGAGAACAGTCAATACATTGATCTCTTTCTAAGAGGTCCAAATTTCATGGTCTTGGTCTACAAGATCTTGATCTAGCTAGCTTCAATGGAACCATTCGGTAATTCAGATTACAACTTCACAGGTAGTAGTGGATAGGGAGAGAGATTCTAAATGTAGGATAGTGCGTGTAAACACAGGGCTTTATTTCTAAAGACAGCCATGTCATTTTTGAATCAAGATGAAAAGAAAAAAAAGAGCATTTGGTATGGTGCATATTCTTGGCCTTGTGACTTACACAATAACAAAGTTGGAAGGGACCTTGGAGGTCTTCTAGTCCAACCCTCTGCCTAGGCAGGAAACCCTACACCACTTCAGACAAAGGGTTATCCAACATCTTTTTAAAAAACTTCCAGTGTTGGAGCAGCCACAACCTCTGGAGGCAACTTCTGTTCCACTGATTAATTGTTCTAACTGGCAGGAAATTTCTAGGTTGCTTCTCTCCTTGATTAGTTTCCATCCGTTGCTTCTTGTCCTGCCTTCAGGGGCTTTGGAGAATAAGTTATACCCTCTTTGTTGTGGCAACCCCTTCATTTTTTGAAGTTGCTTTGGGAACCTCATGACAGTAAAAGGAAAATTACTTCTCTTGTCCTTTAACACAGCGGTCACCAACTGATGGGCCGCAGCCCACTGGTGAGCTGTGAAAAATTTTTGGTGGGCCTCAGAGAAATCTCACCCCCAGAGTACCCCCCCAAAGCAGTTAATCCAGGCTGCGCAGAAACACAAGGCTGCTCAGCCCACATGGTCCTCAGGAACCCTCCCCCCCACACTCACTCCTTACCCGGTAAACTTGCCTGCTAAACTTCTATTTTTCCTTTTTCCGACCATCATATGTGCTGCTGTGCCGGGAGATTTAGATTAGCTAGGAAGCAGGAAATGGTTGGATTTCTTGATTTCTAGCTTTCTAGTTAAGCACAGCCAAATGTCCCTTAAGACTAAAGGTTTGCTTGCAAGCAAATTCAGTGCAGACTCACTTGAGAGACTAAGCTAGCTGATGGCAGATAGATAGATCACTGAATGATTCTGTGAGCAACTCTATCTGACTGCTTTGCCTGATTTTGGGTAAAAGTTGCTCTTTTTTTTTTTTATAAAAACATTTAATATTTACATACATTGTGTGTTGTGAGTTAATTTTGTGAGTTTACTTGCAAGCCAATTTTATGTGACAGACTGAGCTAGCCAATGGCAGATAGATAGATTTCTGAATGAATCTGTGATTCTGTGAGCAACTCAATCTGCCTGCCTGCTTTGTCTGATTTTGGGCAAAAGTTGCTCTTTATTAATAAAAAAAATCAATATTTATATAAATATTTATAATATTCACATGATCACCAAGCCACACTCACAAATTAGGCCATGCCCACAGAACCAGTTAGTGGTCCCTGGGATCTAAAATAATGAGTTTGGTGGTCCCTGAGTTCCAAAAGGTTGGCGACCCCTGCTTTAACAGATTAACAGAGTTGGAAGGGACCTTGTAGGTCATCTCGTCCAACCCCCTGCCCAAGTATGAGACCCTACACCATTTCTGACAGATGGCAGTCCAGTCTCATCTTGAAAGCTTCCAGTGATGAAGCTCCCACAACTTCCAAAGGCAACATTGGTTGATTGCTCTCACAGTCAGAAAATTCCTTCTTATTTCCAGGTTGAATCTCTCCTTGATCAGTTTCCATCCATTGTTCCTTCTCTTGGCCTTCAGGTGCTTTGGAAAACAGCTTGACCCCTTCCTCTCTGTGGCAGCCCCTCAAATACTGGAAGACTGCTATCTTGTCTCCCCTGGTCCTTCTCTTCACACACATTCCTGCCAATTTGTACAGCTCCATATCAACCCAAACCTCCTGTGTTCTCCCAATCTCCAGACTCCTTGGTGTGATCATTTACCCCCATCCACCACCCAATTGAGATTCAGTCTTTATTGCAACATCTCCCGGCGTTAATTTCTCAGCGTGGGCCCTGTTTCCATTTCTTTCAGAAGCAACCTTTGAGGTCTTGTGCTGATAGCTTGCTTTTTTGATGCAAACACAATATTTTTCTCTGTTCTGTTTAGTTTCACAACGGTTGAGCAGAGCAGTTATGAAAGAATTTTAAAGGGCTAAGTCCAAATTATGATGCAAAAAGCCACAACTGAAAGATTAGAAGATACCTCTAGAGCAGGGTTTTGAGATCCAGTTGAGAATAGAATAGAATAGAATAGAATAGAATAGAATAGAATAGAATAGAATAGAA
>BLBF01000060.1:4706795-4722696 GCA_015471245.1 Laticauda colubrina | reverse complement strand
CTATCTATCTATCTATCTATCTATCTATCTATCTATCTATCTATCTACTGTCTATTTTCTATCTATCTATCTATCTATCTATCTATCTATCTATCCATCCATCCATGTCTGTCTGCCCCCCCTCCATCCATATCTATCTGTCTGTCTGTGCCCTCCCCCCCCCCTTTGCTTTATAGCACGCAACTTGCTTGAGAGTTGTAAGGACAAAGATAAAACTGCCAGAGCAACTTCTTTACATGTAGAAGGTCTCAAGTTCACTTCCTGATAGCTCCAAAAACAAAACAACAAGCTGGGAAATATTTCTTCTTGAAAGGGTGGAAGCTTTTTGGTTTCTTGAGCATGCAAGAACAGATCCCTTGATTTGTCATAAAGCAGCCTCTGAGGTTAGACAGTTTGATGGCTCACCTCGCCTGGAGACCATCAACTGCGAATAACAAAAAGGGAATTTGTTGAAAGGAAGAATTGTTGCAGTCAACCCACTAGTGCATCCCATTAGCCAAGAAAGCTGTCATGCTGCAAGGACTACAGGAATCTCAACTCCAGGAACATCTAAGCCAAAACCAAGATTGGTCTGCCTTTAGCCATGGTTAGTGTGTTGTTGACCCAAGAGTAACTTCCAAGCTAGCGTTGTTGTGTGTCTTAAAAGGAGACAGATTGTGTGAGCTTCAGCAATTGCCGACATCTTTGTTTAGTTTAGGGCAGTGATGGGATTCAAATAATTTAACAACTGGTTCTCTGCCCTAATGATTTCTTCCAACAACCAGTTCACCAAACTGCTCAGAAAGTTAACAACTGGTTCTCGTGAACCGGAGCAAACTCACTGAATCCCACCAGAAGTTTAGGGCATTTTTACCTATTGCTCTGAGGTCTCACTGTAATGTAATGCCAATAAAATTGATAGAAGAGAATATTTGTAGCCAGGTTGAACTATGGTGTTCTTGATGCTCTCTGAGTTTGGTGGTTTTCTTGCAGATGTTTCATTACCCAACTAGGTAACATCATCAGTGCAGGAAAGGAGAGAGATTTGTAGCTGGGTGGAACTGTGCACTCCTTGGTGCTTTCTGAGTTGTTGGTTTTCTTGCAGATGTTTCATTACCCATTTAGGTAACATCAGTGCCAGAAAGGAGATAAGTTTACAAAATGGAGGAGGAGGAAGAAGAAGAGGTGACTATGGGGTCCTTGGTGATCTCTGAGCTGTTTTCTTGCAGACATTTCATGACCCAACAGTGCTAGAAGGGAGAGAGGTAGATGAAGAGAAGGAGGAACAGGAAAAGGAGGAAGAGGACTATGGGGTCCTTGGTGCTCTCTGAGCATCATGGCTTTCTTGCAGACATTTCTTTACACAGCTAGATAACCTAATCAGTGCTAAAGGGTTTGCTTTCTGTTTATATACAAGTGGTTTACCTTGTCAAATACTCACTCCCTTCTAACACCAATGATGTTATTTAGTTTGGTCATGAAATGTTTGCAAGAAAGCAACCAAGGTCACAGAGCACCAAATATTCTAGTGCTGATAAGGCAGATGGACGGAGATCCGTCCTTTTTTGAAAGTCTGGCCAGAGTTGACTTATTTCTCATCAGGGTACCTGCCAACATTTCCAACAACCAAATCTGCATTGATTTGAGCCAAACACCATCCCCTAAGAATTTCCTTCATTGTGGAATTTAATCTTTGGCCTCTCCTCTTTCTTCCTCTTCTTCTGACTTTTGTGTAGATGTTGACGGATAATTATTTCCTGGCACTGTGGCCCTTGATTAGATTAGAATATGGTCTGAATGTGTGTTTTTTTTTTTTTTTCATTTCATTTCTTTCTCATTCAGTCCCCAGTAATCTCCCCTGATCATATGAAATTGATTAGCTATGGGTGCCATTTCCCATAGAAGAAAACGTTTGGCTTCGACCAAGTCTTAAGACTTTTGGCCGAGGCTGAATGGGAATTGTTGAACTGTGAATTTCCCAGTGACACACAGGATTAAGGCTTGGCATTGTCGGGCCGGGGTGTTTAGAACAATGGGGATTTACGGAAATATTGCAGAAAGATAATCCTGCCTGGCAGAGAGGATGACAAGGGCTTTGATTACTCTTTTCATCCTCTCCCCCGTTCTTTCGTTCTTGCATATCTTCTAAATAGGCCACCCAGGCTGCCCACTAACGGAAAGCTTATCATGCCCAGAATTGGTGCCTTTCGTTCTTCTAATGATCAAACCAACTCAATTAATGGCACGACAACAGCGTCTGTCCTACTTGATCTAAGGAAACAGGAAAGCCTCAACTTATGACCACAGTTGACACCCAAAACTTCTGTTGCTGAGTGAAACATTCCTTAAGTGAGCTCTGCCTCGTTTTGTGGCTTTTCTTGCCCTGTGGTTACGTGAATTTGGCCGTGGTTAAATTAGTTGCATGGTGGTTCAGTGAATCTGGATTCCCCTTTGACTTTGCTTGTCAGAAGGTCGTGAAAGGAGGCTCACGTGACCACTGTCATGCCCTTGTTGGAATCTGATTCCGAGGGGGAGGTCGAGAGCTGACAGGGAGTGGGAATATGGCTCCGGTGGCTGTGGAGGAAACTGGGGAAGGGCACAGTCCGGCTGGGCATTCAGAGGTAGATCCTAGGGGCACACAGGGAGGAACAGAAAAGGGAGCAATGTGAGTTACGGGGAAGAAAAGGGCCCTGATTCCCTTCATTAGCTGCAGCTGGGAAAATAGGATTTAAAAAGGGTGTTTGCGCACAGCACCTTGCTGAAAGCAAAGTGTGAAGCGTCAAGTCTTATCTGGGTTCTGGCATCCTCCCAACTGTGTGTGTCCTTATCTTTTGAAGTCTGCAATTCCTTATCCTGCCCTATCTTGTTAATGCAGCATGGTTTGTGTTGGTTTTTATTTATAATTTAGATGTACTTTGGGTTCAGACTGAATTTCTTCCTTTTAAAAACTGTTCTTGGGAGAGTTTTTTCTCCAGCCGATGATAACTGAGTTGAAGGAATTAAAGGGACTTTACCTACTTTTGTGACTTTGTTGCTTTTGTGCCATGCCCCGGGTCATCACACAATGGTCATAAGTATGAACCAGTTTCCCAGCATCTGAATGTAAATCACATGACCATGAGGATGCGGCAATGGTCATAAGGGTGAAAAATCAGTCACAAGTCACTTTTTTCAGTGCCGTTGTATTTGAATGGTCTAGATGAGCTGTTGTAAGTCAAGGACTACATGTTTAGAAACCTGGTGCCTGTCAAAAGCATTGTCATTCATTCTTCGGTCCTTATAGTAGTGCTGACTCTGATCATCAACATCTCCAAGGTTCCAGGTGGACCTCTTCTCAAGTCTCATGAGGATTGTTCCCAGGATAGTTGTTGTTGTTAGTCGTAAAGTTGAGTCCAACCCATCATGACCCCATGGACAATGTTCCTCCAGGTCTTCCTGTCCTCTACCATCCTCCAGAGTCCATTGAAGCTCACCTCTACTGTTTCAGTGACTCCACACAGCCACCTCCTTCTCTGCCGTCCCCTTTTTCTTTTGCCCTCCATCATTCCCAGCATTAGGCTCTTCTCCAGCGGGCCCTTCCTTCCTTCTCATGAGGTGGTCAAAGTTTTTGGGTTTCATCTTCAGGAGCTGGCCTTCTAAAGAGCAGTCAGGATGGATCTCCTCTAGGACTGACCGGTTGGATTGCCTTGTAGTCCAAGGGACTTGCAGGAGTCTTCTCCAGTACCAGAGTTCAAAGTCCTCCATACTTGGGTGCTCAGCCTTCCTTGTGGCTCAACTTTCCCAGCCATACATTGCCACTGAGAAAACCAGAGCCTTGACTCTATGCATTTTTGTTAGTGGGGGATGTCTCTGCTTTTTAGTATGCTGTCTAGATTTGCCATAGCTTTCCTCCCGAGGAGCAAGCATCTTTTAATTTCTTGGCTGCAGTCTCCATCTATGTTGATCTTGGAGCCCAGGAAAATAAAATCTTTCATAACCTCCATTTCTTTCCCATCTATTTGCCAGGAATCCCAGGACAGTGGACATGCCAAATCAGTGCTTTAGAGCACAGATGTCAGTCTTGGTGACATGAAGTCCCAGAATTCCCGAGCCAGCCATGCTTGAAATCCACAAATTGTAAAGTTGCCAAGTTGGACATCCCTGCTTTAGAGGATTGTAAGGTGAAAGGGACGTAGAAAGTTCTTTCCTCCCAGGTTTATACTCATACTAGCTCTATGCCCATGCTTCGCTATGAAACTATGTGATCAGGCTTAGTTTTTGGGGAGGCAAATAAAGGAAAAAATGGTGTTCCTGCCTACCAGCATCCATTGGTATTCATCTGGCTAGTGTCCTATCAGTGTGTGAGAGAGTTGAGGGCTATTTGGAAGCTGAAGCAGCATTTGCTGTGTGAGCAATAATGTGTGTTAATAATAATATAGGAAATACGAATGCTCTGATGATCATTTCAAAAAATCCTTTCTTAGTGAGCCCCTAGAAGCCAAGAGGAACATATGTCCCAAATTTCAAGTTTGTAGGCCTTACGGTTCTGGAGATTTTTTTTTTTTTTTTGTGAGTGGTATTTCACATGTATGTATGTATGTATGTATGATATTCAGCTTTGTTCAGGTATTTTCCCATGTCATTATAGTTGTGCTTTTAAAAGTTGTAGCAACGTTTCGGCAGAATCTCATCTACCATCATCAGGCTTCTGTATTGTGTTGGTCTGTGAGTCAGAAACGGCTGTGAAAGCCTGACCCACAGACGAACTCAATACAGAAGCCTGATGATGGCAGATGAGATTCTGCCGAAACGTTGCTAAAACTTTAAAAGCACAACTACAATGACGTGGGATAATACCTGAAGGAAGCTGAACTGCATTCATGTAAGTACCCGCGAAAACTTAAACACACACACACACACACACATACACACACATGCATATATATACATGTATATATTTACATACATACATACATACCGTGTTTCTCACAAAATAGGGCCGGGCCTTATTTTTTTTTTGAGCCCCGACAAAATGGCTAGGACATCTTTTCGGGGGTGAATTAATTTCTCCCTTTCCCCCCCCCCCACCGCCCCCGTGCACCAGCACCACCTCCAACAACAATGTCTGAGTCACTCCGGCTTTTCCCCCATCCCCGTAACAACAGGGAAAAAAAACATTTTGAGGTACCTGGGAGCTCCACGCGCTGCATTTTGGTTTAATGCAGCTGTTCCTCTCTCGCCAGCGCCGTCTCCAACAACAGCGGCAGCAGCAGCAGGAACCATGAAAGCATTTCAGCTGCTTCTCGGGTGGGGGAGCCACCTCCATAACTTCCACGGTTCCCGCTGCTCGGCCTGGGCACTTGGAATGCAGGAACGGGCTGCGCACCGGGACTTTTGCAAACTTGCAGAGCCCGAGGCTGGAGCGCCAAGGGTAGCAGCAGCAGAGACATTCGCTCGGCTCTTCTCACACCCACCCAGCCACTCGGGATTAAACCAAAATGCAGCGCGCAACGCTCCCAGGTTCCTCAAAATGTTTTTTTTTTTTTCCTGTTGTTACGGGGACGGGGGAAAAGCGGAAGCCACTCAGACTCTGTTGTTGGAGACAGCGTTGGTGAGAGAGGTGTCAGTACCGGTGGGAATCGTGGAAGCTACGGAGGCCTGAGAAGCAGCTGAAACACTGCCGGACATCCACGCTGATGCTGCCCGCCTGTTGACCCTGGTAAGGGAGGGGTAAGAGCCCTCAATGCTCCACCATGGTGTTAGGAGCAACTGACAGTGATGCGTAGCTGCCCATGGGACACTCTTAATGGCAAGTTCGCCCCCCAATTTTGCATGTTTTAAACTAGGCCTAAATTTGGGGGGAGGGGCTTAAGTTCATTTTATGCCTAGAAAACATGCTGGGTCTTCCTATGGGGGGGCATATTGTTGGAGAAACACGGTATGTGTGTATACACACACACACACACACACACACACATTGATATGCAACACTCATCCTACCCCACGCAATGGCTGTCCAATCATGGCTTGAAAACCTCCAGTGATGGAGAGATTCTAGGGCGAGGTGGCTCCCCTGCTTCATAGTTCTCACATTCAGGAGATTCCTCCTTAAGCACTTACAGCTGAGTTCGACTGGACTTAGATTGTGCATTTCTACAGTCTCAAGATCAATATAACATGCATGGAATGGTTAATCAGTGGGAAATCTGCTAGAAAACTATAGGAAATGTTGCAGATTCAGAAGGACAGATGAAAACACACCAAGGATTTGGCCAGCTGTAGACAATTTTCAGACAGATGAATTAACAAACACTATGGGACAGTTGGGAGGAGGAAGGCTTGTAAAATTGGTGCAAAAACTTAACCCTGATTTTTTTTTTTTTACTATTTTCAAAGGGACTGTGGCTATTTAAATAACATCTGCAGTGATTTTCTGGTTGCAGCTGGGGCGGCTTTCTCGAGAACTTGTTTGTCACAGATCTTTCCAATCCTTAACTTCGTATCTCCTAGTTTCATCTGAGTAATGTCAGCTATCTCACACCCCTTCAGCTGCATGCTTACTCTCTCTTTCCCCGTGGATGTAGGAGAGTAGCAGGCAGAGCTGGTGGGTGGTGTTAAACATTTCATTAACTTACAATCAATCGTTAGTTCCCACAAACCATTTAAGCACCTCTTTCAATTCCATTGACTCTTTTCTAGCCCTGATTTAGCATTGAACTTTGGTTGAGCAGATTCAACTTGAGCAATAAATCTTCTGGATTGCAACTTCATGTATGGCCCTGATTCTTTGCTCCTGGCATTAGCAGTTAATTCAACAGCTTCTTCTCATGGATATCAAATAGTGGTAGTTCAGGGTTGAACTGCGGGGTTCTTCATGCTCTCCCAGCTTGGGGGTTTTCTTGCAGATGTTTCATTACTAAACTAGGTAACACAATCAGTGCTAGCAAATAGTTTGATAAGGAAACATCTGCAAGAAAACTACTAAGTTCAGAGTGCGCCAAGGACCACATGGATGCAAAATCTCCATTCTTTTGGAGAGCAGCCCCCAAATTCTCTCAATAACTTAAACTACTTCCAAATTAGATGAGTCAGAGGATAGGTCAGTATTCTTCAACTCATTGGTATTATTTATATCAGAAACTGAACCTTTCCATGTAGAATTTTGCAAGATAAATGCTGTTCCCAGTGGGTGATAAATACGGATGTCAATTAAACGCAGGTCTTTGACCTGAGTGCAAATTACTTGATGTATTTTGCTCCGATTCCTCATTTTTTCCTCCTCCCCCTAGTGCTATTTTTCTTATGCGGTTTAATTAGATTAATTTCCCAGCTTCTTGACATGCTGATTATGCTATTGCATTTCCACCCACCTCCGATGATTCCCTAGTAGCTTTGAATGGGGTGAATGAATGAGATCACAAATCTCATATAGGGAGGCTGCCAGTAATAAATTTATTCTCTGTCTCTCTCTTTTTTAATCCAGGCTGGACTCTTGGTCTTCAGTGTAGGAAGGGAATAGGATAGAGGAGTCTCTTGGTATGCATTTATGAATTTTCTTTATAAGGGCAAAGTCCCAACTTGACTTATAGCTGGACCTTGGCCAGGCTTTTTATGAGAGCAACATTACAGCTTTTATTAAAACGAGGAATTGAATCAAAGGCTTGCAAGGAAGAGATCATCTATAGGACAGGGGTCTCCAAACTTGGCAACTTGAAGAGTTGTGGACTTCAACTCCCAGAATTCCTCCTTTCTTCCTTCCCTGCTGGATGAGGAATTCTGGTTATTGAAGTACACAAGTCTTCAAGTTGCCAGGTTTGGAGATTTCTGCTGCAGGAGGAGTGGCAGAACTTGGAGGTGGAGTGAAAAGAGGCCTCAGCCTAGAATCTCTATGTAGCCACAAGTGGGTTAAGTCCAAACTCCTCCTTGGATTCCATCATAAATACATGCCAGCATCTGAATTTTGATCACGTGACCAGCAGGATGCTGCAATGGTTGTGAGTGTGAAAAACGGGTCCTATTAAGTCACTTTTTTCAGTGCCATTGTCACTTTGGTCACCCAACAAACTGTTGGAAGTCCAGGAGTGCCTGTATGGCTTCAATGTAAAGAAAGAGCAGATGAAACAGAAGCGTGAAAAAAAAAGGCTGCCATTTTTCTCTTCTTTTGCAAAAAAAAAAAAAAGGGGGGGGGAGGCAATTTAATTTTGAATGCAAATCCCTCCACCTCTCTAATTGCGCCAATGCAAGAAAGCTGAGCAATTATTTTTTTTTCATTTCAACAAAAGGTGTTGTAAGGAAAAGTGCAACATCTGCATTCAGCGTTTCTAGAGAGAGAGAGAAATGCTTACGGATCAGCTCCAGTAGGGAAGCTGCTCTAATTGTTTTTTTCTCTTTTTCCTGCTTGGGGATTTTCAATGTCAAGTCAAAACCAAAACAGAAAGCTGGCAGTCCGTCTCCTCCAAATTACCGTGCTAGTTTCCCCACCCTGTTTTTGGGGTGACGCATTTTGCGGTGACAACTCATGGTGCACACAGACCGGCTAAGCGGTGAGACAAATGGAAAAGAATGGGATAAATCTGGTTAGGTTTAATGAAGATTATTCCTGAAGTTGATGAATATGAAGCACTGATGTTGTTACCTCGGTGGGTAATGAAATGTTGGCTAGAAAACAACCAAGCTTGGAAACTATCGAGAACCCTACAGATCTCTTTCTCCTCTGCCTCTTTCACAAACTCCACTTACTTCTAGTGTGGAGGATGTGACGTCGTTGGGTCCTGAAGTGTCTGAAAGAAATCAACCAAGCTCAGGGACCCCATAGTCGTCCTCCTCCTCCCCAATTCCCTTCTAGCGCTAATGATACAGTAGTTGGGTAATGAAATGTTTGCAAGCAAACAACCAAACTCAGAGAAAGACCCAACAATCCCATAGACATCCTCATCTTCCTCTTCCTTCTCCTCCTTCTTTTCTGCCTTCTCCTCATCTTCCTTCTCTTCTTCCTCCTCCTCCTCCTCCTTTTCCTCCTGCCACCTTCTTCTTCTGTTCCTTTATTGAAAACATATCATTTTCCTCCTCCTCCTTTTCTCCTTTTCTTCTTCCTTCACCTCCTTCTCTTCCTCCTCCTCCTCCTCCTGCCCCTTTATTATGAAAACGTCCTTTTTGTTCTCTTCCTCCCCCTCTCCTCCTCCATTTCTCCTATTCGGCCTCCTTGTCCTTCTTTTCTCCTCTTCTGCCTTCTCCTCCTTTTCTTCCTCCGCCTCCTCCTGTTTACGAAAACATCCTTTTTCACCTCCTCCTTTTCTTCCTCCTCTTCTTTCTTTTCTCCTTCTCTCCTTCCTTCTATTCCTTCTCTTCCTTCTCCTCCTCCTCCTTCCTCTGCTCCTTTATTATGAAACATATCCTTTTCCTCCCCCCTACAAACCTCACTCCCTTCCAGCATGAAGTTACCTAGTTGGTGAACAAAACATCTGCAAACAAGCTCAGAGAACACCAAAAACCCCACGGTTCAACCTTGGTTACAAACATTCCTTTCTATAGGTACCAAGCTCTTCACTGGGTTCCATTAAGTGTGGCTGTTTGTTTGTGTACACCTTGTGCAAATAGCCTGGCATACTGTGGAGCTCTTCCCATCGACCTCATCAATCCTGCCATTAATGTCTTTCCCGTCTGCTGGAGGTAATGATCTGCAGCATCTCCGGTGTTCAATAAAGCGCTGGGACTACATTGCTTTCCGTGGTTAAACCTGGAAGATTAAAAATAAACATCTTCATTCTTGCAACATTTTGGTTGATTAGCAAGGCAAAGGGATTGTTTATTCATTTGGTGTAAAGAAGGGCAAAACCAACGTTCCTTCCCTGCGATAGCTGATATTAATTGATTTCCCTCCTGCTCTCTAAATTGAATATTTGCTGAACGTTCGCTGCGGATGGGCTTAATAACTGTTAGATAAGTAGGACTATTGTCATTTGCAGCAACAAATTCCAGGCAGCGAAGACTATTGCTAAATGGAGCAAGCAAACTATCATGTTCAGTCTTTAGAATGAACATAACCAGGATTTGTACCAATGCATCTTGGAAAGCTGGAAAACACTTTGTTAATTGGATGTGTTTAACATTGTGTTAAGGGATGGGGTGTGTGTGTGTGTGTGGTGTGTGTGTACACGTGCGTGCTGTGTAGAGCAATTTTATTTCTCCATCACCACTACACTCTATTAGTTAGCTGAATGGTCTGTCTCTGTCTTCCTCATCTTGTATGATCCCAGCAAACAATAGTGAGAATAGAGAGCAATAGAAATGAAACCCCAATCTCTTCTAGCACTGATGATGTTGCCTAGTTGGGTAGTGAAACGTCTGCAAGAAAACAACCCATAGTCATTGTCCTTCTCCTCCCCCCCACTCTACAAACCCCACTCTCGTCTAACACTGATGATGTTACCTAGTTGCATCATGAAACATCAGAAGAAAACAACCAAGCTCAGAGAGCACCAAGAACTCTGCCGTTCAACTGTGAGCTACAAATATTGGTGCAGTGAGAATATTTGTATGATGCATACTTGCTACAGGACATAAATTAGGTCCTGTGAAAGTCCTCCATTGATACTTGCAGAATCTGGTAACAAAAACATCCTCACACACAACAACAAACTTCAAAATGAGGGATCGTTTCATCTTGGTTCCACTTCTCCAGTTGCAAATAGAGCTTAAGGGAATGTCACCTTGATTTGTAAATATTTATCAATGGGAAGTGGTTTTTACCTAAGTACGAGATGTCAAATCTTCAGACTATTTCAGAATAAGGATGACAGTTTGACATTTGTCATATTTAGAGAAATGAGAGGTAATTACAATAATTGCAAGCAGATTAGTTATGGATTTGAAGTTCGTGATAACCAGTCTGAAATAAAAACCGCCAGCGAAGATATGCTTCCTTATGCAAAATTGTAAAGGTGCATATTGCTGTTGGATGACATCCTGATGGTTGGTTGTTTATTTATTTTTTTGCAAACCCAGAACGATATTGGCTGTGAAAATGAATGATCCAGTGTATCCTTTTCAGTAGCCTCGGACTGGATCCATCTGACATTGATTCTCTCTACCTCATGGACCAACTTAATTAAAAGCAAGTTTATCGAGTTTATAGACCTCTTCCAATGGCTGGTATGTCAGGGATTCATTTTTAAGGGTTTTAGAAGAGCCACATTTTGGTTAAAAATAAAAACTCACAATTTCAAGAATGACTAAATTCAAGGAGGAAAATGCCAAAGAGATATATTTCTCCAGGATTTAAAGAAAAATGAAAGGGAAAGCTGCAGGTTTTAACAAAGCTATTCCACTGTTTTTTAAAAGATGGTATAATAATCTAAAGACACAGATTTGATTGATCGTGGCAATGTCCTGGAATGCATTCAAACTTTGAAGTTGATTCATAATCTACATAACTTTGACTATTCCTGAAGAGCTAAAATACTTATTTAAATGCTGCAGTTTAGGACAGGAGGCTACCAGGATTCCTCAGCACTGTTGGCCTGACCAGGAAGTTAAAAATAATGATAATCAAACATCATGGCAAGCCACTTCGGTGTTGTTGCCAAAGCAGAGCAGAACAGAGTAACAGAGTTGGAAGGGATCTTGGAGTCTTGGAGTGCACATGAGCGCAGGATTGCTCAGAGAAAGAGCAATTACAACAGCACGGGTGACTAGGGAGTAAAGCTGCAAGGTAATGGCCCCTCCTTCAAGAAGATAAAAGCCAGCTGTGAAGTGAACGTTCTTTGCAGAAGGCAAAGACGTTTTGAAACTCCAGCCTCATGGACATTCCAGTATCCTGAGTTTTTATTTGAAGATTCTTATTTTGCAAATTATTTCTTGCCTGTTTTCTTTTGGCAAATCTTGCACAGTTTGGCAAGGTTTGTGTTGATCACAGCTAATTATTTTGTAAAAGTATTGTAAGGTTTCTGTTCCTTTTGGATTGTGTTTGATTTGTTGGAAAAGGGCGTGGCTCAGAACAGGATGAGACTTTGTTTGCGCAGACCTGATGTTGGCATGTGGCGGACTGGTGCCCATCCACTATCCGGGAGTTGGGGACTCCTGTTCTAATCCACCCCCAAGTTCAGGCAGGAACCCCTCTACCACTTCAGACAAATGGTTGTCCAATCTCTTCTTAAAAATTTCCAAATGTTGGAGCATTTATAGCTTCTGGAGGCAAGTTGTTGCACTGCAAAGCACTGTAAAGCAGTATAACAGTCTAAGCACTATTGCTATTGCTACTTTTAAGCAATGTTCTTTGTTGTTCTTCACCAATAGACGGAATCTTGCCCAACTAAAGCAAGTGGCTTGCGTCATTAAAGATACTTTCTGAGACCTTCTAGGGAGGAGCTAACCTGACCCTCTTCCAACCATCAAAACTATTTAAACTCTCTGTCTCTTGTTCATCCAGATTGCAGCCCTTCCCTCCTGGGAATCCAGGAGGGATTTATATGTACTAAATTCCAAGTGGAACATTTTTTTTTTGGCAATATGATTTCCAGGTGGATATAGGTATGGGATGTCCATGCAACCTGGATCCAGCTCATGTTCTTTTTAAAGTCCTTTAAACAAGCAAGCTCAGAGAGCACCAAAGACCTCTCGTTTCAACACTGAGCTGCAAATATTCTCCTTTAAAGTCGATTGTTTCTAATATGAGCGATCTTGCAAAAGAAACAAACTTCAGCATTTTTTTAGGAGAGGCAGATTTTGCCCAGGAAGGAAAAAATGCTTCTTTCTGGCGTCACCTGCTGTGGCCAGTTTCTTACACTGCCCCAAACAAAGTGAAGATGCTGACCTCCATAGGAAGCTAACGAATTGGAGCAAGGTGATCTTTAAAGAAGGGTATTTTCCCATGTCTCCTTTTCTACTTTGCTTGATTTTATTTTAATATGTTATTTTATGTTATTTATTTTAATAAACACCTACCTTTGGAAAGATTCTTTGAGTATATTGTTCGGTTTAGGGGTGGTTCTGCCCAGTTCCAGTTTCTATAGAACCAGTAGCTCTGAAGAGCAGCAGACACCAAACCAGTGTTCGCTGTTGTTTGGCCCCACCTGCTCGCCTGGCCTCTTACCTGACCTTTATTTCCTGCTTTTTCAACCCCAGCTGCTTTGTGCGGCACAGCTGAGGTTGAAAAAGCAGGGGAAAAGAAGCTTTTCAAACGCTGCACACCCACGCACAGTGCTTTTCAGCTCTCCGGGAGGCACAGCTGAATGTTTTTTTTTACATGTGCGCGCAAAACGTAGTCACCGAACCAGTAGTAACACTGGTTGAATCCCACCCTTGGTTTGGTTGTGCCCAAAGGTGTATAAACATTGCTCAAAATTTAAAAAAAAAAGTGGAGTAGCACAGAAACAGTAAGCAGCCATCGTGAAACGTACTCTCACTAAACCGATAGTAACACCGGTTGGATCCCACCCCTGCAGAGGTGGTATTCAGCCAGTTCTGACCAGTTCTGGAGAATCGGTAGCAGAAATTTTGAGCAGTTTGGAGAACTGGCAAATATCACCACTGACTGGTCCCGCCAACCCCATCTCTTCTCTGCCTCCCATTGAGTCCCAGTTGATCGTCTGGGTCTTCTTGGTTGCCCTTCACAGGAGAAAGGAGCTGGAAAGCAGGTTAGTGAGGTGGGGAGGGAAGGGGGATTTTGCAGTATCCTTCCCCTGCCACACCCACCAAGCCACAGCATGCCCACAGAACTAGTAGTAAAAATTTTTTGAATCCCACCACTGGTCTAGTGGTTAAGGCACAAGGATAGAAACCTGTAGGCCACGAGGTCTAGTCCCTCCTTAGGTATGGAAGCCAGTTGGATAACTTTGGGCCAATCAACAGGAATCAGTGAATTCTAGTCCTGCTTTAGGCATGAAAAGTGGCTGGATGACATGGGCTAATCACCAGGAGATTTGTGAATTCTAGTCCTGCTTTAGGCGTGAAAGCCAGCTGGGTAACTTTGGGCCAATCACCAGGAGACAATGAGTTCTAGTTCCGCTTTAGGCATGAAAGCCAGGTGGATGATTTTGGGCCAGTTTTTCTCAGCCCAGCATACCATACAGCAGAGGTCTCCAACCCCAGCCTGGTTCTGCTCCCCCCTGCTCACCACCGGCTCTCTCCAAGCTACAAAACTGACAGGGTTGCTGTTGTGGGAAAAATAGGAAGAGGAAGGTGTATTGAACATGCTTACTGCCTTGGGTTGTTAATAAAGGAGGGATACAAACAAAATAACATCCCAATTTTCTCCTTTACTTCAATTAATTCTGGCCAGGGACTTCCATGGGTGCACAATAAGGAAATGTTTGGTTTTCAGTAGAACAGTACAAGACGATGGTAAGACGATGGTCAATCCCGATCGGAAGAGAAGAGTTTGACGAAGAAAGAGGCATTATTGAATTTCAGTCTTTGGCCTCCCTCAGTTTGACTGAAGCACATCTTGCGGCATTTCCCTCCATGGGGGAGCTTGTTGCAAGCACATTACCTAATACCTGCATTTATTTTGGGAGCTCTTCAAAGTGCTCTTCGGCAGCAAATCAGCCCACTTGAAGAATCTCTGGAGTGCTCTACATCTGATAATGATAATTCTTTTTCAAAAGTTCTTTTTTTCCCCCTCTCCAAGTCTTAAGAATTTGTTGGTGTCAACTCATAAAATATTTCTATGGTCTTTTTAGAGTTGCCAACAAAAAGGGAAGGGGGAGCAATGGGCAGCTTGCAAGCCAAAAGTGCATTCCAGAAATGTTTTCAAAGATAGTAACTAGGTGACTGAAGTTTCTGCTGTCCAAAATTTTAACTGGAGAGCCTGATTGATGACTCTTGGTTATGGAAGTGTCCCATTGGAGAATATGAATTATGATACACCCAGAGGGTTGGGGGAAAACCAGGGTCAAGGGTGACAATGAATGATGTGTCTCAGAGTCGGCTACACCCAGACAGTGTCGGACATGTTAACTCCCAATAAATCCTCTTGAATTTTGGAAGTTTGGCTCATGATTTAAATGGGAATAACTGCCGGAATCCTGACAGTTGGCTTTTAATTCCAGTACAGGTAGCCTTCGAGTTTAGGAGGACAATAGAGGCCAAAATGTATGTTGCTAAGTGAGATGTTTATTAAATGAGCTTTGCCCCATTTGACAACCTTTCTTGGAACAGTTGCCAAGTTGAATCCCTGCAGTTGTTAAGTTAGTGGCACGGTTCTTAACTGAATCCGGTTTCCCCATTGCTGGTCAGAAGGTCACAAAAAGTGATCATGTGACCCCGGAATATGGGAACTGTCATAAACATGAACCAGCTGCCAAGCATCTGAATTTTGATCACGTTACCAGGATGCTGCAAACAACCGAGTCACTTTTTTCAGTGCCCTTGTAACTTCAAATGGTCACTAAATGAATGGCCATAAGGCAAGGACTACCTGTGCTCACAGTGATGCTTTCTGGGCTACCCCAAAGGGCCAACAGTCCAAGAGTTGGAAGTCTTGTTCATGTCAGTTGAGTCTCGTCTCTTTATTCATCTCCTGCTTTATCTAAGGTTGCCTTTCGGCTTGAAAGTATCCGTCTGTTAAGAGGGCAAGGATGAAGTTCCTTTTTTGTTCTCTTCAGGATCAAAATCAGGCACAGTTTCTTTTACAGAATTACACAGTTGGAAGGGACCTTGGAGGTCTTCTCATCCAGCTAGCGGGCTCAAGCAGGAGACCCTGTACTATTTTAGATAAGCAGTGGCACAGTGGTTGGAATGCAGCACTGCAGAGCTACCTCACTGCCTACTGTAAGCAGTTTGATCCTGACCGGCTCACGATTGACTCAGCCTTCCCTCCTTTCAAGGTCAGTAAAATGAGGAACCAGATTGTTGGGGGCAAGAGTGGAACGGCATATAAGTCTAAGTATTATTGTCCTTCCTTCCTTCCTTCCTTCCTTCCTTCCTTCCTTCCTTCCTTCCTTCC
>BLBF01000060.1:4685891-4699722 GCA_015471245.1 Laticauda colubrina | reverse complement strand
CCTTCCTTCCTTCCTTCCTTCCTTCCTTCCTTCCTTCCTTCCTTCCTCACATTTTGAATTTATCTCTCCCTCTCAGTGTTTCCTCTGGGTAAAAATAAAATTGCAAAGATATAAGGTTGCAGGGCATTCAGTTTTAAGCTTCTAGACAACCATGAAACTCATGGTTAACCTTGGGCCAGTCCTTCTCCTTCTGAAAAATTTATATTAGATTATTATTAATATTAATAACTCTGAAAGAGAAGGACAATCAGCAGCAAAGTGGATGAACTTAGCAATGGGTAACCCATTTGGAGGAGCTGAAGGACCAGGTTGGCATGGATTATCCTGGGGAAAACCTGTGGAGTTGCTAAAAGTCAACATGCACTTGTTGATTTGATGATCTATCTATCAATCAATAACATTCTTGGAAGGGGTAATGTCTTTCAAACTAGTGTTCCATCTCAACCCCTGACTTTTCATCTATTTCCTCTTGGCTCAAATCACTCAAGCAATAAATTATTTCTTTGTGACTTGAAGCTTGAGAAGAATAAGTGGCGGAGGTGGGAGGAAGTGTTATTATTATTATTTTTTATTCACACACACACACACACACACACACATACACACACATATATATGCAACTCTTTGAAAATATGTTTCAAACACAAATAAAACTCCCCATTTTGCATCCTGCCCTACCTTCGGGCAAAGCAAATCTTGAAAGCTTGGAAGAAACCCATATATATAAAGTAAGTTTTAAATGAACCATAGAGCCTTCTTTAAAAAATTAGTAACAGTTTTGGAAAATGACAGACCTGGGAGATTTTTAGAGTGGTTCTATCTTCCAGTAGGCAAATAGTTTGGAAGGCCAAGTCAGTCCAAAAGAATAAAATAAATTATTTTGGAAATAAAATCCCTTGCTTGGCTCAGTTTTGGGGCAGATTTGGTTGCCCCCCCTCCCTCCAATTGTCTTCTTTGGAGTTCTCCCAGCTTTGGGAGATCAATACCAAAGAAGAAATTAGGTTTTTGAGCCTTGCATTGTAAAAGATTGTAATTATTTGCAAAAAGGATGATAGAAACTGACTTCCAGTCAACCTCAGAGGACCCTAACTAAAAATATATACAAAAACGTTAAGCTTTCCTTGTCCCATCAAATCCTTTAAAAATAACACTCAAGTCTTTTTAGGACATAATAATACCTGGACTGGCTCTTTCATCCTTAATTTCCATGTATTACTGAAGGTTCTCCATATACAGATTACAGATTAACAAGAGTTGGAAGGGACCTTGTAGGTCATCTAATCCAACCTGCCTGCCCAAGCAGACCCTACACCATTTTGGACAGATGGCTGTTCAGTCTCTTCTTGAAAGCTTCCAGGGATGAAGCTCCCACAACTTCTGACTAGTCCTTGAGTTAAAACCATTCATTTAGTGAATATTCAAAGTTACAACGGCACTAATAAAAGGGACTTATGAACAGTTTCCACAGTTACAAAAGGTGCAGAATCCCCAGAATGATTAAAATAAACTCCAAGTAGGTTGTATTTATAAAAGAATACAAGTTTCAAAGCTTATAAATGTTTACACGTGCCTTCAGAACAAAAGGGTGTCATGCCCCTGGTGGAGACTGACTCTGAGGGAGAGGAGGAACAGCCGACAGGGAGTATGTGAAAGTTTGGCTCCGGAGGTTGTGGAGGAGGCTGGGGAAGGGCAGAGGCCAGCTGAGCAGTCAGAGGAGGACCCAGGCCCATCCCCTCTCCATCCTATCGCACACAGGGAGGAGAGATAAGGGAGAGATGTGGTCTACTTGGGAGGAGAGGGCCTTGATCCTCTTCATGGGCTGCGGGTGTGACAACTGAATAAGAGGGCGGACATGCATACGGGTGAACGCTGGAAACAAAGTGTGGAAATATCTCTAGTTTATGGTTCCTCTCTGAGTTTGGCATCCTTCCCAGTGTGTGTTCTGTTATCTGTGGACATCCTCCAGCCCTTATCTTGCCTGGTTTGTGTTGCTTTTTTCCTTCTTCTTGTGACTGTTTGTCTGGGAGTTTTTTGTCTTCCATCAAGGATATTTGGAGCTTGGAAGCAAAGTGAAGGAATAAAAGGGGCTTCACTGGATTTTTGTGACTGTGTTTATTTTGTATCCCTGGGGGTCATCACAAAGGGGTTTTTTTGAAGTAAATTCCCCTCCCTCTTAACAATTACAGGAATTCTCCAAAACGAGAATCTCCAGAAAGTCCCATTTTTAAACTTCATATGTCTTGTGGTTCTATTTAGATCAACAATCGAGGTGGGCCTTCCCACGCAGATCAAAATAGAGATAGCTTGCATCAACGTCATATGTCAACATCAGCCCTGAGTGCCTTGGCTAGGGTGCAATTAATAACGCCTGTGGATTTGAGAATAAGGAGAGGAAGGGAGGATACATAATTTGGGTTTCCAGTTTAACTTTTATTGCAAAAGTTGGAATCCTGTGAGATAAATCAACCAGATCTAAATCACTGGACAAAACTCAAGTCCTGAAGAATGCCAACCAGGAAAGAAGATGGGAGGGAAGGAAGGACAATGAGAGGGAGGGAAAGGAAGGAAGGAAGGAAGATGGAAGGGAGAAAGATGGGAGGGAAGAAAGGGGGAGATAAGGAAAGATGGATGGAAGGAAGGGAAGGAGGGAAGAAGGGAGGGAAGGAAGGACAATAAGGAGAGAGATAAGGAAAGAAGGAAGGAAGATGGGAGAGAGGAAAAGGGAGAGAAGGAAGAACAATGAGAGGGAGGGAGAGGAAAGAAGGAAGATGGGAGGGAGAAAGATGGGAGGGAAGGAAGAAGGGAGGGAGATAAGAAAAGACAGAAAGAAGGAAGAGAGGAAGGAATAAAGATGGAAGGGGGGAAAGTAGAGAGGGAAGGAAGGAAGGACAATGAAAGGGAAGGCAGATAAGGAAGGAAGGAAGATGGGGAAGGGATGAAAGAAGGGAGGGAGGGAAGGAAGGAAGGACAATGAGAGGGAGGAAGATGAAGGAAGGAAGGAGGCAGAAGAGAGAAAGAAAAGAAGGAAAGAAAAAGAAGGGAGGGAGAGAGAGAGAGGAAGGAAGGAAAACTGGAGTGAGCCCAGTTCAAATCCTTAGAAAGAGGCACGCACATCTGCGCATTGCAAATGCCCATCACATCCCTGAATTGTATCCAGCTCTTTTCTAAATCAGTTGAGCGAGATGCTTCGAATGGCTTTGGAGATTGACTTTGAAACATTGAACTCCCTTGGGTGACTCCCATGGGGAGTAACCCAAGCAGCCTCCTCACTGTGGTTCAGTAGAAGGAATGGGGCAAGGGCAGGGATTTAAGAGGGGACGTCCTTTCCTCCCATCCTCAAGGGTTGTGAAGCGTGAAGAAGAACGAGGGGAAATTGAGACAGGTTCCAGAGGGAGGCAAACCATAGAATGCTAGGGCTAGAGGGGGCCTTGGGCTGCTGGGGATTGTGTGCAATTCGGAGAACCCCCAAATCCCATTTCTGGCTGGCCATGCCCACACCCTCCTGCCCCTCCGAAGAGTCCCCATGTGGCCCGTTTTGGAGCTTCAACACTTGAGACTTTCAAGAAGAGATTGGCCTGCCATTTGTCAGAAATGGTGTAGGGTCTCCTGCTTGGATGGGAGGGGGTTGGACGAGATGACCTACAAGGTCCCTTCCAACTCTGTTAATCTAATATCTAAATAAAAATTAGAATCCTCACTTTTCTTGAAGACCTCCAGGGAATGGAGCATCCCACATCTTCTGGAAGAAGGAAGCGATTGCCTTTATTAATCCTTCTCACTTTCACAACATTTCTCCTTATTTCCAGGTTATTTCCATTGCTTTTTGTCCTCCTTCAGGTGCTAGGGAGAATGAATTAGCCCCCTCTTCCCTGACACAGCCCCTCATGTATTTGAGAGAGACTTTCAACTATGAGCAACAGTACTAAGTAACGCCATAGATTTAGAGTCCTGCGTTCAGCCTGGCATTTGTTATTCAGAGGTGTCATATCTATCAAGGCAACGCCTTGACCTAAGGAGGGGGAGGCAGCCTGGAAATTGCTTTTAAATATGACAAAACTATTTCTTGTGAACAAGCAGTAAATGAGGCCTTTGAAACATGGCCATTTACTGCAGTTGTTGAGTGCATCCATTAGAACGACATTAGCGTGGCCCCCTCGGTTAGTTTAACCTCAAAAGTACGAGCATTAAAGGAAAAACTCCAGACACCCAAGGAGAAAAATGCATAGGATTAGGTTTTCTTGAAAACAATGCCAGCATTAAGGAAACTTACAGAAGGGGGAAGAAAGGAATGTCTTTTGCCAAAGGAACTCCAAAATGCTGCAAATATTCAGTTGATTTTTCTGAATAATAAGAGTAATCCTTGACAACTGAGCCCCAGATTTATGTTGCGAGACCATTGTTAAGTGAATCACTGCAGTTACTAAGCTAGAAACACTGTTGTTAAGTGAATCTGATTTCCTGTTGTGGTTAGCCAGCAGCAGGTGCGGACGGCTGAGGAGAGCGAGGACTCAGATGAGGGGCCAGGACCATTAGGGAGAGGACTGCTGCCTTCAGAGATTGTGGGGGCTGGCAGCAGCGATGAGGAGGTTCCCGAGGAGCCTGTGCCAAGTGCGTGTGAGCTCAGGGTTGCTCACAGGGAAAAGCAGCTGCAGCAGCATGGGTGACTTGGGAGTAAGGCTGCCAGGTAATGGCCCCTCCTTCAAGAAGATAAAAGCCAGCTGTGAAGTAAATGTGCTTTGCAGGAAGCAAAGACATTTTGAAACTCAGGCTCATGGACATTACAGTATTTTAAGTTGGTATTTGAAGACTCTTGTTTTGTGAAATATTTCTTATCGATGACTCTTGGCAGTCTTGCACAGTTTCAGCAAGGTTTGTGTTTATCAAAGTTTATGTTTGCTGCAGCGTTTTAACTGGGGATTCATAAGATTCATTAAAAGGTTTCTGTTCCCTTTGGTTATTGTTTGTCTTATTGGAAAAGGGTTTGGGTCAGAACATTTCCCCACTGATTTTGCTGGTCAGAAGTTTGCCAAAGGGGATCACATGATTTAACACTGCAACTGTCATAAATACGAGTCAGTTGCCAAAGCATCTGAATTTTGAACACGCGATCCTGGGATGCTGCAACTGTCATAAGTGTGGAAAATTATACTAAGTCCCTTTTACCAGTGCTGTTGTCATTTCGAATGTTCACTAAACAGATGGTTGTAACTTTGAATGGCCATTAAATGAACTGCTGTATGTTAAGGACGACCTGTAATTGACAGAATCTCCCATCGGTCAATTGCAGAAGGCAGCTTTATTTGGAACAACTTACATCCTGCAATGAGATCTTTTAATGCCACTGAACATCCACACCTGTCTATCCTAGGTCTTTGGGGAAGGACTTGATAGGTAGACAAAAATGCCAAATCCAGTCTGAACATCTGGCTGATTATACAGTGGAACAATAATAACAATAATCTTTGCAAGATGTTGTAGGCGCATTAAGGAATACGGATGGAAATGAAAGTAAATTCATGAGTTTTTGGGGCAGGATCAGCTTACAAAAAAATGGCAAAGCTTTGCAGAATGGGCTGAAACGGTTTCAGTGTGTGTAAAAAATGAGATTGTAGGGAAACAACCATTGTACCCACCTTATGTAAATTCAGGGTGGGATTCTACCTGGTCAGACTGGTTCTATAGAACTGGTTCTTATAATTCTGCCCAGTTCCGAGAACTGGCAAATCACACCACTGTCTGGCCCTGCCCCTCCCTGCCTACTCACTCCTTACCTGGCATGTGCACCATCAAACTTGCTTGCTAAGTTGCTATTTTTCTTTCCCCCCCCCAACCATCAGCTGTTCTGCTGTGCCAGGAGATTTAAATTAGCTAGAAAGCAGGAAATCATTGAATTTCTTGCTTTCTAACTAATCTAAAAGCAGAGCTGAACCTTCCTTAGGACTGAAAGCTTCTATTTTTCAGTGCAGACTCAGGTAGCAGATTGCAGAATGGTAGATCTCTGAATGAATCTGTGATTCTGTGAGCAACTCAATCTGCCTGCCTCCTTTGCCTGATTTTGGGTAAAAGTTGCCCTTTTTTAATTAAAAAAATCAATATTTATATAAATATTTATAATATTTACATACAAGCCATGTCCAGCCAGTCACATGATCACCAAGCCACACCCACAAATTGGGCCATGCCCACAGAACCAGTCGTTAAGAAATTTGAATCCAGTTAAATTGCTTCTTTTCAGAACAGTGTGTTGTTTAGTGTGAAAGGGAATGTCTGGGTCTGCTTCTCAGGGGTTTTCAGTTGTCTTTCTCCTCCTCCTTCAAGGAGAAAAATGAATGCAGGAGGACCTCCCAAAGACTTTTGAAACACAGAGAGACTAAAATCCATAAGCGTCATACCATCTTTGCAATTTTTTTCCTGATAAGCCAGTTTTTTTGTGATAACTATGGGATGGGAAGATCCTCAAATAGAAGGAATTTGAACCCATCCTGGCCCGTTCAAAATTCTTAGTGGCTTTCTTTTTTAAAAAAATATGATTTTTTAAAATTTTATTTTACAAACATTCCATCTTTTCTTTGTACAGTGTGTCAGCTGGGTACAAATGTATTGTGCATAATATTTGTGTTAATACAATTTCCTTACCATAGCAACAATTATATTACATTCTAATTTTGAACTAGTATACATAATATATCTTGTTGTCTATATTTGTATGTTCATATATGTTCTAGATATCTCTCTTCTAGGTTCATATATTTAGTTTCTAATTTCCATTTTTCTTTTCCAACCATTGATAAAATAATTCCCATGTCATCTAATATTCAGTTTGTTCTTTTCCTTTAATTGCCAGTGTTAACCTATTCATTCCTGCACATTCTAATATTTTCCTCACCACATTCTCTTCTCTCAGAGTTTTTTAACTTTTCCAGTTTTGAGCAAATACTATTCTAGCTGCAGTTAGTACATGACTAATTAAATATGTCTTTTCTTTACTATAACTTTCAAGTATAACAAACTAGTGGCTTAAATACTTAAAGCCATCTTTGGATTGAGTGACCAAACATCTGGATGGATTTAAAGCAGGGGTGTACAACTTTGGTTACTTTAAGACTTGTGGACTTCCACTTCCAGAATTCCCCAGCCCGCACAGGTCAAAGTCCATGAGTCTTAAAAGTTGCCAAGGATGGACATCCCTGGACTAAGGGCTTCAACAACGATCATTCATCAGCAGCTGCTAAGAAACATGTAAACATTGGAGCTCAAAAAAATGAGGTTTTGGGAGCTCCAGACCTCCACGTTCTTGGTTCTGACTTGGGCAAGTGTTTAGACCCTTCTTAAATTTTATCATAGGGTTGTTCTCCTCCTTTTCTAGCGAAATGTTTGAGACCATCCCTTCTTTCTTCTCCAGGAGCAAAGCCCCAGCAACCAGACCTCTATAGCAATGATGCAGGAGCCCCAAGAGAAGGTAGAGGAGATGGTGACCGTTGAAGAAGATCCTGGAACCCCAACATCTCACGTTTCTATTGTGACTTCAGAAGACGGGACCACCAGAAGGACAGAAACAAAGGTAAGAAGGGATGGTTGCACCCTAGGGCTGGAAGCAGTGGTGGGATTCAGTTTTTTTTAAAAAAACTTTTGGTTCTGTGGGCGTGGCTTGGTGGGCGTGGCAGGAAAAGAATGTACTACAAAATCCCCCTTCCCTCCCCACCCCACTAACCTGCTTTCCAGCTCTGTTCTCCTGTGCAGGGCAACCAAAGAAGACCCAACTGATCAGCTGGGACTCAATGGGAGGCAGAGAAGAGATGGGGTTGGCGGGGCCAGTCTGAGGTGGTATTTGCCAGCTCTCTGAACTACTCAACATTTCCTCTGCTGGTTCTCCAGAACTGGTCAGAACCCACTTAATACCACCTCTGGCATTGTCGCTTTGATTGGTCAGTAAACAAACAGTTGTACAGTTGAGGCTCCTCTACTGTGAGAGTTTGTGGTTGGGGCCAGTATGCAAATTAATCAAGGTTTTGTGTCACGATTGGCATTCAGGATGTTCTTTCCACTCAGGTTTCAATATTTTCCTTTGCTTTTTTTATTCTTTCATACTAAAGTGGAATTTTAACATAGTTCAGTATTCATGGTTGTTGTTTGTTGGTTTGGCTTGTTTTCAGCAGTGGGGCAGAAACCAACCCCCATAGGCTGTAGGGAGTTTTGGTTGCCTTCTCCCAGTGTCTGGCATTGAAGTTTAAATTAGTCTAAATTGGTGCTTCTGATTTTTGGAAGATTGCAAACAACACAACTACTGTAAAAGGTGCCATTAAATTACCTGGATGTTTAGCAGAGAAAGGAAGCATTTTTCTCAGCGTGATTGGAGTGAGGGTCTCTCCAGAAGTTGGTGGGAGACGATGATAACAGGTGAAGGAATAAATCGGAAAAGGGGAAAAAAAAGAAAGATAAATACTCACTAGCTGTAGGAGCAGATGTTCTCAAGCAGAAGTTTATTTTAGAAGCTGTTGACGCATTTCTGAATGTGTTTATTTTGCTTCTGGGGCCTCAAAGCAAATAAGGTGAGGGAGAGGTTGGGTGGCAGAGCCCTTGGAGTTAATGTGAAAGGATGGAGGGAGTGGAAGAGAAGAAGAAAAAGAGGAGGTCTTATTCTGTCATGAAGTGAAGAGAAGGGCCTGAGGATTAGGGTTGAGGACTCTACAACAGGACCACAGAGAGGACAAAATGGTGACGACTGAGTAAATATTAGAGGTGTTGAGGTAGATGGGGATGTTTTGCATCCAATCTCTCAGAATGAGGAAGTTGAGGACCTGGGAATAAGGCCACTTGGGAGAAGACCATCTCTTGGGAATAGGTTCTCCTCCAACATCTGGAGGGCTAGTTTGGTCTAGAAAGCTACCTTGGTCAAGAGGTTAAGGCGCCAGGATAGAAAGTGAGAGACAGTGAAATCTAGTCCCATCTTAGCTCTGAGAGCCAGTTGGGTGACTTTGGGGTCACCATTAGGAGACTGTGAGTTCTAGTCTCACTTTAGGCATGAAAACTAAGTGGATAATTTTAGGTCCACTAGGTGATGGTGAGTTCTAGTCCCTTCTTAAGGCATGAAAGCCAGCTGAGTAACTTTGAACCAATCACTAGGAAGACTGTGAGTTCTAGTCCCACCTTAGGCATGAAAACCAGGTGGATGACTTTGAACCAATCACTAGGAAGACTGTGAGTTCTAATCCCACTTTAGGCATGAAAACCTAGGTGGATAACTTCAGGTTAATCACTAGGTGATGGTGAGTTCTAGTCCGTCCCTAAGGCATAAAAGCTGGCTGGGTGACTTTGGGCCAATCACCAGGAGACTGGGAGTTCTAGTCCAGCCTTAGCTATGAAAACCAGCTGGGTAATCTTGATCCCTCTGATTGCCCTAAGTGTGATGACCAGTCCTGAGTCACTTTCCCAGTACTGTTGTAACTTCAAACAGTCACTAAACGAATCATTGTAAATCAAGGACTATCTGCAAGAAAACAATCTGTGCCCTCATGGGGTCCCCACCCCACTCTGAATTTTAAAGACATGGCTCCCAAAAGGTGAAGAAGACACTGAAGGAACTGAGAAAATAAAAATTTGGTGCTTGTCTTTAAAAAAATTGCCGTGTTTTGCACAGTGACGTAGTTACCCCATAGGAATCTTTGTCAGAAGACGTGTTGACGGCTCCCAGTTTTCAAGTCTTTCATAAGGGATTACAGACCTCTGTAGATGACAAACCCAGGGATGACAACCTGCTGTGATAACTACATATTCCATCCAAGATTAAATGAAGCTCGGAATTGAAATCCCTGGAGAACAAAAAGATAAAGAGATGCCCTGTTTGGAGTTTCTGATGAAACAGGTTTTTTTTTCTCCTCCCTTCCCATGAGAGCCTCTTTGTAACTCACTTGTTTAAAAAAAAAAAAAGTATATTTTGCAATTTTCATATTATTATTTTTTTGGGTTCTCACCTTTTCCTTAGCTCCTATCGATTATGATGAACATATGATGAACAGTTGCAGGAACTGGGTCTGGCTAGTCTAGGGAAAAGAAAGACCAGGTGAGACAGGATAGCAGTCTTCTAGTATTTAAGGGCTGTCACAGAGAGGAGGGTGGGGGGGGTTCAAGCTATTCTCCAAGGCACCTGAAGGCCAGAGAAGGAATAATGGATGGAAACTGACCAAGGAGAGATTCAACCTGGAAATAAGGAGGAATTTTCTGACAGTGAGAACAATCAACCGATGGAACAGAGGTTGCCTTAAAAAGTCATGGGAGCTTCATCCCTGGAAGCTTTCAAGAAGAGACTGGAGTACCCATTTGTCAAAAATGATCTAGGGTCTCCTCCTTGGGCAGGGAGGGGGACCTACAAGGTCCCTTCCAACTCTGTTAATCTGAATCTATTTAAGATGATCAAAGGCCTGGAGACTAAAACATATAATGGACGGTTGCAGGAACTGGGCCTGGCTAGTCTAGTGGAGAGAAGGATCAGGGGAGACAGGATAGCAATCCCAATACTTGAGGGGCTGCCCCAGAGAGGAGTGGGGGGTCAAGCTTTTTTCCAAGGCACCCGAAGACCAGGCAAGGAATAATGGATGAAAGCTGGTCAAGGAGAGATTCAAGCTGGAAATAAGGAGAATTTTTCTGACAGGGAGAAGAATCAACCCGTGGAACAGAAGTTGCCCTTGGAAGTGGTGGGAGCTTCATCCCTGGAGGCTTTCAAGAAGAGACTGGACTGCCTTCTGTCAGAAACGGTGTAGGGTCTCCTGCTTATGTGGGAGGTTGGACTAGATGACCTACAAAGTCCCTTCCAACTCTGTAAAACTGCGATGTACTTTGTGATATTTTTAGGAGGGCCGGTTTCATCTTCCATTCCCTTCTAGATGGCAGCTTTGTTGATGATCAGTGATGAGAGTCTTGATCTGAATGCTAAACATTAACAAAAAAAATTATGCAATGAATCTTTGACTTAACGACCACAGCTGAACCCCAACTTTTCCATTAATAAGCGAGACAGTAGTTAAGTGAGTTTTGCCCTATTTTACCCCCCCCTTCTTGCTACAGTCGTTAAGTGAATCACTGAAGTTGTTAGGATAGCAACGCAGTTGTTAAGTTGAATCTGGCTTCCCCGTTGTCCAAACGTCGCAAAAGAGGATCCCATGACCCAGGGACAGTGTAACAGTCATAAGTACATGCCTGTTGCCAAGCCTCTGAATTTTGCTCATGTGATCATGGAGATGCTACATTGGTCGCAAGTGTGAAAAATATTCAAAAGCCACTATTTTCTGAATGAGGACTACCATGAAGTAAAATTCATCCCTCCTTTGCAGTCCTCAACTTACACAGCAGTTCCTTTAGTGACCCTTCGAAATTCCAACGGCTCTGAAAAGAGAATTATGACCATTTTTCACACTAATGACCATACCACATGGTCACGTAATCTGCATTCAAATGCTTGGCAAGTGACTCATATTTATGACGGTTGCAGGACCCCAAGGATCACGTGATCCCCTTTTGCAGGGATGGGATTCAAAAATCCCAGCAACCAGTTCGCTGCTCGGTTGCTGGGTGGGCATGGCTTACTGGTACTTCCAGGAAGGCTGTTTTTTGCCTTCCCCAGAATCTGGAGGCTTCCCTCAGGCCTCTGGGAGGACAAAACCAGCCTCCCCTGGGCTCTGGAGGCCCTCCAGAAGCCAGAAGCAGGCCCGTTTCTGGACTTCTGGTACTTCTAGGAGGTCCTTTTTTCCCCTTCCCAGAAGTGGAGTGGATTGGGGTTTGCAATTTTTTAGGCTTCAAAAATTTTAGCAAGAGGTTCTCTGCCCAGTGGCTGGGTGGACATGGCCATGGTGGGTGTGCAGGGATGGGATTCAAATTTTTTAACAACTGGTTCTGTGGGCATGGTTTAGGTGGTGGGCATGGCTTGGGGGTCATGTGACTGGGTGGGCGTGGCTTGTCGATCATGTTATTGGCTGGGCGTGGCCAACTCAATATCACTCACATCAAGGCACGCATCTCCTCACCAAGCCTCTCATGACTGTGGGGATGCTGCAACAGTCATAAGTGTGAAAAATGGTCATAAGTCACTTTTTTCAGTGCCATTGCAACTTTGAATGGTCCCTCCACACAAGCAAAGTACCAGCAAAGGAGGGGAAAAAAAACTCCAGAGAAGTTCCAGAGACGGGAAGTCTAGTCCTGCCAAGAATGTAATAAGGGTTAATGGAGAGGCAGTTTCTGTCAGCAACACCAGAATGTTTGCTTCCTGCCTTCCTTACAGGATTAGGCCAGTAATTTCTTCTAACAACCGGTTCTCCAAACTGCTTAGAATGGTAACAACCGGTTCTAGTGAATATGTGCGGACTGGTAGAATCCCACCCCTGTGAGTGTGGCCTAATTGGCCTCCTGCACCACAGGGGGGCATTTATGCCCCGGGCTCCAGAGACTTTCCTTGAACTCTCCTGGAGGGCAAAAATGGCCTCCCTGGACTCCAGAAGCTCTCTGGAAGCTGGAAATTGGCTCATTTCCACCCTTTCCGAGCCTCCACATGCACCCTGCACTTACCTGCATCAAAAATGGGCCACGTGGAGACTTCTGGGAGGGGTGGGGTGGGAAGGGCCAGCTGCTCAGTTCAAATACTGGTCCGGCGACCCAGATGCAAACTTAATTTCCAGTTCACCCGAACCAGTCCAGACCTGTAGAATCCCTCCCCTGCTCTTTTGCAACCTTCTGTCTAGCAAAGACAGTAGGGACTTGCTTAATAATCGTGTGGCTCACGTAACAACTGCAAGGAGTCACTTAACAATGGCGGCAAGAATGGTCATAAAACGAGGCAAACTCCCTGAACAAATTTCTCGCTTAGCGACGTGAACGTTGGGCTCAATTGCAAAGTCCAGGGGGAAAGCCAGATTTCCTTCCTGACCTTCAACAATGGCACACATTCACTTAACCGCTGTGGCAAAATAGTTGTAAAATCGGACGCGACTCCTGGGACAGCCACCATCCTTAGCCAATGAATATTCCACAGTGGTCGTAAGTTGAGGACTACCTATATCCTTTGAGAAGGCCGGACCTTGAGCTAAATCAAAAGATCGATCAAGAGTACCAACATCAGTGGGAATGCAAAGAACGGCGAAGCAAAAGACTTTGTGCTTTAATAACTGCACCTCTATAACGGTCTTGTTTGGTTCTGCAACCCAACAGGATAGACACAGATTTCAGAGGATAATTTGGACTGCAGAAAAAACAATTACTACCAACCTGCCTTCCATTTCAGTCCTTGTATACTGCACAAGTCAAAAAGTCAAAAAGTATATACTGCACAAGTCAAAAAGAAGGCTGTGAAAATATCTACAGACCCCTAACATCCCAGACATAAACTGTTTCAACTCTTATCCTCAAAACGACGCTTTCGGGCACTGCACACCAGAACAACTAGACACAAGGACAATTTTTTCCCCAATGCCATCCCTCTGCTAAACAAATAATTCCCTCGACACTGTCCAACTATTATAAAGTCTGCATTACTATTACTATTAATCTTCTCATCACTACTTATCACCTATCCCCTCCCACTTGTGACTGTATGATTGCAACTTTGTCGCTTATATCCTTACGATTTATATTGACTGTTTCCAAGCATAATTTGATTGTTTATTGTACCTATGTCTATTATTAAGTGTTATACTTTATGATTCTTGACTGTTGATGAATGTATCTTTTTTTATGTTCCCTGAGAGCATTTGCATCAAGACAAATTCCTTGTGTGTCCAATCACACTTGGCCAATAAAGAATTCTATTCTATTCTATTCTATTCTATTCTATTCTATTCTATTCTAT
>BLBF01000060.1:4670514-4682786 GCA_015471245.1 Laticauda colubrina | reverse complement strand
GTAGAGAATGGAGTGGAGTGGAGTAGAACAGAACAGAATAAAGAATAAGGTAGAGAATGGAATAGAATAAGGTATAGAATAGAATAAAGAATAGAGAATGGAATGGAATAGAATAGAATAGAACAGAACAGAACAGAGAATAGGGTAGAGAATTGAGTGGAGTGGAGTAGAACAGAACAGAATAACGAATAGAGAATGGAATAGAATAGAATAGAATAGAATAGAATAGAATAGAATAGAATAGAGAATAGGGAAGAGAATAGGGAAGAGAATGGAGTGGAGTAGAATAGAACAGAATAAAGAATAATTAAGGCCCGGTCCCACTGCACTTACGGATGCAAAGAGGATGTAAAACGTTAAAAAAAGTTTGCCATCTGTTGTGTACTCACTGCATACGTGTTTCATACGCTCTATCCGTCGAGCATCCGTCCACTGCGATTTCATCATAATTGCAGTTTGCAATTCCTTATCCTACTCTATCTCATTAATTGATGCAGTGTGGTTTGTGTTGATTTTTATTTTTAATTTATATGTACTTTGGGTTTGGACTGAATTTCTTCCTTTTAAAAACTGTTCTTGGGAGAGTTTTTTCTCCAGTCAAGGAAAACTGGACATTGGGGGCCAAGTTGAAGATATTAAAGGGACTTCACCTATTTTTGTGACTTTGTTGCCTCTGTGTCATGCCCAGGTCATCACACCATGATTAAAGTTTGGAAGCTTGGCAACTTGACTCGAATTTATGATGGTCACAGTGTCATGGGATCATGTGATCCCCTTTTGCGAACCTGTGACTAGCAAAGTCAATGGGGAAGCCAGATTCACTTAACAACAGTGTGATTCACTTAACAATTGCAGGGTGTCAGGATTCCAGCAATTGCCCTAATTAAATGATGATTCTCAAGCCAAAGTTCAAAAAACTTCAAAGGATTTATTAGAGGCAGCATACTGGCCCTGCTCTGTATGAAGCCAACTCTGGCATAGTCATTTACCATCACCTGTGACCCTGTTTCCCCCCTTCCCCCTGGGTGTCTCATAAACCAGATTCTCCAACTGAGCACCTTCACAGGCTGGGTGTCATCATTCACACGTTCTCCAATTAAATATATTCATGGGCAAAGGCTCTGGTAGTTCAGTTGCAATCTTTTAAAGATAAAGAGTTGGAATGTACTTTTTGTTTCAATTGCTGCACTGCTCTTCAAGATTTCCTTCCTCTCCCCCCCCCCTTTTTTTATGGCAACTATTAAAATAGACATAGGAATGTTTTATGAGTTGACACAGGGATTCACTTACCAACTGGGGCAAGACAGGTTGTAACATGAGGCAAAACTCACTTAACAAATTTCTCATTTAGCAACCTAAATTTTTGGCTCAGTTGAGGTCATAAGTCGAGGGCAACCTGTGCTTTCCTTATTCTTGACACCAAGTATGTTTTTTTGAGCTGAGATTCCCTAATTTGTGTTGGGGGGAAAAAAACCGAAAACATGGTTTTTTTTAAAGGTGGAAGCTTCTGAAAATGCAGCAGGAGTGTTTGTTAGTGATATAAAGTGATATAAACAATTCCTTAAAATGGAGGGAGGAAAAATGGAATTCTTTCATCTTCAAAGCTAGTTTTGCCCAGTTGTCTACAAACCCCTTAATTATTCCACTACTGGTGATCTCAGCAGGTTCTATGTTGGGTATATTTTGTGAGTCTCCATTTGCTCAAAGCTATCTTTAGAAGAAACCACTCATTTCTTTGGTGGGGGTAGCATTTTTCTTTTCAACTTGGTACTGGAATAGGAAGGAAGCATATATCTGCAGCTGCTCAAAACAAGCTTAATTATTTGGTGGCGGGATATTGAAGTGACTTATTATTTATGTACACCCCACCTGTATTATTTTTACAAATAACTCAAAAGCGGCAAACATATCCAACATACTTTCCTCTTCCTATTTTCCCCACAACAACAACCCTGTGAGGTGGGTTGGGCTGAGATCATGGAGAGGCTGGCCCAGTTGGGTTTCATGACTGAGGTGGGACTAGAATTCACTATCTCCTAGTGATTGGCTCAAAGTCACCCAGCTGGCTTTTGTGCTTAAGACAGGCCTAGAACTCACAGTTTCTTGGTGAGTGGCTCAAAGTCACCCAGCTGGCTTGCATGCCTCTAGACCAAACCAGGTGAGTGGCTCAAAGTCACCCAGCCGGCTTTTGTGCTTAAGGTGGGCCTAGAACTCACAGTCTCCTGGTGAGTGGCTCAAAGTCACCCAGCTGGCTTGCATGCCTCAGGTGGGACTAGAACTCACCATCTCCTGGTTTCTCACTTGGTGACTTAACCTCTAGACCAAACCAGCTCCCTAGACAAGACTTAACCACTAGACCTGATTTAGCTAATCTGGAGTTTGGTCTCTGTACCTGAATCAATTATTTCAGGTCCAAACATCTTCATTTTCCTCTCTTCAATTTCTCCTGCAATTGCTAAAACATTATGTATGTTGCAGGTTTCCCATCACTGCAGATCAAATGTGTGATGGACACCAACTTAGAGTTTAGAGGAAATTTTTGGAACCGCATATCGATTGGCATACCTTAAAACTAGGTATTCAATCTCACTTCCTTGTCTTCTTCCTTAGCTTATTGATCTACCCACTTCTCTTTTCAACTTAGCCTAAATTAGCTTCATTCTTCTCCTTTTAGAGCAGATCTTTCTATGGCTCACACCATCACTACCACCCCAAAAAACATTTGTGGTTGCCGCTGTGTGGAATTTTCTGCTCAGCTCTGGTGGGACAGTGAAATGTTTTGTTCCTGGGTAAATCCAAGTCACTCTCTTGTTGTAAAAAAGGAAGGCAGGGTGAAAAATTGACAAAAACAGATTTTTTTTCCTCCCCTTATCTACTTATTTTCAAATGTGCAGTGTCCCTTGGAGGTTATAAATAATGTGCGTCAAGTTTTGGCTGTTTAAATCTTTGCGGGGTGTTGTTACCCAGGCATACCAAACACCCACGGGTGTCAGACATTCACAGAACGTGCTGTGTTTGCCCTCTTCTTTCGACAACCGTGAGTCTGTGTTATGAAAGGGTGGCAAGCTTCAATTCTGCCCCCTTGGTGAAGCGAACGCCCGTAGGGGCTCTTTAGCCATAGGGGTGGAAAAATCATTAAGAGGACTTTTGAGGAATGGTTTGGAAGCAAGATAAGATCTGTAGATTCTCTTCTGTAAAGGAAGGTTGTGTTTCATGAGCTTTTCTATTTAAGATCAAAACGTTCGGTCCAGAGCAGGGGTGTAAAACTCAAGGCCCAGGGTCAGTGGTGGGATTCAGAAAATTTTACTACTGGTTCTGTGGGCGTGGCTTGGTGGGCATGGCTTGGTGGGCATGGCAAGGGAAGGTCCACATTCCCTCCCCACCCCACCCCACTAACCTGCTTTCCAGTGCCATTCTCCTGTGCAGGGCAACCAAAGAAGACCCAGCCAATCAGCTGGGACTTGAGAGGCAGAGAAAAGATGGGTTTGGTGGGGTCAGTCAGAGGTGGGATTTGCCAGTTCTCCAAACTACTCAAAATTCCCACTACCGGTTCTCCAGAACTGGTCAGAACCTGCTGAAGACCACCTCTGCCCATGATGCTTAGATCTGCCCCACAGGGCTGCACTGGAAACAGCAAAGGACTGGCCCGCAGTGCCTCTGCCAGTGAAAATGGAGCCCTCCTGAGCTCCAGTTTTGCTGGCAGAAGATTGCAGAAGGCTGTTGCAGTCAAAAATGGATCCCGGGAGCCCATTTTCATTGGCAGAGCACTTGAGCCATCCCAGGTGTCCCCAACTTGAGTGACATCGAGCTGGCCACACATATCTTGGTCCCCCAAGGTCAAACGCATCCCTGATGCAGTCCTTAATGAAATCGAGTTTGATGCCCCTGGTCTGGAGCATTTCCGGGATGACAAGAAGAGCCTTAAGGACTGTGTTGACTCTGGATTCAGTCTACATCAACACCTAGTTGACCTTGTCATGGTTCACTGAGTCAGCCCTAGTTGACTAAATTTTACAAACCATGGGACATTAGCCAATCTCTGGGTTGGCATAACCCATTGAATCATGAATTAACTGTGCTGGGTTTGCACAGCACTCATATACACTTAGAACAAGCTTAATGTTGTCAAAATATAGCATGTTGTATAAATGTAACTACTGATCAGCTAATGATATTGACCAAGCACAGTTAGGGGGCAATGTTATGATATGCCTCCAAATTTGGCAGGGCAATAGGAAAAACAACAGTTGTTGTTATATCTTGGGTAGGGATTTATGAAGGTATTTGATCCATGGATGTCCACAATGGTGAGACAATTGACATTCCAACACAAGTGACGTGGATTATGTTATTTCCACGATGATGTCCTAATACCTAGGACATCATGTCTTCTACTAAACACCTGTGATCTGATTGGCTGCTGGATAAAAAGGATGCTGGCTGAAATAGGCATGGATCCTTTGCAGAGCGCATCCAACGTCCTTGTGAAGGGTACCAACCGATGGCCAAAGGCACATCCTCTTATTTCTTTGGGTTGGGATGCATGGTGCAGTGGCCTAGAGGTGGAGCTCTTGCCTCACAATCAGGCGGCTGTGAGTTCGATCTTAGGGAGAGGCAGATATTTCTCTCTCTGGGCACACTGAGAATATATCTGCTGAACAAAACTCCACATTGTGACAGGAAGGGCATCCAGCCAGTAATTACTCAGCTCCATTCCGTTGCCCAGACTCCACCTCACAAGGGATTATGAGGTCATTAAAAGAAGAAGATGATAAAGAAGTGGATGTTGGCTGAGATAGGCATAGATCTTTTGCAAGGCACTTCCAACATCCTTGTGAAGGATACCAATTGATGGCCAAAGGCTCATCCTCTTATTGCTTTGGGTTGGGAAGCATTAGTGCAAAAGTGTGGATGTAAAATAATAAAAATAACTACAGCCTACTGGGGTTCCCAAAATAAATTATGACTGTGTTTCTCTCTCTCTCTTCCTCTCAGGTAACCAAGATGGTCAAGACCGTCACAACTAGAACGGTGCGCCAAGTGCCCCTTGGTCCTGATGGCCTCCCTACAATGGACGGATCATCCCCCATGGGTAGTTATACTGACTCCATAGACAGAAGGCAGGTCAAAAACGGAGAGAGGTACATCACCCCCCAGGCATCGTCCACTCTGAACCGAACTTACAACAGCTACAATGATTCCTACCCAGAGAGTCACGATGGCCAATATCGTTCCTTTGTAAGCCACAATGGTTACGGCGACCTGCCGGACAATTATGGAAGCTTGTCTCGGAGTGTCAATTACCGACCGCATTATGCCTACGTACCGGGGAACAATTACCGGCCCGAGGATGGGAGCTTCACTTTGCCCAGCAGGAGGGATAACTATGGACCTCTGGCCCAGCCTCAAGTGCCGACGGGCAGTAATGCAGACTTGAACCGCTCCCAGCCGGAACGGTTCCAACCGGAGCCGTATGGGCTGGAGGACGACAACCGCAGCCTCGGAATTGACGACGAAGGTTATGAACTCGATCCAGAGTACTCAACAGTAAACCGGAGGACGTCGGCTGGGATCCCAGAGAGAGGGAGACCTCACAAGGGAAGGTAAATGCATGGTTAGATGGTTGCAGGGTAGGCAGGACGGTGTAGGACTCTTGTCCTGCAGGAATTGGTGGAAAGTTTGCTTGGTTTGAACTTGCAGGAGAAGTTGAGGGCTGGTAGTGGAGAAGACCTCGTTATGATAGGCCACCATTCTAAGATTATTTATGGCATCTTCTCAAGGATGTTCATGCTTGTCTAGGCTTTCTTTTCCTACTCTGCTTTGAAAAATGAGTGAGAGTGTCAGGGTTCCGATGGATGCCCTAATTAAACCATGGGCATTGAGCCAAGTTTCAAAAAAAAAAATCCAGTTATTTATTAGGAGCAACATGTTGGTGTCAGCTGAATTTTAAAGCTGACAGTCAGCACATACTCAAATGAAGTCATCTCTGCCTGACATAATTTACAGCCCACCTAGCACCCTGTTTCCCCCCCTCCCCCCAGGATGTGTCATAAATCACATTCTCCATTGAAGCACTTTCGCAGGCTGTAGAAATCACATCTCTCCAGTTGGTCCCGGTAACCTGGGATACAGCCTTGAAGAAGGTATGCGTGGAATGTGCTTCTGGTTGTCACTGCTGCCCCATCAGTTTCCCCCACCCCCTGCTGCCTATGGCAACTCGAGAACAGGTCAGGAATGCTTTTCAAGTTGACATTTGGCTCCCCTCACTTCCTGAAGGCTATTTGTAATGGCAATGCAGAATAATAGAGTTGGAAGGGACCTTCGAAGTCTTCTAGTCCAACCAGCGCTTATCACTCTGGGCAAATGACTGCCCAATCTCTTCTTGAAAACCTCTAGAGATGAAGTGCCCACAACTTCTTCAGACAAGTCATTCCACTGATCAAAAGAATAACAGTTGGAAAGGACCCTGGAGGTCTTCTAATCCAAGCCCCTGTTCAGGCAGGAGACCCTATACCATTCCAGACATATGGCAGTCCAGTCTCTTCTTGAAAACTTCCAGTGATAAGGCTCGCATAAGTTTTGGAGACAAGCCATTCCTCTGATTCATTGTTCTCACTGTCAGGAAATTTCTCCTTACTTCTAGACTGGATCTCTCCTTGATAAGTTATATTTTATATATATATGAAACTTGAAGTTGTTATTACAGAAGTATAATAATACTGCCGTAGAGGCATTCCAGTAGGTGAATACAACTAACCAAATGTTTATATCAGCAATATTCAGTATATTGCTGATGCCTTTGCACATTGAAAGGATTGGAGATTTTTTAAATTTAAATTCGATCAAGAAACTTTGTAAAGCCATTTAATTTGAACACACCTTGTCCCAACGTAAACAAGCTGGGAAGGTCTGTTGCAACCACCCATCCCTCACCTACTTCAAGAATTCTCAAAGCAATTTTTATCTGAATAAATTATCCTGTCTTTCACTGACAAAGAAGTCTGGCAGTAAGTAATGATTTTTTTAAATCTAACGATGAAGGTCCCTATTATTAAGCCTTGGTGGCCAAAATCTTATTTTATTCCTTTTCCTCAAAAGCAAAACTCAGCAAAAAGTGATAGATTGGGTTTCCCTTATGAAAGCTGGTGAATAGGAGGGGAAGGATCACAACTTTGCTGGCAAAATTCAATTTTGACAATATACTGGTAGTCCTGGACTTATGACCACAATGCCCCCCATTTATGATTTTTCTTGCCACAGTTGTTGTGATGATTTGGGGTGTGGCACAAAGGCAACACAGTCAAATAAGCAAGAAGAGTCCCTTTATTATCTCCAACTTTGCCCCCCAAGGTCCAGGTTACCTTCAGCTGGAGAAAAAACTCTCCCAAGAACAGTCTTGATATGGAGGAAATTCAGTCCGAAAACAAAGTACATACAAACTGTCAATAAAAATCCACATAAACCATGCTACAGCAATTAACTGGACAGGGTAGGAGAAGGAATTGCAGGCCAACAAAACACACACAGTTGGGAAGATGCCAGGAACTCAGATAAGCCTCGACAATAACAGATAACTCATGATTTGCTTCCAACAACTTTGCTGTGCATAGCTTCCCTTTTTAAACACTGTGTTCCCAGCTGCAGCTAATGAAGGGAATCAGGGCCCTTTCCTCCCCCGTAAGCCATGCAACTCACGTTGCTCCCTTCTCCATTCCTCCCTGCGTGCCATAGGATGAAGAGAGGGTGAGCTTGGGTCTTTCTCTGAGCTCCCTCTGCCTTGCTCTATCTCCCCTGCTCTGCCCAGCGGGCTTTTACCCTTCCCCAGTTTCTTCCACAGCCAACATAGCCACACTCCCACACATCCACTCATCCATCCATTCATCATCCATCCATCCATCCATTCATTCATCCATCCATCCATCTATCCATCCATTAATTCTCAGTCTTCTCTTTTTTTTACTTGCACTCGACTGGTTTGATTACTGAAATTCAGATTTTTGTCCCATAGACCTCAAAAGCTGGAGGAGCAATGTTATCAGAACCAAGTCTCCCTTGTCTTCTCAGTCAGTCACATAGGATCTCGTTTGCCTGATATACTGCCTGCTTCTGCTAACTTCTGACAACATCCATTAGCCATCAGACTGTCAGTTTTCAAGATATCACCCAGACATCCGTTTCTCCACTTAGTGGCACGTTTGGCTGATTTACTCCAGCTTTTCTCTTCTCCCCTTTTCTAGTTACACCGAGGTTGGACAGAGGAAGAGTGTATCCAATAGTTTCCCTTCCATTTAGAAATGAGCGGAGGCATTGATTTTCAATAAGTCTCGAAAGGTTAATAATTCTACCGACAAATGGAACTTGGCCTGTAGACAAACAAACCCCACTGGCAGAGGAGCCTTGAAAAAAGATTTTCTTGAGAGTACAGGTAGCCTTCGACTTACAACAATTCATTTAATACCATTCAGAGTTACAAGGAGGATTTCTCCTAAAGTCTACCACCATTTCTACAGTTTTGAGCGTGTTCAGTTCCAGATTGTTCCGGTCAAACCACGAGGCAAGTTATACAACCTCCTGTCTGTATGAGTATTCGTCGTTGTCTCGAATAAGACCAATCACTGTTGTATCATCTGCAAACTTCAGTATTTTAACATTTATTTAAGATTTATTTAAAATTTAATTTATTTAAAATTTAGTATTTAAATTGTAAATGCTCCAACGCTGGAAGTTTTTGGGAAGAGATTGGATGGCCATATGTCTGAAATGGTAGAAGGCTCCCTGCCTGAACAGGTGGTTGGACTCGATGACCTCCAAGGTTCCTTACCACTCTTGTTATTCTATTCAGTGTGGGACCCTTTGTGTGATGGTTGATGCCTCCTGGTTTTAATGAGCTAGATTTTGCGCAGGGCATCTCCTTTCCCCTGCTTGCACAATGCAGAGGTATCCATTTCTGAACTGGTGATTATTAGGGTAATCTGGTTATAGCCCTGTTCCTTGTCCTAATTCTGGGTTGACGTTTTCCACCCATCTCTAACCAGGCAGGTAGCTGGTTCTTTGCAACATGCTCCTTTCCTCTCTCTCTCTCTCTGACTGCCTCTTTCTTCTCGCTGTTGACCCAGTTTCCGAAGAAGCTCGCATTTGAATATAGACTAGGAGATGGCGAGAGGAGAGAAATGGTCGTTTCAGAAAGCGCCTGCAAATATAAATTAGTGCACAAAAGCAGATTTCCGTCTTGCCAGCGTGCCTGGAAATTTACATGCCCGAGCTAATTTTGGTCCTGTGATCATTGCCCAAAGAAAGGCAGAGCAGCATCTGAGCAGAGAGATACAAGGAAATGATCCATATCTGGAATGGAAAACCTGAAGCCTCTGAGAAACCTACACCAGGAGATAGCAGAAGAACAGAGTTGGAGAGGCTCTGGGAGGTCTTCTAGTCCAACCCCAAGCAGGAATCCTATACCATTCCAGACAAATGGCTGTCCAGTTTCTTCTTAAAAGACTCCAGTGATGGAGCACCTTCAACTTCTGAAGGCAAGCCGTTCCACTGATTAATTGTTCTCATTGTTAGGAAATTTCTCCTTAGTTCCAGGTTGCTTCTTTCCTTGATTAGTTTCCATCTGTTGCTTCTTGTCTTGCCTTTAGGTGCTTTGAAGAATAATTCAACCCCCTCTTCTTTGTGGCAGCTCCTCAAATATTGGAACACTCTATCATGTCACACCTAGTCCTTTTCATGAAACTAGATCTAACCCAATTCCTGGTACCCATCTTCGTATGTTTTAGCCTCCGGTCCCTTAATCATCTTGATTGCTCTTCTCTGCATCCTTTCTAGAGCCTCAACATCTGTTTCATATCATGGCCACCAAAACTGGATCCCCATGATTAGTTCTCATTGATGTTCCCAAGCCCTATGCTTTGCTGCATCCGATCCTGGATGCAAAACAAGTGCCCATCTTGATTACTTAGCCAGTTGACTTAGCCATTTTTGGAAGCCTCCTTTGGCTCGCCAAGTTGGCATGTGTCACTATGTCTTCTTGGAGCAAATCCCGTTTTAATTATGTGTAGAGAGAAAAAGGCCATAATCTTCAGCTCATTGCAAAGACTGAGCAGATGGCTTTAGAGGGTCCACAGCATGTCGTGGAAGCGTTACATCTCATCTGCAGCTGTTCCCCTGAAAACAGCATTGAGTGATATGCTGCTGTTGAACCTGGGAGGTCCATAATGGTCTCTTGGTTGAGTCCAGAAGTGGTATTCAGCTGGTTCTGACTGGTTCTGGAGAACTGGTAGTGGAAATTTTGAGTAGTTCAGAAAAACGGCAAATACCACCTCTGACTGGCCCCGCCAACCCCATTCATTCTCTGCCTCTCAAATCCTAGCTGATTGGCTGGGTTTCTTTGGTTGCTCTGCACAGGAGAATGGAGCTTGCTCCTCCTTTAAATCTTATGGGAGGGCCAATTACCTTCAAGCCTTACTCCAGAGTCACCCCTTTTGTCTTAACTGTTCTTGCCTTCCGGCAGCTCTGTGCATGCACGCACTGGGAACAGGCTCCCCTTGTTCCTCTTCCTCGCTGCTGTCAGATTCTGGAGGCTCCAGAGTCAGCATATAACTCCCAGATAGCCCTGGCCCATCTCTGTGTCGGACACAGGACCCTCGTCCGAATCTTCCCCAGACTCCAGGACTGGCCCATGTTCCTTCCCACTGCCGTCTCCGCAGGCTGCCAGCGCACCACAACAAGAACTTTAAAAAACTTTGATTTGAGCAGGGTGACATTTCAATGTCTTCTGCCAGCAGCCAAGCAAAAGTTCTTCGCAGCCCCAAAGCGACATAACAGAAGATCATCTCAAAGGTGGTTTCTTTTTTCAAAGGTGGTTTCTTTTCCTTGAGGAAGACGTTTCGCTTCTCATTCAAGAAGCTTCTTCATTTCTGACAATTCAGCCCATTCAGTCAGAACTGAAGAAGCTTCTTGGATGAGAAGTGAAACATCTTCAAGGAAAGACTTAAAGTCCAATTGCCTGGTTGTAAGTCAGCATCAAGGCATTTCTTTCTTGAAATAGCTTGTATTTTACCAATATTCTACTGCCAGCTATTGCCTGTTATCTATTGAGAGGGCTTTATTGAAAAAGAAACCAGCTTAATGTTCCTTTCAGGAGTATTTTTAGAAAGGAAAATTTATCCTCATAAAAGCAGAATTCAGGGCCTGCCTCATTTATAACCCTCATGAGTTTTCCATGCTGAAATGGCTAAGTTTGATCAATTGCATGTTTACCTGTTGTTTAGCTGAACATAGATCGCTTTTATTTCTGTAATATGGCACTGTGGAGGGTGAGGATAATGGCCTAATCTGCGTTTGACAATTGCTTTCTTTGGAACTCTTTTGTAAATTCTTTGAAATTCCATTCTGAGCGGCGAATATATGCATGTCATGTTTAAATACATACGTAAGTTAATGTATGATTCCTTTTGAGAAAGGCGCCATGGTTCATACATCATACATGGGCACATAGGGTAGTGGTTCAGCTCACTGTGATTTATTTAAACTCAGTGAAGCAAAGTGGCGTTTTTCCTGGTGCCTGGAACAGGCATTTTCTCCAAATGTGCCAGAAATCTGGGAAGGTTGGCATTTCTAGATATCTTCTATCTATCTGCTTACCTGCTCTATCCATGTCTGTCATGTGACCATCCATCCATCCATCCATCCACCCATCTCTCTCTCTCTCTGCTTTCCTGCTGTATCCATATCTATCTATCTGTCTGACCATCCATCCATTCATCTTTATTTACCTGCTCTATCCATGTTTCTCTCATGTATCTATCTTTCTATCTATCTATCTGTCTGTCTGTCTGTCTGTCTATCATCTTTCTTTCATCTATCCATCCATCTATCATCTATTCATCTATCTATCTAATCTAATCTATCTGTCCATTCCCTATTTAGTATTTAGCATTCCCTATTAATATTTGTGATATTACCATCAGTCTCTGTCCACCTATATCTATCTGTTCATCCATCCATCCATCTATACTTACCTGCTCTATCTACCTCTCTCTCCCCCCCATGCTTCCCTGCTATATCCATATCGATCAGTTTCTACTTATGTGCTGTATCCGTATCTATCTGTCTGACCATCCATCCATTCCTACTTATCTGCTCTATCCATTTCTCATCTACCTACCTACCTATCTATCTATCATTATCTATCTATCTATCATTATCTGTCTGTCTGTCTGTCTGTCTGTCTGTCTGTCTGTCTGTCTGTCTGTCTGTCTGTCTGTCTGTCT
>BLBF01000060.1:4657449-4667868 GCA_015471245.1 Laticauda colubrina | reverse complement strand
TTCTTTCTTTCTTTCTTTCTTTCTTTCTTTCTTTCTTTCTTTCTTTCTTTCTTTCTTTCTTTCTTTCTTTCTTTCTTTCTTTCTTTCTTTCTTTCTTTCTTTCTTTCTCCTGCAATTCCTCTTTGCCCATTTGTGAACCATTCACTGGAACAAACCCATCTCTTATTTCTGCCATCCCTATCCCCGGAGCACAGAAGGAACGAAGTAGATGAGTAGGAAACCGGTTGCTTGGAGGCTCAGCTGGGAAAACCAGCTGGGGATTGGAGCAGATGCCGTGTGCCTCTCTAGGGTTTTGCAAGACGCACAATTGAACTTGCTGAATTTAAGAAGGAGGAAATAGTTCGGCTTTTTGAGTCAGATTCCAGCTTCAAGCAGCATATCTCACTGCAAATTAAGGAGGGAAACTCAGTTCAGCTCCGTCATGGCATTCCTTATTATTCAAGGAAGGGCTTTTTCGCTTCTTACAAGGAAAAATATTAATATGAATGTAACATTATTATCTTCCTTTGTGCTGAAGAATGGAAACAGCTCTCCTGCATAAAAGCAGTCATAATGGCTGTTGAGACACTGTAAATTGCAGCCCAGGAAACTAATGAATTATACATATTGCACTAAGAGCGTCAATAAAAGGTTTCTTTGACTCTTTCCTTCCTTCCTTCCTTTCTTCCTTTCTTTTTCACTTTCCTATTCATTAAATTTCCTGATTAGTTTATTTCAGGATGTTTCAAAAAAACAAACTAACTAACTTATTGTAGTGACCTTAACCAGATCCTTTGTAGGGTGATGGACCTGGATCACATTTTACTTTATTTTAAACTCTGCTCATATCATCCAGGATTATTCGGGGCATGACGGCGTTTGGAAAGAAAGAGAAATAATCTCTTTGTGGTGTTGTTGCAACTCTCCAAAGCCAAGAAACAGAAATGCACAAAATTTGGCAAGTTGCTGTCATTTTGTCTTGGCTGGAAAATATGCCAACGATGGCGCTGGGATTCCTGCATTATTAAGCCATGGCTCATTTCATTCTGGCTTTGCATAAACCATGAAGCCTGTTGCAAAGGGCTTCTTCCCACCTGCTGTGAAACTGGAGTTTACCACCTAAAATAATAAACACATGGATGTGACAACCTCACATCCTGAATATCTGCCATATCTTGCTCTTCAGAGGTGGTATGCTGCTGGTTCGCGCTGGTTCTAGCAATCTGGTAGCACCGGTCAGCAGTTGGTTCCACCCATCTGCTCCTGCCCTTTCCTGTCCTACATTTCCTTTGTTTGCAGCTCAGCTGATAGGCGCGGCAGGATGGATTACCGCGCCTCAGCTGTTTTACTCACCAGCACTGAAGGTAAGATGTGTCAATTCATGAAATATCTCTGTGGTCTTTTTAGAGTTGCCAACAGAAAGGGAGGGGGGAAAGGGGTTTGAAAGAGCAGTGTGGCAGCTTGGAAATAGAAAGTGCATTCCATAAATAGTTTTTCAGAGATAGTAACTAGGTGAATGAAGTTTGTGCCGTGCAAATATTTTACTGGAGAGTATGATTGATGACTCTTGGCTGTGGATGTGTCTCATTGGAGAATATGAATTACGATATACCCGGGGGGTGGGGGGAAACCAGGGTCAAGGGTGACAGTGAATTATGTGTCTCAAAGTCAGCTCCACCCAGGCAGCGTCTGACATGTTAACTCCCAACAAAACTTTTTGAAGTTTTGGAAGTTTCTATTCTATTCTATTCTATTATCTTCTGTTCTATTTTAATATTCTATTCTATTCTTTTCTAATATTCTTTTCTAATATTCTATTCTAATATTCTATTCTATTCTGTTCTATTCTAATATTCCATTCTAATATTCTATTCTAATATTCTATCTTCAATTCTGTCTAATATTCTAATATTCTAATATTCTATTCTGTTCTATTCTATTCTATTCTATTCAACAACTCATCCTCTACTATGATTCCTTTCTCAGCAGGAGCTATGAGGATCCAATTGAGAGTGAAATCGTCAATGAGAGAATTCCCTACTTGCATGGCAGCTATGCGGCCCCTTTGGCGCAACCTGAAAGGGGGAGCATGGCCAGCATCGACCGCCTGGGCAAGCGTTCCCCCTCCATTGACAGCATTCGCAAAGACCCCCGGTGGCGAGACCCAGATCTTCCTGAAGTCATCGCCATGCTCAGCCACCCCATTGATCCCGTGAAATCCAACGCAGCGGCCTACCTCCAGCATCTCTGCTATGAGAATGATAAGATCAAGAAGGACGTGAGACATCTCAAGGGCATTCCCATCCTGGTGGGTCTGCTGGACCATCCCAAGCCTGAGGTCCACCGCAAAGCATGTGGGGCCCTCCGGAACATATCCTATGGGAAGGATAATGAGAACAAAGTGGCCATCAAGAACTGTGATGGGATCCCAGCTTTGATCAGGTTGTTGCGAAAGACAAGTGATATGGAAGTACGAGAACTCATTACAGGTCAGTGGTTGCTGCTGCTGCTGCTGCTGCTTCTTTTTTCTTCTCCTCCTCCTCCTCCTCCTCCTCCTCCTCCTCCTCCTCCTCCTCCTCCTCCTCTTCCTCCTCTTTCTCTTTCTCCTCTTCTTCCTCCTTCTCGTTCTGTCTCCTCCTCCTCCTCCTTCTTCTTCCTTCTTCTTCCTCCTCTTCCTCTTACTCTCCTCCTCTTCCTTCTCCTCCTTCTGATCCTCCTCCTCCTCCTCCCTCATTTTGTCAATGTTGATGGTGTTCAAGTCGATGGCGTTGAATTTGGGCTGATTTTAGAGGAAGAAAGGGCTAGTTTCAAAATATATGGACCCAGCAAAAATGTAACAAGTTGTGCTTCCTTCTTCTCCTCCTCCTCCTTCTCCTCCTCCAATATGAGAAGAATTCTCCTTTCCCCTTTCTGTTCTCTATTATAAAACCTCCTTTTACCCCCTTCTCCTTCTCCATTTTGTCAATGCCGATGGTGTTGCTCCAGATGTTTTAATATGATGCTGCAGATGCTTGATATTGCACCTCTGGTGCCTATCACTATTGGTATTGCCTTTGCTTTCCTTTGCAACAGTTATTCTACTTCTTTTTGCAGGTCTTTATATGTTTTGTGATTTTTTTCCAGGGTTTTTTCTTCTACTCTTCTATCTCCAGATAGTGTCACATCCACTATCCAGACTTTTTGGTCTTTCTTATCAACAATTTTTAAGTCTGAGATCCTCCTCCTCCTTCTCCTTTCATCCACCTTTGATCAGGTCTTGTCTAACATCAACATTGGGATTTCACGGTGTCTCCCATCCAACCTCTAACTAAATCTGTTCCTAGATAGCCCTTGTGGGAAGAATTGAGGATGACTCTTGCTTAAAACTTATTGTCTGAACTTTAGAAGTACTATCACTGGTCCGTTCCATTCAATTCACTCCCCAAATTAATAATCAAGAGGTCTCCTTCTCACTTTGAAGAAACACCCCCTTCTATTTTGTTTCCACTTCTTCGTGTGCAGTTTTCATGGAGGAACCTCCATGCCTTCTTCAGAATCATAGTGAAGGTGTTAGTATTCCAACCAACTTACTCCAAACCAATAAACTCTGAAATTTATTTTCTCAAAGTTCCATTTGATTAGAGTTGTCCTATTGGCACATCTGGGAAAACCCAAATCCAAGAGTTCTGGGTTCTCCCTTCTCAAAAGAGAAATTCAAAGATCCATCCCCTGGATCCATCAATCCATCACATGGCCCAATCAAATCTTTGTCTCCATTGGAGACATCCTCCCAGTCACTCCCCTCCAGGTGCAGGGCAACATATCCTTGACTTCTAAGAAAGAATGTTGTTGAGTCTAATCTCCTACTCACTATGAAATCCCCCCTCCCAAATTCCCAGGCACTGAATGTGGCAGCTTCAAAGCTTCCAAGTGAAATAGGGCTTCCAAGGCTGACCGAAAGCTGTCCTTAGCCAGCCAAGTGAATCCATAGAGGGTGAACATCTCAACACCCACATAATGTGGCAGGTCTCACCATTGGACACATGAAGTAAAGTGGTAGCTTTGGCGTTCTCTTCAAGTGCCTTTTCCCAGATTAAAAAACTGAGGTTGTCCCGACCAGCAAACTCACACTGTTCTTGGGTTACGTTGCCTGTTTGATTGAGCCACAATTCATAACTTTTTTTGTTGATGCCTCAGCTTGGATGTGGTCTCCTGAGGCTCGGGGAGAACATTGTATCTCCGCTGCTCGTTCTCTTGATTCACAACACAGAGTGGAATGAGAACAAGGAAGCCCTGAAGAAAAGAAAATGCATTTTGAGAAAGCAACATATGGTCTGACTTTTCTCTCGGAGTGATAAAAACTAGGTGTGGCATGAGAGTTCCCAATGGAGATGCTCAGTTGCAATGAACTCATTACCCTCCCTTGGAGAACAGCTGGAGGAACTGAGCCTCCTAAGTGGTTTTTCTTTCCCCTCAGGGTGTTTATCGCAAAATAATTCTTGGGAGAGTTTGAAAATAGTTCAAGAGCTTGGTGACAAAATCTTACATCTGTAGAGCAGAAATCCCATCTTTGGGCCCATGTTGAAATTTACAGGGAATCCTTAACTAAAGACCACCATTGGGGGACAGAACTTCTATTGCTAGGCAATGTGGTCGCTAAGGGAGGCACACCTGATTTTATGACCTTTTTTCCCCTGCAGTTGTTAAGTGAATCACTGGTCATTAAGCGATTCCAGGTTCCTTCACTGAATTTACTTTTTGGAAGCCTCCCAGGGAAGGCCACAAATGAGCTATCACACGATTGCAGTACATTATGACTGTCATGCTATTTTTTAACAGAATAACAGAGTTCGAAGGGACCTTGTAGGTTATCTAGTCCAACCCCCTGACCATATACCATTTCTGTCCAGTCTCTTTTTGAAAGCCTCCAGGGATGAAGCTCCCACAACTTCTGAAGGCAAATTCTATTCCATCAGTTGATTGTTCTCACTGTCCGAAAATTCCTTCTTATTTCAAGATTGAATCTCTCCTTGATCAGTTTCCATCCATTATTCCTTGTCTGGCCTACAGGAGCTTTAGAAAATAGCTTGACCCTCCCTCCTCTCTGGGGCAGCCCCTCAAATATTGGAAGATGCTCTCCTGTCTCCCCTGGTCCTTCTCTTCACTAGACTAGCCAGGCCCAGTTTCTGCAACCGTTCATCGTAGGTTTTAACCTCCAGTCCCCTCATCATCCTGGTTGCTCTTCTCTGCACTCTTTCCAGAGTCTCAACATCATTTTTTATAGTGTGGTGACCAAGTGATGTTTGACAACTGGCTATATTTATGGCATCTGCAGAATCCCAGAGTCACGCGATCCCTGTTTCCGACCTTCTGACAAGCAAAGTCTATAGGGAAACCCGCTTCACTTAACAACCATGTCACTAACTTAACAACTTCAAGGATTCCCTTAACAGCTATCATAAGAAAGTTTGTAAACTAGACCAAAACTCACAAATGTCTCGCTTAGCAATAAAAATGTCAGGCTCAATTGTGGTGGTAAGTTGAGGACTACCTGGGCCTTCCCTCTGGTAGAACAGCCCAAATAAAAAACAGGAAGTATGACCAACATAGTTTCTTGACCACCTCCTTTATCTTGGGCTATAGTGACTGACCCATTGAACGAAACCAATGACTTCACACCTTTGTTATGCTCAGCAACTTTTTTAAACATAGTTTGTTAAACAATCCCTAGTGGGCGGAGGCTTCACCTGTTTTGTCATCAACATCCTTGAAATCCACCATGACTGAATGCCCGTTGTTGGAGATGCCAAGAGATGAATCCGATCCATAGGAAATATTAAGAGGCTTCAAACTGGGGTCAAAGATAGCTTGCATGGAGATGATATCAATTGGAGATTGATGGCTACCTTGGGCAATGGGATAAGACTTATACCATAAAAAGGTCCTCTGGGGAGGAAGAAAGAACTGCTACAAATGTAAGCTAGAAGTTTCAAAATCTTGTTCCTCTTCCCCTACAGTTTTGGAGTCCTAGTTGTTTAAAGGACTAAATACCCTCAGTTATTTTTTTTTTTTTTGGCATTTGGAGAATTGATTTTACAATTGTTTCTCAACCTTGCAGAAAATACACTCCAATTTTTTTTTCAAGCAGCATTGGTCAGAATAATTTTCTACCAACTTCAAAACAGATCAGTGATTTTAAGCGTTCCGAGTCCCCACTGTTACACTACAAAGGCAAACATTTGGATAAATCTTTCATTACCGGGCTTCCAAATTGAATTATTTGCAAATTGAATATGGAACACAGCTTCTCTCCTCATTCTCGAGTTGCGCTTGGCAATTACAATCTTAAAATAATAGTCATAATAACCTGAGGTTGCTTTTTCTTTTTGCTCTTGAATTTGAGGCTTGCAGTAAGTTGGTTTTGAAATGCACTGGTTTGGAAATCTTCGGCCCTTTAGGATAAATTTCTTCTTGGGAAGAAATCAAAGACAATTGCCTGCTTGGTGTGCGGAGAGGTTTTTTTGTGCATTTCTTGAGAACTAATCTGTGTGAGCCAGAAGGAGTAATAGGTTTCCCCACCACCAATTCTTGTCATCTCACCATTCACTGGCCAGAAAATAACAATAACAGAGTTGGAAGGGACCTTGGAGGTCTTCTAGTCCAACCCCCTGACTAGGCTAGAAACCCTGTACCATTCCAGACAAATCCTTGTCTAATCTCTTCTTAAAAGCCTCCAGTGTTGGAGCAGCCACAACTTCTGGAGGCAAGTTGTTCCACTGATTAATTGTTCTCACTGTCAGGAAATTTCTCCCTATTTCTACGTTGCTTTTCTCCTTTATTAATTTCCATCTGTTGCTTCTTGTCCTGCCTTCAGTTGTTTTGGAGAATAAGTTGACCCTCTCCTCTTTATGGCAGCCCCTTAAATACTGGAAAACAGTTACCAAGTCAAATCCCTAAACTTTATTTTCATTAAACTAGACATACCCTCTCCAGTTCCTGCAATCGTTCTTCATATGTTTTTAAAATTCTGGTATGCTGGATGAGAAGAGAAATTGATGGATAAAATGACGGATTATGTTTTTGTGACAAAATACTATATTTGTGTAGTAGTAGTGCCTTTAAGGAACGTCTAACTAGCATTCCCATCATTCTAGATTTTATTTACAATATTTATTAAATTTATCTGTCACCCATCTTGCACTTCTAGGTGGCAAACAAATTGGAGAATGCTGGGCCATGTTATAATTTATATATTTTTTAACTGAGATACTCATGATTTGAAAATTTTAAAAAGTCTGCTAATTAGCCAAGGACCTTTTCATATATATATATATATATATATATATATATATATTTATTTTCCAATAAATACCTTGGTGATTTGAAATCTATTTGTTATTCATTCATTCTTTTTGCCATGAATGGCTAGCCATCAGGAGCTAATTTGTCCTTTTTGAAATGTTTCTATATTCTATTAATTTGTTTAAATGTTAAGCTGAGTCCTTTTTTTAAAAAGGCTTTTTACTATAATTGCTGGCGTAACAATTGTTTGGATATAAACTCTGATGCAGGAAGCCAAATGCATCAGCGAAATAAAATGCAATGGTTAATATGCCGACAGGGAGTGAGCATTGGAAGTGCAGCATTTTATTAAAGATAGGCATTTAGATATTCAGATATTCAGATAATCTGGGGCCCACCAGATGCAGCTAAGCTATCATTTCCAGCATGGCAGTGACACACAATTCTGGTTAATCCCCCATCCTGGTTAAGTTTCAAGTTGTCTTTGCTCCTTTTGGCTGAGATGAGGTAAGCAGTTTGTATATGCTCAAAGCAGAGGTGGTATTCAGCTGGTTCTGACAGATTCTGGAGAACTGATAGCGGAAAGTTTGAGTAGTTCAGACAACTGGAAAATACCCCCTTTGACTGGCCCCGACCTCTATTATCTGCCTCCTGAGTCCCAGCTGATCCGACTGCGTCTTCTTTGGTTGCCCTACACAGGAAAACAGAGCTGGAAAGTTGGTTAGTGGGGTGGGGAGGAAATGGAGATTTTGCAGTAACCTTCCCCCAGGAGTGGGGAGGGAATGGGGATTTTGCAATTATTTTGCCACCAAGCCACGCCCACTAAGCCACACCATGCCCACTAAGCCACGCCCACAGAACCATTAGTAATTTTTTTTTTTTAAGCCCACCTCTGTCAAGGACTACCTGTAGTAAGTTGTGATGGTTATTAGACAAGTCATCCACAGAACTGAGCTGATTGTGCATCCTTTCGGAAGCATAACATAGGTGAGGGTGGCAGTTATGTACCATCAGTCTGCAGAGAGAGAGGGAGGAAGGGAAGGAGGGAGAGAAAGAGAGAGAGAGAGAGAAAGAGAGAGAGAGAAAGGACTTGTTTAGAGGTGACCTTGGACTGAGGTATGTTTTAAATCAACTGAGATCTGTTTTCCGTTTCTGGCTCTGGAGCTGAAGTGCCACTTAAGTTGAAGATAAAATTCCTGTTGAGACATGTTTCCCTTAACAAGACTTCCAGAACGATGGGATGCTGTTGACCTTGGGAGGAGAGAAGGCACTGAATCTTAAATATAATTTTCCAACCCAGATTAGGAGATGGTTCAATTCAGGAACTTTTCTTTCCAATCTGAGTTTTGTGATTGGTTGGATGGGGGATGTTTGAGGTTTTGATAGAAGAGAATATTGTAGCTCAGGGTTCCTTGGTGCTTTCTGAGCTTGGTGATTTTCTTGCAGACGTTTCATGAGCCAACTAGGTAGCATCATCAGTTTGTAGAGGAGGAGGAGGAGGGGGAGGAGGAGGAGGAGGAGGTTTTCTTGCAGATGTTTCATTAGCCAACTAGGTAGCATCATCACTTTGTAGAGGAGGAGGAAGAGAAAGAGGAGGAGGAAGTCCTTGGTGCTTTCTGAGCTCTGTGGTTTTCCTGCAGATGTTTCATAACCCAACTAGGTAGCATCATCAGTGTCTTCTTTCCTTTTTGCATTCTGATTGTTTTTGATTCTCTCTCTTTTGAATGGTATGTAGATGTTGTTTATCTCTATGTGCCCATTGATGGCCAATTTGTCTGAGTGCCAAAAAGGACTGTTCTGTTTGAGTCACAATATTCAAATCATGTTACTTTCCTTTTGCAATGTGACCCACAGGGCAAATCTAGAGCCCCTTTAGTCTAGTGGTTTAGGCACCAAACTAGAAAGGCGATCTTAAGTTCAAATCCTCCCTTAGCCATGAAAGCCAACTGACAATACTCAACCCAGCCCACCTTGCAGGATGGTTGTGGGGAAAATGAAGAGGAGCAAAGGCATGTTGGATATGTTTCCCACTTGAATTATTAGTAAAAATAATAACGATGAGATACAAACAAAACAAATAAGCCTATATATCAATGGTGGCTAACCTTTTTGTGCCAAACATTCTGTGCGTGCTTGCAGGCTCCTGCTCACGTGCCAGTACCTAGAAGGCAATGTGCCCCCCTCACGCATGTACGCGCAATCCCCAGCCACCCCTCCACAGACCCCTGCCGCCCCCTTACCTGCACTGCACCTCACAGCTGATTTTCGACAAGTTTGAGGCCTTTTTTGGCCTCCCAGAGGCTTGAGGAAGGCTTCTGCAGGCTTTGCAGGCTGAAAACTAGCCCCGTTTCATCACTTCCGGTATTTTCAGAAAAATAGGAAGTGACAAAACGGGGCTAGTCCTGCAAAGCCTGCAGAAGCCTTCCTCAAGCCTTTGGGAGGCTGAAAAAGGCCTCAAACCCGCCAAAAATCAGCTGTGAGGCACGTGCATGTACAGTGAGGTAAGTTTGCCTGCAGCTTGGGTGCCGGCACAAATGGCTCTGTGTGCCACCTGTGGCATGCATGCCATAGGTTTGCCATCATGGTTATATATGGTTCCTGGTCATTTCTTACTGACTGTTTCCCACTGTTTCCTCCTATTCAAGGCACCCTTTGGAACCTGTCCTCTTACGAACCCCTCAAAATGGTCATCATTAACCACGGTCTTCAGACCCTGACCAACGAAGTGATCATCCCTCATTCGGGGTGGGAGAATGAGCCAAACGAAGATTCGAAGCCTCGAGATGCAGAATGGAGTACGGTCTTCAAGAATACGTCGGGATGCCTGAGGTGAGAAATGGAGTCCGTTCAGCAGTTCCTTTGGCCAAAGGAAGGGAAACAGAAACAGAAATGGCATTCTGTTACTTTAGGTAACCATCTGTTTTATAGTCAGTGCTGGGGAATACTTGGCTGAATTTAGTATACACCTATTTTGGTGTAAAATAAGTTGCCTTTGTTTGTAGAGCTATTTAGTCTTGCATTTGAAGTAGCAAATATATTCAGGAAGAATTTTAAGATCAACATGGTGCAGAATTACCCTGAGGTAAGATGGGCGGCCAATACATTTAATAAAGTCAAGTCAAGTCAAGTCAAGTCAAGTCAAGTCAAGTCAAGTCAAGT
>BLBF01000060.1:4639983-4655978 GCA_015471245.1 Laticauda colubrina | reverse complement strand
TATCTATCTATCTATCTATCTATCTATCTATCTATCTATCTATCTATTCTTTATCCATCCATCTCTATTATACATCCATAAATTTTTGTTCCTCCATATCTATTTGTCTATCTGTCTGTCTGTCTCTCTCTCTCTCTCTCTCTCTTTCCCTCTCTCTGTGCTTCTTCATCCATCCATCCATCCATCCATCTTATTGCATTTTTTTCTGGACCTTTGAACCAACAAGCAGCAAGAAATAAAGCGGTGCTAGTGGGGGAAAAAAAGATTGATTGACCTCATTTTCAGGCGTTCTGTTTTACATTTGATCAGTTTTTAGGCCAATATAAATAAAGAAAGGAAAATGAAATGAATCACTCAGCATGTGTTTTATGTGCTTTCATAGCTCGGCATCCAGGCATCCTATAATAATAGAGATTTGTAAATGCTGACAGAGCAGTGACAAATGTTGATTGATCATCCATGCAAGAAACAAATAGATGGGTATTTTTAACTTCTTCTTGAATGGAGACAAATTCCTGGTGGGAAAATATTAAGTGAAAAGCCACGGAAAAAACAAAAGAAAGAGGCAAAAAGGGGGGAAAGAACAGAATACATACATCTAAAACATACATCTCAGTATAATGGTGAAAAAAAAGAGATTAAGGGAGACATGATAGCAGTCTTCCAATATTTGAGGAGCTGCCACAAAGAAGAGGGAGTCACGCTATTCTCCAAAGCACCAGAAGGCAGGATGAGAAGCCTCAGATGGAAACTAATCAATGAGAGAAGCAACCAAGAACTAAGGAGAAATTACCTAACAGTGAGAACAATAAACCAGTAGAATGGATTCCCTCCAGAAGTTGTGAGAATTTTAAGAGCTAAGGGGACCCTTGAAATAACTTACGGTTTAGAAGTCTGACAACGTGATATATTAGTACTGCTCAGTGGTGGGATGCTGCCGGTTTAACAACTGGTTTGGTGAGAATGCTTTGTGTGTGTGTGCCTAAGGCACTTGTGCGCAGTACTGAAAATGGAGCATTTTAGAAGCTCAGCTGCTTACCGTCCAAGTCAGCAGAGATGGGATTCAGCAGGTTCTGACCAGTTCTGGAGAACTGGTCGCAGAAATTTTGAATAGTTTGGAGAACCGGCAAATCCCACCTCTGACTGGCCCTAGCCCCATCCATTCTTTGCTTCCCATCGAGTCCCAGCTGATCGGCTGGGTCTTCTTTGGTTGCCCTGCCCAGGAGAACGGAGCTGGAAAGCAGGTTAGTGGGATGGGGAGGGAATGCAGATTTTGCAGTATATCCTTCCCCTGCCATGCCCACCTAGCCACAGCCACAGAACCGGTAGTAAAAAAAATTTGAATCCCACTACTGCAAGTCAGCAATGGTAAGTTGAATAGCAAGGGGTGAGAATCAGCTGTTTTGCATGATTGAGATGAGCTACAAAGCAGGAAATAAAGGACAGGATAGGGCAGGGTATGTGGGTGGGGCCAGCTGATCATCAGAACTACCGGTTCTGCTGAACCAGTCCGAACCGGCAGCATCCCAGCACTGGTACCTTAGTAAGCCTTAATAAGACCATACCTGGAATACTGCAACCAATTTTGCTCACCACACTTCCAAAAAGATGTTGAGACTTTGGAAAAACTTCAGAGAAGAGCCAACTAAGATGATCAAAGGCCTGTAGACGAAAACAAGAAGAACATTGCAGGATTAGGTTAGCCTAGAGCAGGGATTGCCAACCTTTTAGACCTCAGGGACCACCAAATTCATAATTTTAAATCCCAGGGACCACTAACCAGTTCTGTGGGTGTGGCCTAATTTGTGGGTGTGGCTTGGTAGTCATGTGACTGGCTAGGCATGGCTTGTATGGAAATATTATAAATATATGTATTGAATTTTTTATTAAAAAAGAGCAACTTTTACTCAAAATCAAGGAAAGCAGGCAGGCAGATTGAGTTGCTCACAGAATCACAGAATCATTCAATGATCTATCTGCCATCCGCTGCCTGAGTCTGTCACATAAAATTTGCTTGCCATGAGTGCAGGGAAGCACATCGTAAATCACTGAACCTCGTGAATGACTGAACTGGTAATTAACCCTGTCAGATCCCACCCCTGATTAGGGGTGACATGATAGCAGTCTTCCAATATTTGAGGGGCTACCCCAAAGAAGAGGGGCTGCCTCAAATTATTCTCTAAAGCCCCAGAAGGCAGGATAAGAAGCAACGGAGGGAAACTCATTAAGGAGAGAAGCAACTTAGAACTTAGGAGAAATTAGGAGATCTCTTGCTTGAGTGGGGGGTTGGACTAGAAGACCTCCAAGGTCCCTTCCAACTCTGTTATTGTGCTAATTTCATCCTCACCTGTATTGTTACCTTTCTTTTTAAAAAATATTAATATTGCTATTGTTGTTGCATAAACTTGACAGCAAGGTGTGGATGGACGTGAACAGTGTGTCCTGCAATCTCGAGAACTAGCTCTGGTGAAACTTTTAACACCCTGCCAAGTTAATAATGTTATTTTTGGCTTCCTCTTGCTGGACTTTAAGGCTTCCTAAATAGGCACGTTCCTAGCATAGCAAGCCTTAGAAATGAGCTGTAGCAAAACCAGCTTTTATAATGGGATCCTAAGCGCCCTTTGCTTTGGGACAAATATATGTTTCCTCTGAGAGATTTCATGAAGGTGGATTATGTCACAGTCCTTCCTCCCCATTCCTTGGGCATTCCCCCTCACCATTCCCTAACATTTGGCACTGAAAAATGGCCAGCTAACTTCTTAATTGTGGGCACGTCTGAATCAGAAGATTGCCATTCCATTTAGTTTTGAAGATGTATAGATTTCAACTCCAAGGATTCTTAGCATTGGCCACTCCAGTAGGGACTTCTGGGAGTTGAAATCCACCTATCTGAAAGTTCCCAAGATGGAGAAGCATTGTTGTATTATTTGCAAGGGTGGAATTGTCACAAACTTTGATTGGCAACCCACATTGCATTCAGCTGAAATGTAATTCATTTGGCTTTGGTTTATCAAAGTTGTATCGAGGCTGGTCGATCATCATCTTGATATTCATACTGACCATTGACTTAGCTTGAGGGATGTAATGTATTGTGTCATAAGAACACAACCCTATCAACCATCAAGAAACAAGGATGGTGTCATTATTGGATCAAATAGGTGTTTCTTCTTCAGAATACTTGCCCGTATGTCAGAATTATTAGAATCTTTAAAAAAAAAATTGGAAGATTCCTGCAAGTATTCTTTACAGCTTTTGTATTTGTGTGTGTGTTTCTGTGTGCGTGTGTGTTTCTGTGTGTGTGTGTTTCTGTGTATCTATCCAAGCATCCCTGTGGATCATATGCATTAGCCCCAGATTTAGTACAGTTATCAATTGACACATAAATACTGTGAAGTCAGCAGTGGGAGGATTCAGATTTTTTTACTACTGGTTCTGTGGGTGTGTCTTGGTGGGCCTGGCAGGGAAAGGTTACTGCAAAATCCCCATTCCCTCCCCACCCCACTAACCTGCTTTCCAGCTCCGTTCTCCTGTGCAGGGCAACCAAAGAAGACCCAGCTGATCAGCTGGGACTCAATGGGAGGCAGAGAAGAGATGGGGGCGGAGCCAGTCAGCCTTGGAAGCCATTTTTTGGTCTTGGAAACTTTGAGGCTGCCACATTCAGTGCCTGGAACTTGGGAGGGGGGATTTCATAGTGGGGTAGAAGCAGTGGTGGGATTCAAATAATTTAGCAACCGGTTCTCTGCTCTAATGATTTCTTCCAACATCCAGTTCACCAAACTGCTCAGAAAGTTAACAACCATTTCTCTCAAACTGGTGCGAGCTCGTTGAATCCCACCACTAGGTAGAAGTATGCACTCAACAACATTCTTTCTCAGAGAGTCAAGGACATGTTTCCCTGCACATGGAGAGGAGTGTCTGGAGGAATATCTCCAGTTGGGGTGAAGATTTGATTGGATCATGTGATGGATGGTGGATGCAGGGGTTGGATTTTGGATTTCTCTTTTGAGAAAGGAAAACCCAGAACTCTCAGATTTGGGTTTTCCCAGATGTGCCAATATGACAACTCTCATAAAAAGGAACTTTGAGGAAATGTTTGTCTTGGAGTTGATTGGTTTGGAGTTGGTTAGTTGGAATGCTGACATTCCCATTGTTCAGCTTCTTACGAGGAGGGCTAATAGTTCTGATCGAGCTCATAAAAGGAACTGCATTCACATCTTTCCGAGGCTGGCGTGAACTCCAGTCCCGTTTCCGTTGATTGATGCAGGCCTGCTGAATCCCTTGTTCATTTCCATGCTCTGGACTTCCAGCCCAGCAGCTTCTCCTGGGACTCACTTTGTAAAAACAGAAAGTAATGAAGACTGTTCTACAGCGCCTCATCACGGGAATGATCATTAATCCCCCAAAGGAAGATGCGGTCTTCTGTGTAGGACTGAGGCGCAGTATTTTTCTTTTTTTTAAGACCGATGCACCAGGCTTCCCCAGAGCTGAGAAAACATTAGAAGTGACCTTTTCTGCTTTCTCGAATTTAGTGGTCCGGTTCTTTGCAGATGGTTAAGGAGCTCAGAAATAGATTGGATTATTCCTCCATTGCAGGGTTTTGAGGGGTGTTTTTTGTGCTTGCCTCTAACAGAAACAGTTGATCAACTGCAAAAAAAAAAAAAAAGAATCTGCCCATTTCCTTGCCTAGCAGAGGGTGAAAATAATGATCTTTCAATTTCAGGAGGGCAGATTCTGACGGAAAGTTAAGGAAAAATCACAATGGAACATCAGAATGATAGTTAACAACAGCTAAAAAACTCAACAAGATAGCTAACTTCCTTTGGCTGTTTGTCTGAAGATGTTTTGGTATTCTTGGTGCCTTCTCAGCTTGGTTGATGGCTTGTAGACATTTCATTACCCAACTAGGTAATATCATCAGTGCCAGAAGGAAAGGGGGTTGAATTGAGGCAAATGAGTGTGGGGTTTCCTCCCTGTTTCTATACACTTGCTGTCAGAGAAAGCCTGGGAAAGGCAGGGTTGGAGTCAAGCAGGGAATTAGTATGGAATCATTATGTAGCCCAAGGGTGTCAAACTCAATTTCATTGAGGGTCTGATCAGGGTTGTGTTTGACTTTGGGGAGCTGGAGGGTGGGTGTGACCAGGGTGGGCATGGCCAGCTTGACATCACTTGTGCCGGGGGGACACCCATGGTGGACAGGTACTAAGGTAGGACTTCCCTCAGACCCTCCCTCCCTCTCATTATAATCTCCTTCCTTCCTTCTTTCCTTCCTTCCTCTTCTTCTTCTTCCTTCCCCTCTTCCCTTCTTTTTCCATCCTTGCTCTCTTCCCATCTTCTTCTTTGTCTTTCCTCTTTCCCTTTCTCCTTTCCTGTTCCTTCTTGCATGCTCAAATGCAAAAGGAGAAACAAACAGTTTGTCTTGCTAGCTCTCTGCCAGAGAAAACAGAGCCCGGGGAAACCATATGTGGCCCTCCTGAGCTCCATTTTCACAGGCAGGTCCTTCATTGTTTCCAGGGTGGGCCCAGCGGCCCAGGAACAAACTTCCTAAACGAGAAGATTCCTGTATAACCGGCAGAAGCAATAAAGTGGCTCATTGAACTCTTTCACATATGAATCTTGTTGCTTTGCAACTGACACTTGTCCTGCCAGTGTTTGTGGGTTCTCTGCTTGGCTGGAGAAGACCAAAGAATTTTGGAAGGAGAAAACCAAGCAAAACTCCTACCAGATTTCTCCTTGGTAGGGGAAAACCACAGCCATAAACACTGATGATGTTCCCTAGTTGGATAATGAAACATCTATAAGAAAACCACCAAGCTCACAGAGCACCAAGGACCCCACAGTTCAATCCTGATCTACGAATGTTCTCTCCTGCTGGAAGATACTTCAGTTTGGATGTTGCCTAGAATAAGAAAGGCCTTGGTGATCCCTTCTAGTTCTCTGATTTTCCAGCTGTCGTACTCTTTCCTGTGGGTGGATATAAACTTGATGTCATCTTGAGCAAAGCTGATCGTCCTGCCCCACTTCCCTGTGGTTTGTCCCTGTGACTTATGCACGAGGAATCATCATTCTCTGTAAGAACTCCAGATTGTCAGATCTGTTGGTGTTGATGTTCCCATGGTGTGATAAATAAAAAAATTTTCTCTGCTGTGAAACTCTAAACATGCCACCAACATGGTGGATACCAGCTGAGAATAAATTTTGCAGTCATATGTTTGTCCTTTTCATGGTTGCCAACATAGCATTGGAGCTAAAAAAACCACCAAGGTTTAATGCAAATTCGTAAAGAGAAAGATAAGGTTGCTTTGAAGTTTAGGATAAACAAAATGTATAGTTTGATGGGGCCTTTTGAGGGGACTTTCTTCTTCTTGATCACGGGCGAGCCCTTGCGAGGAAAGCTTTGATACAATTAAGTAGGGAAACCGGAGCTGAATTTCAAAGATCAAGGTTGTTAGAAGCATGTTCTCAATAACTTATTGATGGTGTTTCTCAGCACCCATGTACAATTCTCGACGGCAGCTGCTGCTGTTGGAGAAAATATTTTTTGCACAATATTTTTATTGCATTACTAGCCTAATAGCTTTGGCCAACTAGATGGCAATATCTAGCTCAGTGGTTGCCAACCAGTGGGCCAGGGTACATTAGTGGTCCGCAAGAAAATTTTGGTGGTCTGCTGAGAAGTGTCACCCCCCAAAGCTAATCCAGGCTGTGTGGGAACACAAGATTTGTGTTGCGGACAACAGGAGGTAGTGAGGGGAGGGGGGAAAGGGCAGAGGGGGAGAACTTGCCCCACGTGCCTGGCCTGGCCACCGGGCTGCTTCTTTCCGCTTCTTTCTTCTTCTGCTTTTGGCTCCACACAAGGAAAGCAGCAAAAGTCTTTCTTTCTCTCCCCCAAACTCCTCCAGAAATGAGTCTTTGGGACCCTGCAAGGCATCCTGCTCCAAGAGGCTGTGTCAGTGTGACAAGTCTCACAAAGACTCATTTCTGGCAGAGTTTGGGGGAGAGAAAGAAAGACTTGTGCTGCTTCTGCTGCTTTCCTTGCATGAAGCCAAAAGTTTCTCTCTCCCTGAGAACAGAGCTGGAGACGGTATCCTGAGATCCCAAATAAAGAATGATTGATTGGTAGGAAAATGGGGTGGAGAATTTTCCTGCTGACTTTTTGGGGATTTTCCCAGGGTCTCTGGTCCTCAGGATTTATAATTATGAGTTTGGTGATCCCTGAGGCCCAAAAGGTTGGCGACCCTTGACCTAACTGACCTTGGCTGATTTTGAAAAGCTAAGTAGGACCAGAGCTGGTTCGGAAATAACCAGCAGGAGAGAGTTCACAAAATGTCCCCAAGGCTATGTAGACTGGGAAGTTGAGAAAACAAGGAAAAGCCATTTCTTTCATATTGCTAACTTGGATTTGCATTTATTTTTTGTCCCAGAAGAAATCCAGCTTTTTATTTTTCACTCTTTGTCAGGCCTGAAGGATGACATCCATACATGAAGGTTCAATTAAGCTGATTGATTGCTAAAAGCCTATGTATAGGAATCTTCTCAACTAGAGGTCAGCACCTGGTTAGAGTTAGATAAGGGGTCAAAGGAATTAAAGGGAAGTTCGGCTTAGTTCATTGTGGCTACGTAGGGATTCTAGGCTGGTGCCTTTTTTTTACTCTGCCCTCCAAATTCTGCCATTCCTATTCCGATAGTGACTACCCTCTTTGAGATGGGGAAAAGGAGAAGAAAAAAACTACACTGGCTTGTGATGTGGTAGAACTAAAACACAGAATTCCACCCACATGTATTGTTCTGACCAAGGCTTCCTGAGACCGTAATTCAGCACATGCTTAGTTAAAACAACTCTTGTTTTATTTCAATGCTGGGAATTATGTTCATTCCCAGCCTGTAATGAGTCCCAAACAGTCCCTCAAGATAAGCACCCACCTTTCTTTTCTGTGAAGTGCTGCCAATAACAGAAGTGTCCAATGAACTGGGAAGAAAACCAACCGAAGTACAAAGAGCTTCAAGAATGAATCTGAACAGAGTGAATGACTTTGCTTCCTGCAAAGGTTTCATCATCTTGGCCTGTCCTTTATAGCTTGGGGGAGGGGCAATCACCTCCCAGCCTTACTCTTGAGTTGCCCCTTTTGTTTCAGCTGCTGTTGCCTTCTAGCAGCTCTGCGCACATGCACACTGGGAACAGGCTCACCTTGTTCCTCTGCCTCGCTGCTGCCAGACTCTAGAGGCTCCGGAGTCAGCACCCCACTCCCAGATGGCCCTGGCCCCAACTCTGCATTGGATGCAGGACCCTCATCTGAGTCCTTCCCAGATTCCCAGACTTGTCCCCATTCTTCCCCACTGTCCGATTCTGCACAGGCTGCTGGCGAACCACAACACATATTTTGCAATCCAGGTCAATCCTGTGTCTATAGTTTCTTCACCTTGTCAGGAGAAATACCACTACTCTTGTCTTTCTGCTAACAGGCTGAAGATCTTTCCCTCTGAAAGCTACCAAGCCAAGATTCACAGTCGGGGCAAATTTCCCACACATGTTGATTGAGTAGAGAACCTGCATTTTTGTACCCAGCTTCCTAGCCACAACGTTAGGTGGCCATCTTAAGCTAAGTTGGCCATGTTCACCATAGTCCTATCCTGTTTTTTTCCTTCTTTCTGCTGTCCTTGCATTTCTTTCCAACTGCTTGTTACAAGTCCACATTGATTCTTCTCAATTTCTTTATTGGGTTGGAATGCATTCAGACAACTGGTACTAGACTCTAAATTAGAACAAAGCGCATAACTCAGTGTTCAAAAATATACCTTTAAGGAGTGTAATGGATTGTAGTCTGGATTCCCAGGAGTGAGGGGCTGCTTCCCAGAGGGCAAAGAGGCAACAAATCTTGGAATGTCTGGTAGGCAGAACAAGAGCAAAGTCGGATCCTCCCTAGCAATTTATAGAGTAAATCTATAGTTATTGCAGACAATTGCTTTCATTAGTCCAGATCCTGTCTCTAGGCAAAGAACAAGAGCTGGGGGATAGAATAGCTGGGGGACAAGAGGCTGACTCTGTAAACCACTTAGAGAGGGCTGTAAAAGCACTGTGAAGTGGTATATAAGTCTAAGGGCTATTGCTATTCCTTCCTTCCTTCCTTCCTTCCTTCCTTCCTTCCTTCCTTCCTTCCTGTACAGTGGTTAGAATGCAGTGTGATAGATTAACTCTGTCCACTGCCAGCCATTTGATCCTGACTGGCTCAAGGTTGAGTCAAGCTTCCCTCCTTCCAAGGTGGGTAAAATGAGGACCCAAATTGTTGGGTGCAAGAGGCTGACTCTGTAAAACCACTTAGAGGGGGCTGGAAAGCACTGTGAAGTGGTATATAAGTCTAAATGCTATTGCTATGAGCTCTTGAGATGCCACACTGAAAGCTTCAGCTCTCAGACACCAGCAGTTTAGAGCAGGGTATGATTGTCGAAGTCACATCCTGCAGCTGCAGGAGACAGTTTGAAAGACTGCTGCTCTGTTGAAGGACGGTTGTGTTCTGAAGGTCGTTCTAAGAAGCCACGAGAGTGATGTCACCAGAAAAGGCTGAGCCACATTTTTCCAGCCTGTTTTGAATGGAAGTGAGAAACAAAGCACTTCTGGATTCACTTTTAAACCTGCCTCCAGAGCCCAAAATCATGCTGCCAATGTTTTGTGTTTTTTTTTTTGTACAGTATATTTCATTAATTTGTCAAACTTAGTGTGATGACACAAAGGGGCATGACACAAAGGCAATACAGTCACATAATCAGTAGGAGTCCCTTTATTAGCTCCAACTTTGCCCCCAATGTCCAGGTTACCTTCTGGCTGGAGAAAAACTCTCCCAAGAATAGCCTTTGGCTGCAGAGAATCAAGTCCAAAATGTGGTCAACAAAAACTGTAACTAAAAGTCTAATCAAAGCAAGATGAGGTAATTAGTTTGGCAGGGCAGGAGAAGGAATTCCAGATGTGAAGACACGACAGTAATTCAACCTGGTTGGGAGGATGCCAGGAATGCAGATAACCAAAGTCAACACAAGATTAGTGCATGTTTATTCCCAGCAGACGCTGCACTCAGCTTGCATCTCTTTTAAACTCATTCCCAGGTGTGGCTAATGATGGGAATCAGGGCCCTTTTCTCCCCCGTAAGCCATGCAACCCATGTTGTTCTCTTCTCCATTCCTCACTGCGTGCCCTAGGATGAAGAGGGGGTGGGCCTGGGTCTTCCTCTGAATTCCCTCTCCCTTGCTCTACCTCTTCCCTGCTCTGCCCAGCTGGACTTTGCCCTTCCCCAGTTTCCTCCACAGCCAACAGAGCCACACTCCCACTCCCTGTCATCTGTTTGTCTTACTCCTCGGATTCAGACTCCCACAGGGGATGGGGCATGACACTTAGGAATCTGTCTCATTTTACTTAAAAGACTGTTACAAAGCCTCTTGTTTATGGTACGTCAAATGTTTATGCCATGCTGGTGGGCCTTGTCACATGCCCAACACAACAACATGCCCATTACAAAAGCAGAAATTTAGCCCTGTCAAATTGTGTACATAATTTCGACACTGCAGGAAATATCTGAAGTGTACAGAGGTATATTTTGTGGTACCCACAATAAAGCAGTATTTTGCTGTATTTCCTTAAAATGTAAATCTCTCCTTCATATCTATGGATGGTCAGGGAATGGTTATATCCAAAGTAACAATTTAAACATCAAAGCAACCAGGCAGAAAGCATGAATAAACCTAACCACCAAATTGCAACAAAAAAGCAATTTGCAACACAATGTTGACCAAATTGCAATATTGATGGTAATTATATATTGGTGGATTCTGCCAACAACCTATCTGAATCTTCACATTTTTGTCAGTAGAAAGTCATCAGGGAAGAGTCGATCCAGTCTGAAGACCTGAAGATACATGGGGATAAAACCTACAACTTCCAAAACTCAAGGATTTGGTTGGGTTTTTAAACAGTCTGCCCTTAGCAAGGAGTCATAAAGCTCAGAAGCAGCTATCAAAGATATTCTTCTAAACTGGGGCAGATAGTAGATGGTGGGTAGTTACTTGATTTCCTACATCAAAAACACTTCAGCTATTAGACAGAAAGATAAAGATAAATCTTCTGAAGATCTTCAAATCTGATCAGTCGAGTAAGGGTCAATTCTATTTTTATTGTTTGACTCAGAATATATGTTCAGTTGAAGGTTGCAAGATACAATGGATGAAGGAAGAGAAGATAAAGGGAGGGAGGAAAATATGAAGGGAGGAGGGAGAAAACTGAAGAGAGGAAGGAGGAAAGGAGGAAGGGAAAAGTAAGGAAAGAGAGAGGAAGGAAAAGTAGGGAAGGAAAGAGGGAAGGATGTATTTGGTAAAAGAGTGAAAGGGAGGGAGGAAGAGCGGGAGGGAGGGAGGAGTGGAAGGAGGCAAGGAAAGAAATAGGAAGGAAAAGTGGGAAGGGAGGGAGGAAGGAAGGAAGCAAGGAAGGAAGGATGTTCTGCAAAGTATGTTAAATGGATTAAATCCAACTCAGCTTGTTTATTCTGGCAAGTGATTTAAAAGAAAAACCACACACGAAACAGTATCTGAAGGTGGCTGCCTGAGTACTGAAATCAACTGGCAATCTACAAGTGCCAATCTATCTGTTTCTATCTGTTCAAATATGCTATTCAAATGTATTGCTTCAAGACTTCTTTTCCCTCAGCTAGTTTTAAAGAAGAGTCTTTGCTACAAATCCAAGGTGACAGAGGATTACGGGGAAATGAAACAGGGAAAGTGTTCCGGTCCTTGGAAGTGCTCAAGCATTGAATTCAGCAATCAATTCTTGCTTGTGGTATGAATCCCCATATTTGGCTCTGGGGCTTAGCCCCAGAGAAGTAGAAAAGACAATTGTCTAAAGAACCAGCAAGGCAGATTTGCTTATCTTAGTCATGTCAACGTTGTACGGGTGGAATTTATGGACAAATATAGACCAATCCTTCCATAGCTGCCTGCCAGGGTTCCGGCAATTGCCCTATTTAAATCATGAACCTTGAGCAAGCTTCAAAAGAATCCAAAAGATTTATTAGGAGCAACATGTCCGGCATTAACCTATATGAAGCCAACTCTGAGACACCTAATTTACAGTCACCTGTGACCCTGTTTCCCCATTCTCCTAATTTACAGTCACCTGTGACCCTGTTTCCCCATTCTCCTGGATGTGTCATAAATCAGATTCTCCAATGAAGCTGCTGGGTGTCATAAATCATGTTCTCCAATGAAGGATTTTTAGGGGCAGAAGATCCGGTAGCCTAGCTACAATCTTCCAAGATAAGCTTGGAATGTACTTCTGCCTTGCTGCTCCTTTAGATTTCCCCCCTCTCTTGTTTATAGCAACTCAAAAACAAGCATAGGAATGTTTTACGGGTTGACACTGCCATTTTCTAAGATGGCAGCCTCCCAAGTATGAATATACACAAGGGTTCATGATTTAGGTGCTGAACACTGATCAGTAATAAGATTTGGGGAGTTAAGAAGCCACGAAAATTGTTTCAGGTTTTTAGTGGTTGAATATCATCTTGGGTGTGAAGTCCAGTGGGAAAAAGCTGGATTATGTCACTGCCTGTTCTAAAGCTGTTTTTTCAACTGAACTTTCTTGTTTTCCTTGAAAACGTTTCTCTTCCGAAGAACTGAAGCAGCTTCTTGGATGAGAAGCGAAATGTCTTGAAAGGAAAACAAAGAAAGTCCAGTTGCCTCTTGAAAAAAGCACTTTTGGGACAACCATGTCTTGGAGGATTGAGATTCTCCATAGATATCTCATTGCCTCTTGCACAAATCTACCTTGAATTGTGCCACTTCACGAAGGAGGAGATAACTATTACATTATTGCAAAGTTAAAGAAGTTACTAGCCCTGGCACGGTTCAAGCAGAGGGATGCACTAAGCACTGGGTTAAATTTCAGGGATTAAGTTGTTTTTCCCCAAATACATATTTCCGTGATTTTTATGGATTCTATGAAGTTTGTCCTGGGGTTTTCCATGTCTTCTCTTTTGTCATCTAATTAGAACCTTAATTCCAATGCTTACTTATGTAAGATAATAAAAACCAGTGTTCACATCACTTTCCTGAAGCATTCATTTCTCCTTTCCTCTGCCACCCCCAAAATTGGATGTTTTTAGAAGTGCATTGGCCTAAACGATCCACTTAAAATTTTTCTTCCAAAGAAGTGACAGAAAATTAGTGAGGCAGGGATTGTTTCAGGGAAATAATCTGATCATCTCTTCATTAAAATTCTATTAGGTTTCCAATAAAGGAAGGAGGCTTCAGAACCAGAGACAATTAAAACGTACACTGGAAAGATTTAAATAGGCCAACATTGCACACAGTTCCAGGTGGTTTATTATATATTTTTTTAAAATTACCACTCTCAGGCAAGGCTAGCAAAAATGTTTAGCAATATGTCCACCAAAAGTTGGAAGTGTAATCAAACCGCAGGTACCTACTATTATACGTGGTAGACTTGCACAAAAGCAAGAAAATATTGGACAAAAATACATACATGGTTGGAAAAGATGATTAAGCAACATATAGATTTGAAGGCAGAAATATTCTTGTTGGGTATAATGCCGGAGGGCTACGATAAAGGGACTGTATACTTAGTCTTGCATCTATTGGTCGCTGCAAGGATTGTATTTGTGCAATGTTGGAAAAATGAGAATACCCCATCAGATGAGGACATAATTCAGAAAATACTAGACTGTGCAGAGATAGATTGTCATTAAAAATAAAGGACAAAGACGTCACCAAATATTACTTAACATGGAATAGATTTTATAAATGGTTAAGGGATAAGAGGTAGAATTAGGTGAAGAAAGATGACTGTCATGTATGAATTAAATATAAAGAGGGTTTATAATTATAAATATAATTATCAGTATTACAAATAAGTTAACACAAAGAGAAATTCAGTTAAAATTACTCTATTATGTTACTATTGTTATTAGTATATATGTTAATATCTCTGCTTGTTTTCTTTTTTCTACTTTGTAAATGATATGCTGTGACAGTAGAAATAGAATAGAATAGAATAAGAATAGAACAGAACAGAACAGAACAGAATAGAATAGAATAGAATAGAATTCTTTATTGGCCAAGTGTAGTTGGACACACAAGGAATTTGTCTTGGTGCAAATACTCTCGGTGTACATAAAAGAAAAGATACTTTCGTCAAGAGACAAGAATCATAAGGTACAACACAATGATACTCATAGGGTACAAGAAACAATCGAATCATACTAGGAAACAAACAGTCAATATAAATCGTAAGGATACAAGTGACAAAGTTACAGTCACAAGTGGGAGGGGATGGGTGATAAGGAGTGATGAGAAGATTAACAGTAATAGTAGTGCAGACTTTGTAATGGTTGGACAGTGTTGTGGGAATTAATTGTTTTGCAGAGTGATGGCTTTTGGGAAAAAACTGTTCTTGTATCTAGTTCATCTGGTGTGCAGCGCTCTATGTTCAAAATACAGTACACTGTATTCAAAATGTTTATGAATAAAAGTAAAACATATACTTAAAATTACTACTCTGCCTTTCCTTCAAGCTTTAAATTAAAAAAAAAGAAGTTCAATTTCTTTTCAAGCTGTTTGGAAGTGGCTATCATGGCGATGACTTCAAGGTATCATCCCAGTGTTTGGATTTCTGGCTTACATTGTGTAAAGAGGCTCAGCTAATTAGCTTTAGTTAATTGCACTGTGTCTTTAATGGGGCTTAGCTCTTCCTTTCGCACATCAGCAATACTCTTTGCCTGTTCATAAATATTAACTGAAGCTGGATTGGAGGGAAAGAAAAAATAGAGGACATTGTCCTTCCGAGAGTCATTACTTTGGTTGGAGCTGATGGCCAAATGATAAGCTGATCCAATTTAGAAAAATTTCAGGTGTGAAATCTTTCCCCTCCTCCCAGTTTACCAAATGACAATTACAAGAATTGAAATTATGCATGACAAATGCAGATTTTTTTCAAGAAAAGATGTATTTTTCCCCAGTTATACAGGCAATCCTCAACTTACAACCTCAATCAAGCCCAGCATTTCTGTTGCTAAGTGAAATATGTGTAAAGGAGTTTTGCCCCCATGTTACGACCTCTCTTGCCATGGTGTTTAAGTGAATCACTGCAGTTGTTGGAGTGAATCTGGCTTCCCCCATTGACTTCACTTGTCAGAAGGTCGCAAAAAGGGATCATATCATCCCTGGGACGCTGCAACTGTCATAAATATGAAACAGTTGTCAAACCTCTTTGAATGCAAATGTCAACTCATAAAATATTTCTAGGGTCATTTTAGAGTTGCCAACAGAAAGGGGGAGAAGAGGGGAGCAGTGCAGCAGCTTGCAAACTGAAAATGTATTCCATAAATGTTTTCAAAGATAGTAACTAGGTGACCGAAGTTTCTGCAGTACAAAATTCTAACTGGAGAGACTAACTGATTGATAACTCTGGGCTATGGATGTGTCCCATTGGAGAATATGAATTAGGATACTCCCAGGGGGCCGGGGGAAACCAGGATCAAGGATGACAATGAATGATGTGTCTCAGAGTTGGTTACATCCAGGCAGTACTGGACATGTTAACTCCTAATAAATCCTTTTTAAGTTTTCGAAGTTTGTCTCGAGACTCATGATTTAATTGGGGGAACTGCCAGAATCCTGACAGTAAATCACATGACCAAGGGGATGCTGCAACAGTCATCAGGGTGAAAAACGGTCCTAAAACATTTTTTTTCAGTGCCATTGTAACTTTGAACGGTCACTAAATGAACTGTTGTAAGTTGAGGACTACCAGTACCATAAAAAGATGAGGTGTTTTTTCTTTTATATGTGTTGACTAATTGAAAATGGTTAGTGTCTTGATGCCTGTAATGGGTGCACTCAAAGGGTGATCCTGCTTTAATTGGTTGAAAAGCTACTGCAAGGCACATGACCTGGTTATTATTATTATTATTATTATTATTATTATTATTATTATTATTATT
>BLBF01000060.1:4618525-4631625 GCA_015471245.1 Laticauda colubrina | reverse complement strand
CTTCTTCTTCTTCTTCTTCTTCTTCTTCTTCTTCTTCTTCTTCTTCTCCTTCTCCTCCTCCTCCTCCTCCTCCTTCCCATTCTTCTCCATTTTGTCAATGCTGATGGTGTTCAAGCAGTGCTCCAGATGTTTTAATATTGCACCCCTGGAGCCTATCACTATTGATACTGCCTTTGCTTTCTATGCCTACTTCTATTTGCAAGTCTCTCTTTATTTTGTGATTTTCTCCTGGTTTTTTCCCCCCTTCTATTCTGCTGTCACCAGATAGAGCCACGCCCATTATCCAGACTTTCTGGATAACAATTCAAGTCTTTCTTATCAACAATTCTTAAGTCTGAGATGCTATGGGGCAGGTGCCTGTCAATATTATTACTGTAGCTCCTGCCCACCCATCAGTAAAAGCATGCAAATGCGAGTAGATTAAGAAGTGCCCACTTTGTTGAAAGGTAGCAGTATTCTGTGCATCTTTGACCATGGAAGTTTTCTTCGGACGACACTGGCTCCTTTGGCCAAGAAACATCCTACCCTAGAGTTGGATAAAACTAATGGGAGAAATCTTTATTTTTTTTTTTCCTTACATACACAACAATGTGAAATCACAGCTGCCAGTTTTCAGCTGGCCTTCATATGCATCAAGTTCTTCCCAAGGAACCTAGGACATCCAATGTTATCAATGTAGCATATATGCAAGGCCAAGTAATGTGGCCTTTTGGAATTGACCAATGGAAATGTTATCCTTGCCCAGATTTTATAATCACCTTCCAAAACTTTTAGCTATAGTACCCAGCATTCTGACAACCTCTGAGTTCATCTCTGTTAGCTTATGCCTTAATCATTCAACTTCCATTTTCGGATCTTGATATTTTGTGACCTTCCCCTTAGCTTTGTCCTCTGCTATTTCCTGGTATTGTCATGTCAGTTGTCCACACTTTCTTCTTTGCAATCCCAGTTAAATCTGGTGTTTTATAAGCCAAGACTTTTTAAAAATTTGTATTGAGAAACCCACTATTCTCCAAAGCACCTGAGGGCAGGACAAGAAGCAATGGGGGGAAACCAATCAAGGAGAGAAGCAACTTAGAACTAAGGAGAAATTTCCTGACAGTCAGAATAATTAATCATTGGAACAATTTGTAAATGCTCCAACACTGGAAGTTTTTAAAAAGAGATTGGGTAACAATGTGTCTGAAATGGTAAGGAGCTTCCTATCTGAGCAGGGGGGTTGGACTAGAAGACCTCCAAAGTCCCTTCCAACTGTGTTATTCTATTCTAATTCACAATATTTTCACCTGTTTCTTTTCATCTACTTTTTCAACTCTGTGTTCCCACCAATTTTTTCACGACCGGCTTAATGGCCATTTTTATAGAGGTTCCCATTTAGTGACCAGATTAAGGAGATCGTTGTTCATCAATCGGTTTGTGCAACCTTCTCGCAGGAGCCAAATGTATGATCTACCACTTCTTCTGCCTCTTTGCACAATCCACACTTCAAATCATTTTAAAAAAAAATTATTATGATTATTATGAACATTGTTGGTTTGCGAGAGGGGAAGTGGGGAGGGGAATAAAGATTAGCCTTCTTTCCCACGGCTGCTGTTTCCTTATGGCAATCTTCCAACCCTGCCACAAGCTTTTTGAAGAAGTTTAAAGGTTGTTCACGAAATGCACTGAAGAAAAAATTCCTAGGAAGAGTTTTCCCTGAGGTATACATTTCTGAGCGATTGAGATAAAAAACTGCTGAACCATTTAAAAGCTGCTTTATACTTGTAATATGCCTGAATTCGTGGAACCTCAGGAAGGATCTTTTTTTTTTAGTTTATTTTTTTATATTTCCCTTGCTGATATATTCCTCCTGGTAAGGTTTTTTTTTTTAAGAAAAAGAAAAAGAACTGAGAAACACAACCAAATCTTGCTGACCTTGTGTCTGGAAATGTCTCATTCTGTTGCATAATTTTCTGAGCTTGAGAAAAGCTAGATTTTCTTTTGGAATGACTTGTCACTCATTCAGATTTGAGAGGGAAGACTTTTAAAGATTTTCTATCACATATAAACTCTTGGAAGGGGTGTGTGGTGAAACGCTCACTGGCTTAGAGGACTGGAAAAAAAGGAATTCCTCTTTTCAGACTTCTAGAAAAAACTAGAATTAGGCCAGGTAGGTAGAATATGGTTTCTTTCTTTCTTTGTTTATATCCTGCCTTTATTATTTTTGCAAATCACTCAAGGTAGTGAAAGTATCGAACACACCTTCCTCCTTCTATTTTCCACACAGCAACACAGCAAAGCCTGTGAGGTAGGTTGGGCTGAGAGAAACTGGCCCAAAGTCACTGAGGCAATCCCTCAACTGGTTTTAATGGCTAAGGCAAAACTAGAATTCCCAGTCTCCTGGTGACTGGTCCAAAGTCATCCAGCCGGCTTTCATACCTAAGGCAGAACTAGAACTCTCTGTCTCTTAGTGATTGGCCCAAGGTCAACCAGCCACTTTCCTGGCTAAGGTGGGACTAGAATTCACCATCTCCTGGTGGTGAGTGGCCCAAAGTCACCCAGCTGGTTTTTGTACCGAAGGTGGGACTAGAACTCTCTGTCTCTTAGTGATTGGCCCAAAGTCAACCAGCCACTTTCATGGCTAAGGTGGGACTAGAATTCACCATCTCCTAGTGGTAATTGGCCCAGCTGGCTTTTGTGCTTAAGGCAGGACAAGAACTCACTGTTTCCTAGTGATTGGCCCAAAGTTACCCAGCTGACTTCCATTTCTAAAACAGGACTAGAACTCACAGTCTCTCATTTTGTAGCCTGATGCCTAAACCACTAGTTAAGTGCCTAAGTGGCTAATTACTCCTGGGGAGATCCATAGTCAAGTCTTCATTTGATTTTAAGATTGCTGGAAGACTTTGGACCAGTTTTTTTCTCTTAATCTAATTTATCTTACAGGGAGGTGATGGGTGATAAAATGAAGGCAGAAGCCGTGTCTGTTGCCTTGAGTTTCTAGAGGAAAATCACAGTACAAATACCGCAAACAATATACATAGTCCTCAACTTACAATCACTTCTTCAGTGACCGTTCAAAGCTACAGCGGAACTGAAGATAGAGACTTACTCCTTAAAACTATCACAACATTCCCCACAGTCATTTGATTAAAATTTGCATTCTGGGCAATTGGAATGTATTTATGACCGTTGCAACATCCTGGAGTCACGTGATCCCCATTATGTCCTTCCCAGCTGGCTTCCAACCAGCAAAACCAATGGGAAAGTTGGACTAAGAGCCGTGGTGGCGCAGTTGTTGGCGTGCAGTACTGCAGGCTACTTCTGCTGACTGCCAGCTGCCTGCACTTTGGCAGTTCGAATCTCACATGGCTCAAGGATGACTCAGCTTTCCCTCCTTCTGAGATCATTAAAATGAGGACCCAGATTGTTGGGGGCCACAGGCTGACTCTGTAAACCGCTTAGAGAGGGCTGCAAAAACACTGTGGACTATAAGTCTAAGTGCTATTGCTCTTCCTCCCTCCCTCCCTCCCTCTCCTCCCTTCCTTCCTTCCTTCCTTCCTTCCTTCCTTCCTTCCTTCCTTCCTTCCTTCCTTCCTTCCTTCCTTCCTTCCTTCCTTCCTTCTTTCCAAGGTGTACAGTAGCTAGAATCTAGTATGGCAGGCTAATTCTGCTGACTGCCAGCAGTTCAATCGTGACTGGCTCAAGGTTGACTCAGCCTTACCTCCTTCTGAGCTGGGTAAAATGAGGACTCAGATTGTTGGCAGCAACAGGATAACTCTGTAAACCGCTTAGAGAGGTCTGTAAAAGCACTGTGAAGCAGTATATAAGTCTAAGGGCTATTGCTATTAACAACTACAGGATTTGCTTAATGACTATGGCAAAAAAAACCCTACAAGATAAAATTTGTGCAACTCACTTAACAAGAGAAATCCTGGCCCCGACTGTGACCGTAAATTGAGGACTACTTGTATGTCAGTCAATCATACATCCCACCACCTGTTTGTCATTTCTGCTCATTCATGAAAATCTCACTTGCATGTCCAGTAAATATGTCCCGAACTTACATAAGGACAAAATGCATGTACAGGTGATGGGTGGATGGTTGTGGATATGATTTTAAGCTTTGCATTCTGTTTGTCCCAATTTGGAAGGACATAGAAATGGGTGAAGTTGATTCATGACCCCCAAATCATGTTGATTTTCTCATTTCTTTGTGTCACCTGCTTAGGAAAGAAAAATGGAGATGTGGACCGGAACTTTGATACACTGGATTTACCTAAGCGATCTGAATCAGCAAAAGGTAATTAATTCAAAGATCAACAAAGATTAAACATGGGTCCACAAGACTGGAGAAGAGGAGAAGATGAGAATGTCATTATCTATATATATAAAAGCGAAATACCACTCAGGCATATCACAAAATCTCCAGAACAGTAAAGGCTACAAACTTGAAATTTGGCACCTATGTTCCTCTTGGCTTCTAGGTGCTCACTAAGAAAGGATTTTTCAAAATGACCATCAGACACACTCTGATGCTAAGGAGTTCTACTCCCCTTCCCCACCTGAAAAGAAATCTCTTCCAAATGCAAAACACAAGAAGAGGAGTTTCAGTTTCAGTTTCACAGCACCAAGCAGCTTTAGTACAGAACAGTTGAGCTAAGCTACGCCCAGGCTCCTTGCTGTCTCTTTCTTGCTCACACAGCAAATACTGTTTCACTTTCCAAACAGCCCTCAATTCTCTCACACACTGACAGGACGCTAGCCAGATGAATACCGATGGATGCTGGAAGGCAGAGACAAAATTTTTCCCCTTCTTTTCCTCCCCCAAAACTAAGCCCAACCACATAGTTTTGTAGTGAAGCATGGGTATTGAGCTAGTAAGCAATATAATGATTGCAAAAGGGAAGTTTACCTGGAAACAAGACCGCCCACCTGGAAGAGAGAGCCATATCAATCAAAATAGAGTTGGAAGGGACCTTGGAGGTCTTCTAGTCCAACCCATGCTCAAGCAGGGGACCCTACAACATTTTCGACAGGATTATCCAGTCTCTTGTTAAAAACCTCCAATGTTGGAGACCCACAACTGCTGGTGGCAAGCAGTTCCACCAGTTAATTGTCCTCACTGTTAGTAAGTTCTCCTTAATTCCAAGTTGCTTTTCTCCTTGATTAGTTTCCATCCGTTGCTTCTTGTCTTGCCTTCACGGTTAGGGTTAGGGAATATAAATTGACTCCTTCTTCTTTGTGGCAGCCCCTCAAATACTGAAATACTGCTATCATGTGCCCCCAGTCTTTTTCTGTAACCTAAGGTAAAGGTAAAGGTTCCGCTCGCACATCCATGCTAGTAGTTTCCGGCTCTAGCGGGCGCTGCTCATCTCCATTACAAAGCTGAAGAGCCAACGCTGTCCGAAGACGTCTCCATGGTCATGTGGCTGGCAGGACTAAACGCCAATAAGGCACATGGAATGCTGTTCCCTTCCCACCAAAATGGTCCCTATTTTTCTACTTGCATTTTTTAATGTGCTTTCAAACTGCTAAGTTGGCAGAAGCTGGGACAAGTGACGGGAGCTCACTCCATTACGTGGCGCTCGGGATTCGAACCGCCGAACTGCCAACCTTTCCGATCGACAAACTCAGCGTCTTATCCACTGAGCTACCGCATCCCTAGCTTTCTGTAGACTAGTCAAATATAAATCCTTCAGCCGTTCTTCATATGTTTTTGTCTCCTTTAGTCAATTTAAAGTGCAACTTCTTTGCACTTTTTCCAAAGTCTCAACATCTTTTTTCATAATGTGGTGACCAAAAATGGATGCAGCATTCCAGGGGTGACCTTACTAAGGCTTTATAGAGTGGTATTAGTACTTCATGTGCTTTTGATTGTATCCCTCTGTTCATACAACCACTGATTGTATTGGCTTTTTTGGCTGCTTCCACACACTGCTGGATTATGTTTAAGTGATTGTCCACGATGACCTCAAGGTCCCTCTCACAGTTACTGTTTTGGAGCCTAACAAAATTAGATTGAGTGTTTTGGAAAAAAGCCAAAGGTGGGGTTTTTTTTCCCCATCATTTTGCCAGAATGCTTTAGTTCTAACTTTTCTTTGATTAAAAAGTCCTTAGATGTCTTCTGAGCTCACCTGAGGGAGTTAATTCCTGCTGACAGGATAAACCTTAGAAAAATGATACCAGTTGAATTTATATGCATCATATCTGGATTAGGGGAAAAGTTGAAGCCATGGAGAATTTCTTTTTTAAAGATAGACTTGAAAAGAAACAAAGTGAATATATCTAGGAAAGTGGTGAGTTGGATCGATTGTAGGGAGGAGGTGAATCCTCAGGAGGGATGGGATGCATTCCAGAGAGGTAAAAGCAACTCAGCTGTAATATTATGTGTGAGAGAAAGAGGATGAAGACAGTGTCTCCCTAACAGTTCCCCGAGTATATTTTAGAGGCAGATAGTTGAGTGTTTAGCCTGGCAAGATTCTGTCTATGGGTGTGAAACAATAAAGAACTCAGCTTGGAAGAATCACCACCTGTCATTCTTGGTTTGGGTCCTGACCCACGGTGACTGAGGAATTCTGGGAGTTGAAGTCCACACATGGTGGCTGAAGAATTCTGGGAATTGAAGTCCACACACGATGTGATGGAATATAGTGAGGAGGTAGATTTCCAAGAGGGAGAGTCTGCATTCCAGAGGAGTAAAAGGCAAACTCTGCCCAGAAATTAAGTGTAAGAGAAAGGGGTGAAGACAATGCCTCTCTAATAGCTCCCAGAGTATACTGTAGATCAGGGGTCTCCAAACTTGGCAACTTTAAGTCTTATGGACTTCAACTCCCAGAATTCTTCAGCCAGCAAGTCTTAAAGTTGCCAAGTTTGGAGACCACTGCTGTAGATACAGATAATTGAGTGTTTAGTTCGGCATGATGTCGTCAACAGGTGTGAAAAAAATAAAATAACTCAGCCTGGAAGAATCTCAATGTGTCAACCTGATGGTTGGTTTCAGGATATATTTCAAAAGGTAGGGCTATAAAAAGGTTTCTTCTATTTCTAATTGCTTCCCCCCCCAAAAAAATGTCTGTGTGGTTTCCTTAATTTAGAATGGGTTTGTGGGTTTGTTCCTTAATTTAGAATGGGTTTGTGGGATTCGTCCGTCAAACAAGCAAGGAATAAAATAACAGTTGCTGATCTATTAATGGCAAGCCCAGCTCGGTGGCATGGCGTTTTAATTCTTTTCAGATGGGATTAATTGCCAGCTCAGGCCAGAGCCTCATTGTCAAGAGCGAAAGGATCTAAATGATGAAATGGATTTGATTTGAGTGATATCGCGGCCTGCTGCATGTACGTGTTTGAAGCCAACCATTGTGTATTAATCTTTTTTTCACATGAAGGTGTACTTTAGGCAGGATATTTTTCAACAAATGGAAATAATAGAGGTAATTGTTCAAAGAACCTTTTGTGGGAAGGTCAAAATAAACAATGAAGGATTGTGCATTGTGTCTGCTGCTTACTTAAGATCTGTAAAAAGAAAATACTTTGCTTGTGTTCTTTAAAAATGGTGAAGCTCTGGAGTACAGGTAGTCCTCGACTTACGACCACAATTGACCACCAAAATTTCTGCTGCTGAGTGAGACGTTTATTTATTTTTTTAATAAAATTTTTATTTTATTTATACAAGCATTCCATCTTTCATTTGAACAGTGTGTCATCCGGGTATAGATACCTTGCGCAATAACCATTATAGTTTATACATATTCATTGAGCTTTAATACTCTGTTCTGACTTAATAACAGATAACAGATAATCAGAGTTGGAAGGGACCTTGTAGGTCATCTAGTCCAACTCCTTGCCCAAGCAGGAGACCCTACACCATTTCTGACAGATGACAGTCCAGTCTCGTCTTGAAAGCCTCCAGTGATGAAGCTCCCACAACTTCTGAAGGCAAAAGCTGTTCTGTTGATGGATTGTTCTCACGGTCTGAAAATTCCTCCTTATTTCCAGGTTGAATCTCTCCTTGTTCAGTTTCCATCCATTATTCCTTGTCTGGCCTTTGGGTGCCTTGGAAAATAGCTTGACCCCCTACTCCTCTCTGTGGCAGCCCCTCAAATATTAGAAGACTGCTATCCTGTCTCTCCTGGTCCTTCTCTTCACCAGTCTAGCTATGCCCAGTTCTTGTAACTGTTCTTCATATGTTTTAGTCTCCAATCCCCTAATCATCCTGGTTGCTAATACTAATCTACATTATATATCTAATTCTTATAACATTCCCCATCTTACATTTTTAATTCTTACCACATGTTTACTATTTTGCGCTACTCTTCTTTAATTTCTGAACTTCCATATTTGTTTTCCAACCATTGATAAAATAAATCCCACATCATATAATACTCAATTTGTTCCTTCTCTTGGATTGCTAATGTTAACCTTTCATTTTTGCACAGTCTAATATTTTTTTACGAAGTGAGTTTTGTCCCATTTTATGACTGTTCTTGCCACCATTGTTCTTGTCACAATCAGAAAGATATGTTAATCCAGTTTGCAGGAAAGCTTTGTTCCTGAAGCTGCAAAACCGTCAGGATCCTTTTCAACAAAACGTCCATATAAAAAAGGATGGCTAAGTCAAAAATTAGCTATCGATAATAACCTTGGGGAGTTAAAAAGCAGTGCGCATACTTTTATTTTATTTCTCCTTTATTCTGAAAAGTCAAATTATTCTCTGTGAGACTTTAATCGCAGTGGCATTTTGAATAAAATAGCAGCACTATAGGCTCTTTAAACAGTTGTCAGTTTAAAGGACATTTTGTTCCTGTTATTGAAGCTGAACCAATCCCCCCCATCAATGAATTTTGTAAGTTGAATAGTTGCAAAACATGAAAACAAAGACGAAAAATCTTCATTTCTGCATAAGCAGAAAGTTGTTGTATCCTACCCATGAAAGAGAATACAGGACATTTTTGACTTACAATGACAATTGGGCTGCAAGTTTGACCATTAAGTGATGCGATTGTTAAGCAAATCATTGCATGGCTAGATCCAATTGTAGAACCATTTTAAAACACAGTGATTAACTAACCTGCTTCACCAATTGACTTTGCTTGTTAGAAGGAAGGAAGGGAGGTTAAAAATCATGATTACATGTCCACAAGGCCCTGTAAATGGGTTATCGGTCACCTGTAGGCCGTTGTAACTTCAAACCATGGTTAAACAGTATGGTCGTGAGTTGAAAACTATCTGTAAGCAGAATTGTTTCATTCTGTATTCCAGCATCTTAATATGAACATTTGGTAATCTTTAAAATCACCCACTCTTTTACATTTAAAAAATTATAGTCCATTGGTTTCTTTAAAGGGTTTCTGGAGAAAGGCTCAAAGCTTTGGAGATACATTGTTGTTGTTGTTGTTGTTAGTTGTGAAGTCGTGTCCAATCCATTGCGATCCCATGGACAATGTTCCTCCAGGCCTTACTGTCCTCTACCATCCTTCAGAGTCCATTGAAGCTCATGCCAACTGTTTCAGGGATTCCATCCAGTCCCCTCCTTCTCTGCTGTCCCTTTCTTCTTCTTTTGCCCTCAATCTTTTCCAGCATTAGGTTCTTCTCCAGAGAGTCCTTCCTTCTCATTAGGTGGCCAGAGTTGATGGTGACACATATGAGGACACAATTCATGTACAGAAGAAAAGGTCCGGGATTCAGACTTGGCCACAACGGAAGCACATCTCTTGACCTGTAGCTGTCCGAGGTCCTGAAATCCTAACCTGCCCGTCCCTATTGAGCCCGAAGTATCTTAGTGCTCAAAATCAAGTTGAATTTGAATTTGACATAACTGGGTCATGCCATTGATCTGGGTTTTGCTTGGATTGCTCTACTGAATTGCAGAGATTCATTTTACACCCTGCCAGAAAGATGTCCTCTTAGTATTTCTTTCCAACATAGAACAGTCTTCCTTCCTTCTTGTTTTCTGCCCAAGTGTTTGGTTTTTTTCTTTCAAGAAAGTGCCAGTCCCTTCCTTAAGCCAATCTTATGTTTTTCTCTTACATGATCTGTTTGTTTGTTGTTTTCTTTCCTTTCTCTGTCTTCTCCTTTCTTGCTCTCACCTTCCCCCTCCCTCTTATTCTCTTTTCCTTCTTTTGTCCCTCCCTCCCTTCCTTTCTCCTTCCCTCCCCCCCTTTCTTTTCCTTCCCTTCCTCCTTCCTTTCTCCTTCCTTTATTCCCTTCTTCCTCTCTCCCTCCCTTCTTCCTCCTTCCTCCCTTCCTTCCCTCCTTCCTCCTTTCTTCCTTCATCCCTCCCTCCCTTCCTGCAAATGCTCCTTCATAGTGCCAATCTCGAGTTTTTCCTCCTTTCTTTCTTCCCTCTCAGTCTTCTTTCCTTTATAACCAGAGCCAGTTGTTCTCTTTCTCTCCTTCTCCCTTCCTTCTTGTCTGTCAGCACTTCCAATGCAGAGGCTGCTTATTCCAGGCCCATGCTGCAGTGAAGTGTCTTCCTGTCTTTTAGAAGCCGATCTGCCAAAATTATACAATCTCTTCTCAGAGGATCAAGGGTAGTTCCTGTCATGGCAGAGTATGACAGCCAAGCCAGCTTCTTTTTCCTCCAAGAGGGATGACAGGTCTTACAAAAAGAGCTGGTGACAGAGCCAGGTGGATACAAGCACCAGTCAGATTTGAGGCCACAAAAACTGTCAGAAAAACAAATATGATAATCTGAATGAGGAGTGAAGAAAGGATCCATTCTCATTCTTTCGTGCAGAGGAATTTTGGTGGATAGAACACACAGTTTGATTAGGGGCATTTTTGTTGTAGTCTACCAGTAGCCAGCAGAACTGGCAGCAGATTCAGACAGTGAGAAGGTTTTGGGGGGGAACATGGGCCAGTCATGGAGTCTGGGAAAGGCTCTGATGAGGGCTCTGTGTCAGAGGCAGAGATGGGGCCAGGGCCATTTGACAGTTATCAGCTGCCTTCAGAGTCAGACATCAGTGAGACAGAAGAACAGCTGGAGCCTGTTCCCAGTATGTGCATGTACAGAGCTGCCAGAAGAAGGGAACAGCTAAGGAACAAGGGTCGACTTGGGAGTAAAACCACAGGTGGATAGTGAGTGGCCTCTCCCATAGGGAATAAAAAAGGAGTGCAAGGGGAGTGAGGTTTTGCAGGAGACAATTCGTTCATTGGGTGAAGATCTATTCCTGCATTCTTGCCAAGTATTGTCTGCTACAGTGCTTATCGTCCAGTAGACCTCGTTAACCAAGCTTATTCTGAAGACCTCATTTGGCCCTAACCCCGAAGACCTAGCTGGCCTCCATTGGCTTGAACAAAGTTTTATTTTGTGTTCAAGGTTAAGAATTCCCAACAGGGCTGCTTAGAGCTTCATCCTTCTATAATTCTCTAAGCGCATTGTTCATCATAATCCTGTATGATGCTCATAATATACAAAGGACTCATAATCCCTTGTTCGGACATGACTTGGATAGGAAATTATGATTCCTGACTATTCAAATGTTCACAAGCACCACCCCCTCCCCAATTCCCAGGATGAAAATTTCCCAGAAATGCTTGATTGCCCTACCTAGTATGACTTTAAGAAGCGCAAACTGAGAATATATGTTTGGGGGCAGGAATTTTGCAGGCCTTGAGTACATTGTGGATCTGCGCAGAACAGCTAGAATACGAAAAATAAGTGAAAAGTTGGAAAGAGCTGAAATCTTATGAGATCGCTTAAATCTGATACGGGAGGCTCAACTTTGCGGATGACTTCAGCATTCTGGTCTGAAGGTTTGCAAAATTTCCTGAATGGAGGGGGAGTCTCGCATTTTTTTTAAAAAAGACATCTACTTTTCATTTTTTTAAAAAAAAAAATACATGTTGAACTTCTGACCCCTTAATTAATAGCCAGCTATTTGGTTCCAGGTGTAGGGAATGGGGAATTATAAGCAAGCATGGGAAGATATCAGCAATCCTTCTCTCTGATTGAGGTATGTTGAGTATCTCTTAGGCTTCATGAAGCTGTTGGGGGGGGTTGGGGTTTAAATAGAACATGTATCTGCGCTCAGCCCACCAGAGGTGGTATTCAGCCAGTTCAGACCGGTTCTAGAGAACCGATAGCGGAAATTTTGGGTAGTTCGGAGAACAGGCCAATACCACCTCTGACTGGTCCTGCCAACCCCATCGATTCTCTACCTCCCAAGTCCCAGCTGATTGGCTGGGTTTCTTTGGTTGTCCTGCACAGGAAAACAAAGCTGGAAAGCAGGTTAGTGGGGTAGGGAGGGAATGGGGATTTTGTAGTATCCTTCCCCCACCACGTCCACCAAGCCACGCCCACAGAACTGGGAGTAAAACAATCTGAATCCCACTACTGCAGCCCACCCTTGAAAAGGCTTGCCAAATTGCATGACGGATTATGTGTCACGAAGTCATTGTCAACTCTTCGCAACTGTGTAGATAAATGTTCTCCATGACAATCTGTCCCAAACAATATCTGAGGATGATGGTTTTGTTGTTCCTATCATTGCTGTAATTAAGTCCCTTCACTTTGCTCTGCTTGTCCTCTGCTTTTTCCTTCTACCTTTCTCAGCGTCATGGACTTCCTGGGGGAGCTGGGTCTTCATCTTGATGAATTGGTGTTAAATGGTTTTCCATTTAACATTCCATTTTCTTTATTGGTGTTAAATGGTTTTCCTGCTAAATCTTTACAGATGTTGCTTTTCCTGCCCTTTGGAAATTATTTCAAGATTTAAGTGCGGTGGCTCCGTGCAATGCTAGGTGTCTCTCAAAAAGAGAATTACAGAACTCTGTGTGTTTCTGTGTGTTATTGGAACTTTTAAACAAGAAGATCAAAACCAATACAAACTAATAGAAGGGGAAGGGTGAAGGAAGGAAGGGGAGGGGAGGAATGATATGGGAGGGAGGGAGGGAAGGAAAGAAGGAAGGAATGGGAAAGAAAGGGAAGATAGGAAAGAAATGAAAAAGGGGGAGAGGGAAGGAAGGAAGGGGAAGAGAGGAAAGAAATAAAAAAGGGAAGGAAGGAAGGGGAAGGGAGGAAAGAAATGGGAGGGAGAGAGGAAGGTAGAAAAGAAATGAAAAAGGGAAGGAAGGAAGGAAGGAAGGAAGGAAGGAAGGAAGGAAGGAAGGAAGGAAGG
>BLBF01000060.1:4604843-4618515 GCA_015471245.1 Laticauda colubrina | reverse complement strand
AGGAAGGAAGGAAGGAAGGAAGGAAGGAAGGAAGGAAGGAAGGAAGGGGAAGGGAGGAAAGAAATGGAAGGGAGAGAGGAAGGAAGGGAAAGGGAAGGTAGGAAAGAAATGAAAAAGGGAGGGAAGGAAGGAGAAACAAGAGGGAGAGGGAGGGAGGAAGAATGGAAGGAAAAGAATGAAAAGAAAAAAGTGCAAGAAAAGAAAAAAATGGAAGGATAAATAGAAAAGAAAGAGAAAAACATATAAAGAAATGACTTCCGATATTCCTTAAAGCAGTTATAAGTGCAAATACCTTTTAACCCACCTTTCTAGAGTTACATCCTATTCTTCTTTCTCTCATCTATCCTGCCTAATCATCAAAATCATAAATCAAAAGTCCCTTTAATGTCATTTTTATGCAAAAAGCCCAGGTGTGTTGTGGATCCTTGTGTGTGTGTGTGTGTGTTTGTGTATGTGTGTGGAAAATGGCTACCCAAGTAGAATATCTTTATTCATAGAGAGAGAGAGGCCAACCTGGTGGTTATTAGCTTAACGCTGGGGATTTGCAAACTCCAATCAGCAGAACATCTGACCTTCCTTTTCTTGCTTGAAAAATAAAACTAGAATTGGATTTCTTACTCATACTTCTTTTTCTGATAATAAAAAAATGATTCACACACACACACCATTGGGAGCGGGCTTCACCTGCCTGCCAGCTCTGAATGCGTTGCACAGTTTATTCTCACTGCAACTAGACAACAGTTGCCTTGTGCCCTTTCCCTTTAAAAGACTGGGAAGAAATTGAATTCCCGAAGAAACTAAATAAGACTTACACCCATTTCAAGGAGGTTTGTTTTTTTAAAATTTTACTAAAACATTGTTTCCTTTAATATACATAAGTGCTTAGTCAACTGTGATGACCCAGAGTGCAACACAAATGTAACAAAATCCAAAACATAAATAAATGTCTTTTAATACCTCCAACTTGGCCCCACTTTTCCATAATTCTCAGTTGGAGATAAACCTTATTCAAAAATAGTCTTCAAAAGAAAGCAATACAGTCTGAACTTAATGAGCAAAGAGAGGTGAAATAAAAAAACCAAAACAAACTATAATGAAGGAATTTTCACAACAGACCAGGATAAGTAATTACCAACTTCAAGGAGATAACAAGGCACAGTCTGTTGGAAGGACGCCAACCAAGATAATTTCAGCCCAAAATAAAACAGGCTTTGCTTCTGGCAACGCTGTGCTTTAACCGTCTCTCTCTCTCATGTACTATTCTCCCCAGATGCGACCAATGAGGGAGATCATGGCAGCTTCCTCTCTCGCAAGCCAAGTTGTTTCCTTCTCCATTCCTCCCTGTGTGGAGGAAGGAGACACCAAGGAGCCCAGGTGTGGCTTAGCTCAACTATTCTGTGCTAAAGCTGCTTGCTGCTGTGAAGCTGAAACTGACACTCCTCTCCTCTGCTTGTGTTTTGCATTTGGAAGAGATTTCTTTTCAGGTGGGAGGGGGAGTACAACTCCTTAGCATCAGAGTGTGTTAATAATCATAATAATATAGGAAATACGAATGCTCTGATAGTCATTTGGAAAAATCCTTTCTTAGTGAGCCCCTAGAAGCCAAGAGAACATATGTGCCAAATTTCAAGTTTGTAGGCTTTACGGTTCTGGAGATTTTGTGATGATGTATGAGTGCTTTTTCGCTTTTATATACAGAGATAATCTTTTACTTTTACATAACAACAATCTTTTATCTTTGGATTTCTACCTCTTTTTTCCCACTACCGATCAAACAAATCCCGTGTTGTAAAATATTCTGTTTCTTCCTTGTCTTGTATTTTTTAATGTCAATCTATCCATCTCTTCACAGTCTTAAGATTTTTCTAATTATCTTTTCATCTGTAGGGGTATCTTCATTTTTGCAATATTGTGCAAATACATTTCCCACTGCTGTCAACACATGTGATATTCAATATGTATCCATTTCAAGGAAGTTTTAAGGATTTCTTTATAGATGGGAGGATGAAGAGATTGATGGTTATATTTTAAGAGAAGGCAGTGAAGTTGTGTAAATTGTCTAGGTTTGTTGTGACAATGGAGAAAGCTCATTCTTTATACTTTTCTTTGCTGAGTGTCTGGGCCAACCCTTGAGGACCATTGGCCTTGAAAAAGATCCTACTATGTTCCTTCTCTGCTGTTCCAGAAAGATGGCAGCATCAGTAGACTGATGCATCCATGAAAAACCAGTCACTCCATTCATATTAACCGAATTGTAAGGTTTTAAGGATTGGCTGACAGAAGTTATGTCAGGCAGAAGGAGGAAGACCCTTCGTAAGCATGCAGCCAGGGGTTGTATTCAGCAGGTTCTGACCACCTCTGGAGAACCAGTGGTGAAAATTTTGAGTAGTTCCGGCAAATACCCCCTCTGACTGGCCTCGCCAACCCCATCTCTTCTCTGCCTCTCATTGAGTCCCAGCTGATCGGATGGGTCTCCTTTGGTTGCCCTGCACATGAGAAAGCAGGTTAGTGAGGAGGGGAGGGAGTGGAGATTTTGCAATATCCTTCCCCTGCCACACCCATGTAGCCATGCCACACCCACCAAGCCACACCCACAGAATCGGTAGTAAAAAAAAATTGAATCCCACCACTGCTTGCAGCACTTATTCTGTCCTATATGCAAGAATCTAATCAACTAATGGTCCACATTAAATTGCTGCTAGATAAGGGTCAGCAGAATTCAAGGATGTTTCTTAGGGCAATGCAAGGATTCTAAACCAATGACACTTTTAATTCCACCCTCCAGCTCTGCCTGCTCTTCTCATACAGTTTTTTTTTATCAAGGTTAAAATAGAAATATTGTTATTTCTGGGAACTTTTCTTTCTTTCTTTCCTTTTTCTTGAGGTTACTAGTAGATTAGTAGAAGATCCGCCCCTCTTTTCCACCAATGCCTAGATTCTTTTTACTGCTTTATTATTATTATTAATGTTTTTACTTTTAGTATCCTACGTTTTAATTTTTTTAATCTTTGAGTTGTTTCATTCTATTATTTATGGCATGGTAAACTGCCAAAAGTTGCTTGATAGTGAGGTTGATAAAGAAATAAATAAACAAATAAATTAACATATGTGGTTGACCAGGGCTGAATATCCAGGTTTTAAGGATTTATTTCTAGATAAAGAGGTGAGCTGTGGGATAAAGAGATTGTTGGTTGTATTTTAAGAGAAGGCAATAAGTTGTTAAAATTGTCAAGGCTTGTTGTGACAATGGAGAAATTTCATTCTTCTCCTTTGCCATCTTCATTTTTCCTTTTCAATTTTTCTTTTTTTTCTACCCTTCCTATTCTTTCTTTTTATTCTTTTCATTTTTATTTTTTTTACAGATTTTATTAATTTTTATCTGGTAACATTTCATAAAATTATGATAGAAAAAAGTAAAATATACAGTTGTAAAAGAAAAGCCAGCCACTCCAGAGTACATTTTGACTTTACAAACAAAGGGTCCACTCCCCAAAAAGAGTACAGAGATCATTTGTAAGCAAGAGGGAGTGCCTAAACAATATTGGCACAAAAGAGGAGGCCCCGCTTCACAAAAATAGGGTTGGTTTTGGCTGGCACAGTGTATTTTTTGCTGACATGGGGGCTGAATCATTCTAAACCAGCTGAGGCAGGAGAATTTCCCTCCCCTGGCACCAGGCCAGAGAACTGGACTACCTAGGCAGGAGAAACAGCTGAAAAGTTCAGAGGAGGCATAGACTCAGTTCTTTGGGGAAAATCTGCTTGGAGGTCTTCGGGATTCTTCTGGAGTCACCCTAAAATGAATTTCACATCATCTTAAGTGTCACCCGTGCTTCCAAGAAGGATCTTGATTTCTATTTCTTTCCTGTTCAAGTGTTCCCAGGCCGGCAACATTTCTAAGCTTGAGCCAAGAAGTTGATATGGTTCATCGCTCTTGAAGGAACATCTCTAACCTTAAGCCAAGAAGCTGATCTGGTTCATAGTTCTTGAAGGGACAAGAGCTGATCCTTCAGCCAAGAGCTGATCTTGGTTCATCTTTCTTCTTTCCTAGACCAAATGTCCCAAAAATCACTTATAAGATTTTCTTACAGTTGCTCTGTAGCAACTCACATCAGGCACAAAGCTATCTTTCAACCTGAAGAAATGATCCTCATCATGATGGTGGGCACCACCACTAGGCCACACTTAGTGGACACACCCACCCAGCAACTAGGCAGAGAACCCTTTGCTAAAAATTTTGTAAAATTTTTGAAACCTACCCCTGGTCTTAAGTGTGAGAAAGACTTTGGGAGACTGGGTCGAGAGATACTGCCAAGGGAATGGTTAGATAAGAGACAACTTAGCCCACAGCTGTATACTAGGCAGAGCAAGAAGCTCAAAAGAGACCCTCCCGGATTTCTCAGGCTACAAAAGAGACAGCAGGAGATTTATATTTTAAGACTTGCAAGGTTTTGCTAATTATTCTGTTAAAACGCATGAAGAGTTGGGTACATCCAGTTTGATGAAAAGAAGGACTAGGGGGTGACATGATAGCAGTGTTTCAATATCTAAGAGGCTGCCCCAAAGAAGAGGGAGTCAAGCTATTCTCCAAAACCACGAGAAGGCAGGACAAGAAGTAATGGGTGGAAACTAATCAAGGAGAGAAGCAACCTAGAACTAAGGAGGAATTTCCTGACAAGTTACAACAATTAATCAGTGGAACGACTTGCCTCTAGAAGTTATAAATACTCCAGCACTGAAGGTTTTCAAGAAGAAATTAGACATTTGTCTAGGATGGTATAGAGTCTCCTGCTTGAGCAGAGGATTGGACTACAAGACGCCTAAGATCCCTTCCAACTCTGTTCTTCTGTTATGGAGCTTTACAGTGAAGTAGAATTTGTTCATCTGGTCATGTTTCCTGTCTGATCTACCTGGTGAAAGTTGACATAAGCTCTCAAAGCATATATACGTGTACCTTGAGCTGGTCTACAGGACCAATTTAGTAGAATTGTGACTGTAGGCAGCCAGATGGCCCTTTGTTACATGCAAGTACTTCAAATAGCTTCTAAAGCTTTTCTTCCTCATGACTGGATGGCTGGGGCACAATGCCAATGTTGAATGCCACTGCAGCATCCATATTTATCATTTGGTAAAGTTGGGAGGGGTGGAAGAGAAAGACCTTGAGAGGTCTTGCAGAGGTGGGAGAGGGCACATTTTAGCTTGCAAACTAGGTGCCCTGAGCTGCTTGTTAAGATTTTAAAACATAAAAAAAGATCTTTTTTTTTTTTCTGTTAAAGTCTACCATGCTCTTTGGAATTCTCTAAAGCAAGAACATGCTTTGATGTTTTGATCATATGGTTAAAAAAAACACAACCTCCATGCAGAGAAAGGGAAAACGAGAGAAAAAGAGGACAAGATCATTCTTTACCTCCCTGATTTTTAAATCTCCTCATGACTGCAAATTTACAGAGCTGTGAAAGAGAAGGAAGGGAGTGGCAAAGGCGAAGGGGAGAGAAGGTGGAAGGAGAAAAGGAGGAGTATTTGGAGCCACAAATGATGCAGCCCACATGTGATCCCATCGTCTGTCTTTTGTCGGAACTCAGAATAACCTGTGGAGTCCTTGGTGCTCTCTGAGCCTGGTTGTTTTCTTGCAGACGTTTGATGACCCAACTCGATAACTTCATCAATGCTAGGAAGGACTAGGATTTGAGGGGGGGGGAGGAGGAGGAGGATCATGGGATCCTTGCTGTTCCCTAAGCTTTGTTGTTTTCTTGCAAGTGTTTGATTACCCAACTAGGTAACATCATCAGTGCTAAGAGGGAGTGGGACTTGCAGACAAGAGGAGTATTATTGTGGGGTCCTTGGTGTTCTTTGAGTTTGGCTGTTTTCTTGCAGACATTTCATTACCCAACTAGGAAAAACCAGTGTACTGATGAAGTTACCTAATGGGGTCGTGAAACGTCCGCAAGAAAACCACCAAGCTCGGAGACCACCAAGAAACATGCAGTTCAACCCTGAGCTACAAATGTCCTCTTCTATCGCTATCAGAACAACCTTCCAGGCTCCAAAAAATTGAGCCCTGCCATCCGTCTCTTTTTCACCTGTCACCTTATAGAACCTTCCCAGCAAGCTGGTGCCAAGAATCCAGCCAGCTGCAAAAGGAACTTGGAAATTTTGCAGTTGGAAAAGCCGCCTAGTGTTCCCACCTTAACAAAAGAGGTATCTCCATTCCTCAGTTTCTGCTGTCCGGTAGTCCATGGTGATATCTGACCCAGGTTCTTTTACTCTCCTCTTTCTAAGCCATGTTGCATTGCATTGGGGAGAAAAGAGGCGAGAGGTAATCTGTGCCTTCCCAGGTTCCTGTGATGACCCAGAGTGTAACACAAACGTAGCAAAATCCAAAACATAAATAAATGTCCTTTAATGCCTCCAACTTGGCCCCCCTGTTCAATAATTCTCAGTTGGAGATTAAACTTATTCAAAAATAGTCTTCAAAAGAAAGCAATACAGTCCAAACTCAATGAGCAGATGAATGTGAAATAAAAAATCCAAACAAACTACAATGATTAAATTTCCACAACGGAACAGGAGAAGTATTTACCAAATTCAAGGAGATAACAAGGCACAGTCTGTTAGAAGGACGACAACCAAGATAACTTCAGCCCAAAATAAAACATGCTTTGCTACTGGCAACAGTGTGTTTTAACTCTTATATACGATTTCTCTTATATACTATTCTCCCCAGTTGCAACCAATGAGGGGTATCATGGCTGCTTCCCCTCTCGTAAGCCAAGTTGTTTCCTTCTCTGTTCCTCTCTGCGTGTCCTAAAATGAAGATGGGTGTGGTGGGTGTGGTTCTTCCTCTGACTGTCCAGCTGGCCTCTGCTCTTCCCTAGCTTCCTCCCCATCTCCGGAGCCATACTTTCACTCCCTGTCAGCTGTTCCTCCTCTCCCTTAGAGACCGACTCTATCAAGGGTATGACAGTTCCCTTGCTTCTAAGACTTGTAGCAAGAAGCCCTGTGGTTGACACCATGGGACTTTTCCCATGTAACAAATTCCATTTGGAGACCTCTGTTAGCGCAGACATCAAAGCTGCAGCCTCTACGATGGAACTCATTATCACCAGGAACTGCTGGGAGCTTTTGAAGAGAGGAGGAGGAAAGAAATCTGTTTTCACCGCCACTGGGGTGTCTCTGTGTGGAATTGGACATGACCATTGAAAAAGAAGATGGAAAAAGAGGGGGCCAAGCTGAACAAGGGTTGAATTGGTCTTCTCCAGCCCTCCAACCTCCTGAGTGGGCTATGTGTGGCTCTAATATTCCCTCCCCCAGGAAGAAAAGACCATGGAGCAGTGGTGGTATTCTACCGGTTTAGCCCAGTTCTCCTGAGCCGGTAGCGCCAAAATCAGCAGAGACCAAACTGGTTCTCTCAGCTACTCTGCTGTTGGGCCCACCTGCCCACCTAGGTTCGTATACTCACCTTTATTCCCTACTTTTGAAGCACAGCTGCTTTGTGTAGCACAGCAGAAAGTGCTGTGCGGCAGCTGCTGAAGCAACCGGGAGAGTGCAGGCTTGCAGGAGGTGAGTTAGAATGCCTCTGTGCCTGTGCAAAGTGCGTATTTGGTTCACTCACGCAAGCAAAGTGTGTGCACACGTGCAAAGTGTGCCCACCAAGTCATGTCCACCAAAACCTTTTGACTCCCACCACTGCCATGGAGGCCTTCTATCCCACCCCGTGCTCAAGGAAAGAGTCCTTTTTACCATCCTGGACAAATGGTTGTTCCATCTTTTCTTGAAAACCTCCAGCATTGGAGCACCCACAGCTCAGCTTTGGGAACTGGGTACGGTAGGTCTAGTAGTCTAATGAAAAGAAAGCCTAGGTCTGTAGGGCGCATGCATAAGCGCACCAATGTGCCTACCATTCCTGTCCTATCGATTCTTTTTATTTTTCTTATAGGTATCCATTTCATGTATTCATGACTATGTTTTTACCTGTTATCTTATAATTGCTTGACAAATAAAATAAATAAAAATAAAATAAATAGGGGTGACACGATAGCAGTCTTCCAACTCTGTCATTCGGTGTTCTCAGTTAGCCAAACCCTATCTTGTCAGAGCTTTTCATTTCCTTTTAACGGCCCCATAATCCTTTGCGGGGTGGACTCTGGGCAGCAACTGAATGGAGCTAGCAGAATGTTTATTGGCCAGATGCCCTTCCTGTCCCCAGTGCAGAGTTTTGTTCAGCAGATAATATTCTCATCGTGCCTGGAGAGAGAAATATCCGCCTCTACTGTGGATCGAAATCACAGCCCCCTGATTGTGAGGGGAGGGCTCCATCACTAGGCTACCGCACTACTCTTGTCGAAGCTTTTCCTCCCAATTAATTGCAACTGCCCTTCATCATTTTGATTGGAGGAGTCAGTGCTGTTCATCTGCCAGTGGCTACCAAGCAGAAGGGCTCGCAAAAGCACGTGCCACAAAGCAAACTCAAGGGTTGTGCAAAAACCCTGGGAAACAGGGCAGGCTCCCCCGTGCATCGTATAATTGGGAAGTTGCCTGAGCACTGAGCCAATTGTGCGCTCGTGATTGTATTGTCTCCGTCAGAAATGTGTCAGGAGACAGTGATTAGGCCACAGGAGTGTCTCAATTTCTGCCAATTTGCTGCTATTCTACCACATATGAATGCTAAAAAAATCAAACAAAAGGGCCTGCGTTCCAGAACTGCATGTGGAGAAGAAGAAGAAGGAAAAAAAACCCAGTTTTCATACTTTATCTGATCATTGCCTTCCAAGAAAAAGGAAGATTGAGGCGTCCAGCAGCCTTTTCCATCTCCTTTTCATCTTCCCAAACAGTAGTCTTCGTTCCTTAACATCGGAAATAAGGAAGACGGTTCCTTTTGGCTCTTTTGTGTGCGCTTCCAAAAAGCATGTCACATGTCCCTTAAAACCCATCACAATGTAACCAGGCAGACTATCTGGATAGCTTCCTTGGGAGGGGAGGGGAGGGGAGGGGAGGTTCGGGAGGAAGAGCAGGATTGGCGTTTGAAAAAAAGGGGGAAAGAAAAGAACGCTGGGCACTTTTGAGGGAGGAAGGGGGAGAGAGAGAGAGGAAGAAAGAGAAGGAGAGAGAATGGGAAAGCAGGGAGAGAAAAAGAATTAGTGTGAACGAGGAGGGAGGGAGGGGCAGTAAAGGGAATGGAGGAAAGAAGTGAAAGGGAGGGAAGGTGGAAGGAAGAGAAGGAAAAAGAAAGAAAGGGAAGGGAGGGGAAGAAATGAAAAGGAGAGAAGGAAGAAGAAGGGAAGGAATAGGAAGGGAGGGGAAGAAAGGAAGGGAAGGCAGGAAAGGAAGGAAGGGAAAGGAAGGAAGGGAGGAAAGAAATGAAAAGGAGGGAAGGTGGGAAGGAAGGAAGGAAGGAAGGAAGGAAGGAAGGAAGGAAGGAAGGAAGACCTACACAGTTTATTTTACTTTCCAAGGATAATGTTCTCTGTGCAAGAGGAATTTTGGCACTTAACATCTTTGCAAAGGACCCCATTCTGACTGGAATCCATGACGAACTGAAATTTTCAGCATTCCAGGCTGGCAAAACTACACAAGGCTTCATTTGGAAGGGGCAGGTTTCCCACACATGGCATTTCTGTGTCTGTGTCTCGGTGTCAGAATCTGGTTTTTTATTTGGTGAAGTGTTTCAATGTCGGTTTTCATCACTTAGTCCTTCATTTTGCATTTTGGCTCCCGTTTCCCGAGTTCCTCCTTTCTCGTCTGACCTTCCAGGGATGGCTCTGTTTCCCCCCACCCCACCCCGGGTTCCTCGATGGCCATCTGGTGGCCACACAAGGAAAGATTTCAGATCTATTCAGAATCAAATACAAACTGCCTGGACTAAAGCTGCAATTATTATTAATATTATTATCTCTTGTATTCGTTAAACATGAAACTCAATCAACTGAACGTTTAAAAATGTATCACAAATATTATTAACTGGCACTGATGGTTGATATGGATTGCTGCCAGCATCTTAGGTACCAACCAAATATCTCCTTAAAATGTACGATGTTCCGAGTAGCGCAGTTTTTTGCAGTTCCGCTGGTGTTATTGCAGGAAGCTACAATTTCTTGATATATTTTATAAAATTGTTGGACATGGTACCAAGTGTCCCAATGACAATGGGTGTCACTCTTACAATGTTCCATCCATAATTGTGTAGTTTCAATGGCCAGGTCATGATATTTCGTGCTTTTTTTGCCCCCAGTTCTTTTTCTTCGACTCTGGCATCTCCTGGTACTGCAATATCAATATCAATACATTGTACGCTTCGATTTTCGACAACTGTGATATCTGGCATGCTATGTTCCAAATGATGATCTGTCTGTGTTCAAAGTCCCACAAGATATTCACCGTCTCATTTTCGACAACTGTTTTCAATTTATGTAGTGGACTGGCACGATTGCCCTAATTAAATCATGAGCCTCGAGCCAAGCTTCAAAAATATCCAAAAGATTTATTTGGAGCAACATGCCCGGCACTAACCTATATGAAGCCAACTCTGAGACACATGATTTATTATCATCTATGACCCTATTTCCCCCCACCTCCCTGGTGTGTCATAAATCAGATTCTCCAACAAAACATTCATGGGCTGGGTGTCATCAATCACATTCTCCAATGAAGGATTTTGGGGGCAGAAGATCCAGTAGCCTAGACTACAACCTCCACAAGATAAGCATGGAATGTGCTTCTGGCCTTCATCTGCCACATTGCTCCCTCAGGCCTCCCCCCCCTTCTTATGGCAACTCGAAAACAGGCATAGGAATGATTTACGAGTTGACATCTATGACTTTTTGGATAATATTATTGATGGTGATGATGATGATTAATCGCACAGTAAGTCAAATGTTTATTGTTGTTGTTGTTGTTGTTTGCTGCAAGCTTTTTTTGTAGTATACCATTCTTTTTTCCAAGTCTGAGAAAAAAGGACTGGCCCAAGGTCACTCAGCTGGCTTTGGGCCTATGGCAGAGCTAGAATTCACAGTCTCCTGGTTTCTAGCCTAATGCCTTAACCATTACACCAATTGTGTGTCTGATTAGTGATTAGTCTACCCGCTTGGCAAGTGTCATGCACAACATGCAAAGATCATAAGGTAGATTTGTGTCCAAACAGCGGTTGCAAAATTCTATGTGTTGGGTGGGTTTTTTATGTGTGTAGAAATATATTTGATAGACATGCACTCAGACAAGTTGAGAATACCTCTGTATGCATCTACTAAGTGGCTTCTACTGAAGTCATTGAATAGTAAATGTCCGTGGAGATTCTCAGTCATCCAGAACATGGTTGTCCTAAAGATGCTTTTTTTTTTTTTTCCTTGAAGACATTTTGCTTCTCATCCAAGAAGCTTCCTCTGTTCTCTGTTAAACCTCCAAGTGGCCTCAACAACTCTCAGAAAGAATGCTAATGACCAGATGACTGCAAGGAATATAATAAATCTTTTCATCCTTCACCATTCAGTCAAAAGCTTCTTGGAAGAGAAACGAAACTTCTTCAAGAAAAAACAAAGTCCAGTTGCCTTTTGAAAAAACAAAAAAGCACCTTTGGGACAGTATAATAAATGGTGGTTTCACTCAAATAAACCAGCCCTACTCTTCTCACAGAAGCTGGAGTCAGAACTTAAATGCTATATCCTCCTTTATTGTTTTAGGCTTTGAATTGCTTTACCAGCCAGAAGTCGTGCGACTTTACCTCTCAATTCTCACGGAAAGTCAGAATTTCAACACTCTGGAAGCAGCAGCCGGCGCTCTGCAGAATCTCAGTGCAGGAAACTGGACAGTGAGTGTTGTTTGAATGTATCTTTTCTTTTATGTACACTGAGAGCATTTGCACCAAGACAAATTCCTTGTGTGTCCAGTATTGTGTGGCCAATAAAGAATTCTATTCTACTCTATTCTATTCTGTTCTGAATTTTATTCTGAATTCTATTCTATTCTACTTTCTTCCCTTCTATTCTCCTTCCCTCCTCCTATTCTATTCTATTGTATTCTATTCTGTTATTCTATTCTGTTCTGTTTGCTATTCTATTCTGAATTTTATTCTGAATTCTATTCTGAATTCGATTCTATTCTATTCTATTCTCCTTCCCTCCTCCTATTCTATTCTGTTCTGTTCTATTGAGAAACTGCAAAATCAATGTCAAGTCCCAACAAATCAAAGCTAAAATTACATGTATTGATATTGGTTATAATTAACAATAGTCTTGCAAATCTGAATGGGCTTCACTCCCCTTCCCCCCTCCACCTCTCATGTGAATTAGGGAGGGGTCTGCCCAAATGGTTTGTGCCTAACTTCTTTGTGTTCTGGCAATTCTCCCCTTGTCACTTTGGTAATGGATCTGGATAATTATCTCTGTCAGGATCACCTTCCTTACTCTCTACACACCAAGCCATCTAGACAACAAGACCTAAGAGAAGTCTATTAGTATTCTCCAGCACCCGTGGGAAATTATTCATTTCAGACAGAAGTGAATCGCTCTCCCAACCATTGATCAATTTTGCTAGGAAGACCATAACTTTGCATTTAAAAGTAAGACATAACTAAGCCATAGTCTGTCCCAGGAGATACATTTTCCCAAGGCTTGGTCTTTAGAAGTTCCACACCACTATCGTGGCCTTTATTTCTTCCAAAATACAGATTAGCCCGGTTACTGAAGTTTCTGCATTGAGTCTGGTAACCTGTTCTGATTTAGTTCCCACACACACAATAAACTCTCTTAACTCAAAGATTCCTTTATTAGGAGCCCTGGCAGCCCTGGCAAAAAGTTTCTCTCTCACCACAGGCTAACAAGTCCGTTCCAGCAGGGAGATGAATAGTTTTCTGCCATATCTATTCATCTCCACTCCCTGCCTTTTATCCCCAGAGCTAGGGTGGGGCTTCGCTCGCAGCAGTGGCTCTTCCGTCCTGAGGACCAGCCCATAAATTTCCATTGCTCTCCTCTCCTCTGCCTTCTGTGCATTCATGTGTCAGGCACTGGACCCAGCTGTTCCTCCTCTTCCTCATCAGCCACCTCCAGACCTGGGGGCTGTTGACTCTCCATCCGAGGGCTGACAGATGGCCCAGGCTCCACCTCTGTCTCTATCTCCAACAACTCCATTCCTTCTTCCCCCTCAGAGCTTCCAGGTTGCCCTGATGCTGTCCCTGACTCCCAAGCCTCCTCCTCCTCCTCTGATTTAATTGCTGGAGGGGCTGGCTACCAAAAGGCCACAACATAACCCCTCTAAAGGGATGGTTTTTATCTTCTCCCTTCCTTCTTGGAATAGTGGTCTACATACATCCGGGCAACGGTGCGAAAGGAACGAGGACTTCCCGTCCTGGTGGAGCTGCTCCAATCAGATTCGGACAAGGTGGTGAGAGCGGTATCCATAGCCCTGAGAAATCTCTCCATGGATCGTCGTAACAAGGATCTCATAGGTGAGTTTTGCCAGATGATTGTTGTGTGCAAAAGATCAAGGCTTAGGTGTTGTGTTTCGATTGAACTGATTTATTGCTCATGCTTAGATGATGAAGATGATGGTGATGATGTTATCCATTCAGTCATGTCCACCTCTTGGTGATTTTATGGGCCTGCTGAATAAAATAGAATAGGTTTGGATAGGATAGGTTTGGATAGGATAGGATAGGATAGGATAGGATAGGATAGGATAGGATAGG
>BLBF01000060.1:4585311-4601958 GCA_015471245.1 Laticauda colubrina | reverse complement strand
ATTCTATTCTATTCTATTCTATTCTATTCTATTCTATTCTATTCTATTCTATTCTTTGCCATATTTTTCTGGCAGAATGCCAAACAATATTTCTGGTTTCATATCTATATTCTGTTTTATCATTTTTTTCCTAAACAGGTATGTATTTTCGTCTGATATTTTTTTGGCTTTTGAGCACGTCCACCATGTATGGTAATTTGAATCAGGTGTCTGATGACATTTCCAGAATTTCTATTGGGGGGGGGGCTGTTAAGGCACCCAATTGAACCCTAAAACTTTTGAATCCAGTCTTAGTTATATCCTGGTTTTTCCCACATTTCATTTGCCATCCGGATGCCTCTCTAACAACCGCATTGGAGCTGCCCATCTTCCTTTTCAATCTGGAAAGAGAGAGAGAAAAAAATGCCAACGTTGATAATGTAGAAACAACTGGCTGCTGTAACCCGTGAAATAAATGCTTTATAATGGCTAGTAGTCCACAAGGACTCATGTAGTTTAATTGGGCTAATTGCAGTGAAATTTAGAGGAGAATTAAAATTCCCCAAACCAAACAACAAAGGTAAATGGTACAATGCTTTTTATGATGGGCAAAAAAAAAAAAAGTGAATGAGAGGCCAACACACGAATTTGCTGATGGATCTCAGAAATGTGAGGCTGGATTGGTGGGGTTATGGGATTCCTGGAATTGGTTTTAAACTTCCAGGTCATAAAAAGGTTCGAAGCAGTGGTGGGATTCAATTTTCTTTTTACTGCCGGTTCTGTGGGCCTGGCATTGCTTGGTGGGAGTTGCTTGGTAGGTGTGGCAGGGGAAGGTTACTGCAAAATCCCATTCCCTCCCCACCCCACTAACCTGCTTTCCAACTCCGTTCTCCTGTGCAGGGCAACCAAAGAAGACCAGCCAGTCAGCTGGGACTTGAGGTGGAGAATAGATGGGAACAGGGCCAGTCAGAGGTGGGATTTGCTGGTTTTCCAAATGACTCAAAACTTCTGGTACCAGTTCTCCAGAACTGGTCAGAACCGGCTGAATACCACCTCTGCTGTAGTTGCATAATAAACAATGTAATACATTGAAAAGCATATGTTTAAAAGAATTGCTACTGTGCATGATTTTAAAACCCCAGCATACTTCATTTTCCTAGTGATTCTTAGCTCACTGCAACTGGAGATAGCGTTCTGGGCCACATTTAGCTGCAAACTCACATTAGGTGGGTTTAAGCAGTGGTGGGATTCAAAAATTTGTACTACTGGTTCTGTGGGTGTGGCTTGGTGGGTGTAGTGTGGCTTGGTGGGCGTGGCAGGGGAAGAATACTGCAAAATCCCATTCCCTCCCCACCCCACTAACCTACTTTCCAGCTCCGTTCTCCTGTGCAGGGCAACCAAAAAAGACCCAGCCCATCAGCTGTGGGCATGGCTTGGTGGGTATGATGTTCTGTGGGAGTGGTGTGGCAACTTAGTGGGTGTGGCTTGGTCGGTGTGGCTTGGTGGGTATGGTGGGAAGAATGCTGCAAAATCTCCCTTCCTGGGGGAAGGTTACTACAAAATCCCTATTGCCTCCCCATCCCACAAACCTGCTTTCCAGCTCCGTTCTTCTATGCAGGGAAACCCAAAAAGACTCAGCCCATCAGCTGGGACTCGATGGGAGGCAGAGAATAGATGGGGTTGGTGGGGCCAGTCAGAGTGGGATTTGCCGGTTTTCCAAACTACTCAAAATTTCCGCAACCGGTTCTGCAGAAGCGGTCAGAACCGGCTGAATATCACTTCTGGTTCTAAGCCTCACTGATATTTTTAGGAGATGTGCTGGAAAATGAATGAGGGGTCTTTCCATATTGCAAGGACAGATAGTCCTCGACTTATGATGGTTCATTTAGTGACCAAACTTACAATGGCACTGGAAAAAGTGACTTAGGGCCATTTTTCATAGTTAATGATCTTGGAAGCATCCCCAGGATGATGTGATCAAAATTCAGACACTTGGGCAAGTTCATACTTATGACTACTGCTGTGTCCCAGGGTCACATGATCCCCTTTTGTGATCTTCTGACAAGGGGGAAGCAAGATTCACTTAACAACCGGGTTGCTAATTTATCAACTGCAATGATTCACTTAACAACTGTGGTAACAAAGGTCATAAAATGGGGGCAAGACTCACTGAACAAAGGTCTCACGTAACAACAGAAATTTTAGGCACTGTTATGGTCGTACGTTGAAGACTACCTGTACACAATACCTGTACAGGTGGTCTGAACAGGTAGTTCTTGACTTATGACAATTGGAACTGGAACTTCCGTTGCTAGGTGATGCAATCATGAAATAATTTGATTTTATGACTTTTTTGCCATGGTCATTAAGCAAATCACATGGTCATTAAGTGAATCTGGCTTCAACTGTTGACTTTGCATGCTTGGAATCCAGCTGGGAAGATCACATGACCTCAGGATATGGCAAGCTTTGTAAATCCATGCCAGTTGCCAACACCCAAATGTTGCTATTTTAATTCCGGAGACACAGCTACCTTCATAAGAGCAACAATCGGTGGCAAGTCCCTTGTTCTAGCACCATTGAAACTACCTACAGCTGCTGAACAAATGGTCATAAGTCAAGGACTACCCTTACAGGTTGTACCTTTAACTATAACTACCTTATTTTTCAGGAATAAAATCACTTTGCAATGACAAGACGTGCCTTCTTGATTTCAGGTAGCTACGCCATGGGGGAACTGGTAAGAAATTTGCCTAGCCGGCAACAGCGATCTTCAAAAAACCTTGAAGAAGACACAATAGTTGCTGTCCTAAACACCATCCACGAAATTATTACTGACAGTTCTGAAAATGCCAGGTCCCTGATCCAGACGCAAGGCATTCAAAAGTTGGTTGCTATCAGCAAATCCAGGTTAGCATCTGCAAAAAAAATAATTCCGGTAATTTACAAAAATTTCAAGACAGGATGACTTTTAATCCCATCATCTACTCTGCAACTTCCTAGTCTCAGGCACTTGATGTTGTGTTGACTTCAACTCCTAGAATTCTTAGCAAGAGCTGTCTGCCTGGAGGATTCTGGGAGTTGAAGTCCATACCTAAAAGAAGTGACTTCCAATATTTTTCCCAACAAGGATAAGTACAATTATAGTTTAACCGCTCTCTTGATAGGGGTGCGGTGGCTCCGTGGCTTAATGATGCTAGAGATGGTCTCAGCTCTGGCAGTTCGAGTCCAAACACTGCATGGCAGTGTGGGTGTCAACTCATAAAACATTTATCTGGTCCTTTTAGAGTTGCCAACAGAAAGGGAGGGGGGAGCAGTGCAGCAGCTTGCAAACTGAAAGTGTATTCCATACATGTTTTCAAAGATAGTAACTAGGTGACTGAAATGTCTGCTGCGCAAATATCTAGCTGGAGTACATGATTGATAACTCTTGGCTATGGAGGTGTCCCATTGGAGACTATGAATTACGATACACTCAGGGGGTGGAGGGAAAACCAGGGTCAAGGGTGACCATGAATGATGTGTCTCAGAGTCGGCTACATCCAGGCAGTGTCGGACATTTTAACTTCCAATAAATCCTTTTGAAGTTTTGGAAGTTTGGCTCGAGACTCAAGATTTAAATGTGGGTAAATGCCGGAATCCTGACAGTGGGCTCCTGTCCACCTAATAGTTCAATAGCAAGTTCTATGCAAGTAGATAGATAGGTACCACTTCTGTGGGGGAGATATACTGTATTTGGTGCTCTGTGCAGGCAGTCAGATTCCTGACAGCTCTGAACCTTCCTGGTTGTGGTGCCTGTTTGCAGCGCCAGGAGGGGAGGGGACTTTGGGTAATGCTGCAGGAAAAGCCACTGGTCTTTCTCTCTAGTGCCATGCAAGTGCCGTGCAAGTTTTGCCCTCTTGTGGAGCATCTTAGGTAGCACGCACGTGTGTCCCACAACAGGGCTGGACCCTTGGCAAGTCAAACTACCCATTACTCTGCAATAGCATTATGTTCTCCTGGCTACTGTAACAATGCTGAACATTAATCATAAAAAACCTCTCTCTCTCTCTCTCTGAAGTGACATTGTGACTCTCTTTCTCTCTCTAATCTTTCCTGTTTAATCATCACACCTACCTTACATTTCAAAACAAAAAACAAAAAACCAACCCTTCAGCATGCTCCTGAAGACACATTTCATTATTCCCAATCTGGAAAATGTGAAAGTTTCTTGATTTGCGATTGACAAATTTTTATTAGTTTATCGAAGTATAAAATACAAAGAAAATGAAAATAATGGGAAAGAAAAGGAGGAAAAAGAATAGGGGAAAGGGAAAAATTAAAAAAAGCATTGACTTCCAACTCTTTTTAGTTATAATAGGACCTATCTATCACCTATCTATCATTTATCTATCTTATCTTTCTATCTATCCTATCATCTGTCTGTCTGTCTATCAACTATCTATCTATCCTATCATCTATCTCTTATCTATCTCTACCTGTCTCTCTCTATCTCTTATCTGTGTCTGTCTGTCTCTGTCTCTATCATCTATCCTATAATCTGTCTGTCTGTCTATCATCCATCTCTGTCTGTCTGTGATCTGTCATCTATCTATCCTATCATCTGTCTGTCTATCTCTTATCTATCTCTGTCTATCATCTGTCTGTCCAGCTGTCTCTTATCTATCTCTGTCTGTCTATGTAGCATCTACCTACCTGTCTATCTATCATAAGGTTCTATATTCTATAATATAGCGTAATAGAATAAGGTTCTATGTATCTACACACAGCCTCATCTTTCTACTTTTGCACAATATGCTAGCCATTTCTATCAAACAACAATCCTACTTGATCAGCAAAACCCAAAATCAAAGTTTCAATTCCCACCCCCCCACTCCAGGCACAAAACCCAGCAGCAGTTTCCAAGTAGAAATGAAGTTGGTGGCATTCTTTCCTTGAATTAAAGCGGTCAATTTAGCCATCTCTGCTAACTCTGTCAACTTTTGAAGCCCAACGTCTCTGATTGAGTTGCAACATTGTGAGGTTGTAAGATGGACGGTCCTTGAAACAAGAAATCCCAAATCTCACCCGTCTTTTGCATTCCAGAAGCGAGGGCCCTCTCGTCTTTCAGACGAGCACTTAAAACAGATGCCATCGCCACGCATCTTTAAATCTGCCATAAGCTGGAGTGGACACAGAGGCAAAATCAATCCGATGAAACCCATCAATCAATCCCGGGACAAAATCCCCTGTTTCAGCATTGAGTGTGCATGCATCAAGTCTCATCCTTTAAGCAGATCCAGACATTTGTTGTTAAAAGGGGAGATGCTTGTCCTTTGTGAATATTCAGAGATATGGAAAGCAGGGAGGAGATTTTTAATAAAATATAGGGGCTAACGTGCAGGCATTGGCAGGAAGAATCTGGAAAAAAAAATCCTTATTTGGATTCCAACAGCTCTGTTCTATTATTTACTAACTAGCTCGGTACCCATGCTTCAGTATGAAACTATGTAGTCGGGCTTAGTTTTTGGAGAGGAAAATAAAGGGGGGGGAGAGAATTCTGCCTCTGCCTACCAGCATGCATCAGTATTCATCTGGCTAGCATCCAGTCAGTGTGTGAGAGAGTTGAAGGCTGTTTGGAAGCTGAAACAATATTTGCTGTGTGAGCAAGAAGGAGACAGCAAGGAGCCTGGGCGTGGCTTAGCTCAACTGTTCTGTACTAAAGCTGCTTGGTGCTGTGAAACTGAAACTGAAACTGAAACTCCTCTTCTTGTGTTTTGCATTTGGAAGAGATTTCTTTTCAGGTGGGGGGGAGAGTAGAACTCCTTAACATCAGATCGTGTTAATAATAATAATATAGGAAATACTCTAAATGCTCTGATGGTCATTTCAAAAAATCCTTTCTTAGTGAGCACCTAGAAGCCAAGAGGAACATATGTCCCAAATTTCAAGCTTGTAAGCCTTGCGGTTCTGGAGATTTTGTGACGATGCGTGAGTGGTATTTCGCTCATATATATATATATATAGATTTGAATGTGGCTGCCCAATTCATAACAATGACTCAAGAAAATCATTAGAGAAAAGAGGTGTGTGTGTGTGTGTGTGTTTTAGCCTGACATAAAGACTGTCTTTCTATGGAAGTGAAGACGAATCTATGACACATATGTCAAAGACGACACAACACAATGTTCAGGGTGACACTCCGCTATTCATCAACGTCTAACAACTGTTGTCAAAAGGACACTGTTCTTGCATGGAGGCTGTGGGGGCCCCACACAAGAATGGGGTGTGCTCTTGCACAACCTGCAGACACCCACCCCCGGGAAGTCACACAAGACAGCACAACTTCTTTGCAATGATTTTACAGATATGTTAAGAGACTGGCTGACCAGTTCTTCTGCATTTGATGTTTGTTGGCTTTCTTTCTCTGTCTATGTATTTCCCTCTCCCCGCCTCTTCAAAATCAGCCAGTCCTCCAGAGAAATGAAGGCAGCTTCTCACGTTCTTCAAATGACTTGGAGCTACAAAGAGTTAAGGAATGTTTTGCAGAAGGAAGGATGGAATAAATCTCATTTCCAGGTAAGGAAGCCCATGCAGTTTGTAGCTGAGAACTGGTTTGGTCTGGTGTTTAAGGCACCAAGCTGGAAAGCAGGAGATTGTGAGTTCAAGTCCCACCTTAGACCTGAAACCCAGCTGGTTGACTTTGGGCCAATCACCGGGTGATAGTCAGTTCTAGTTCCACCTTAGCCATGAAACCCAACTGGTTGACTTTGGGCCAATCATCAGATTATAGTGAGTTCTAGTTCCATTTTAGCCATGAAACTCAACTGGTTGACTTTGGGCTAATCATCTTATGATAGTGAGTTGTAGTTTCACCTTAGTTAAGCATGAAAGCTGACAGATGATTTTGAGCCAATCATTCTCTCTCAAGCTAACCCACCTCACAGGGTGGTGGTTATGGAGAAAATAAAAGGAGGAAGGTGTGTTCCCCCTTGAGTTATTTGTAAAAAGAAACAGTGCAGGTGGGATTCAACAAAAAATATATAAATAAAAAAGAACAGACAGAAATTTAGCTCACGATGCCCCTTGCAACATAATCATTTTTTCACATCGGCAAATAAAGACAGATTGCTATATTGCAAAATTGCCAGGTTCCAAGAAATTGCAGCCATCATAAAATGAACTCTGGGGCATTTCACTTCCTCAAAGAACAAGCTTATTGATACACACCATCTTGGCACTAATTAATGGAAAGTCAGTACTGAACATTTCTGGGCTTTCCACGTCAATGTAACGAGGATGTTCTCAATTTTTCAAAACAATCTATCACATTGTCCAACCAGGATGTGGAACAGTTGCCTGACAACTTCACTTCTCCTTCCTTTGGCCAGGCAGCTGTTGGAATGCAGCTGACTCATCATCCAGCTGTGTTGTTTTGGCTGGAACTCCATCCACCTCAGCTCTCCCCCTTTTCAGCTCCCAACTGTGAATTCATATGAATAACCCAGATATAAACCCATCTACCATCTAACCAAATTCAGGCTTGACAGGCTGTCCCCTCAACTGGAGGAAATAATTTTACAAAGATGAATTCCCCACCTGAAGGAGATCCAGATCCATCAAGATCATTGTATTAGATAAATGTATATCTGCATTTATATTCTGTATTCTCAGGTGTAGTGGAAACACTATCATGTCATAGGGACACCAGGTATAAGTAGTCGGGCGGGGGAGAGGGTTGTTGTTGGGTTTTTTGGGGGGAAATGATGTATTTCACAACTGGTTTTCAGCATGGATTTTGCTTTCTGCTCTGTCGTTTGCCAATTGCTGATAATCGCCCTTTACTTTTAACACTCTAGACTGCCTCAGCAACTACGAAGGGATCCAAAAGTACCTCTTGTAAATCGGGATATGATGATAGCACGTTGCCCCTGGTGGATAAAAGCCAAGGTCTGTTTGTGCTCCTTTCCAAGAGCTTAATGATGACTGGCTCCAAATGAAATGAGATTTTACTTATTTCATTGCATTTCGATGCTGCCTTAGGGGGCAATGCGTTCTAGGCCATTCCCTAAATCAGCGGTCCCCAAACTTTGTGGCTTGGCAGCCTGGCTGGGGGGGGGGGCAGGGGAAGAGAGGAACCAGGCCACCTGAGCAGTGGGCCCGCACACACATTCATGCACACGCAGCTCAATTAGTTGAGTTATATATGCATGTGTATGTGCACCGGCCTGCCACTAGCATGAGTTGAGCTGCGTGTGCAAGACAAGCTATGCACATGTGTGCATGCCAGCCTGTGCTTGTGTGGCCTAGATGCAAATAGATCATGGTAGTGGGCCGAGGGTTGGGGACCCTTACCCTAAATCATGAAAATGAGGGTGGGATCTCATAGCCAGTGGCAATAGAAAGGCAAAAATAAACCCACAGCAGTGGAAATATTATTAGCACTGATGATGTTACCTAGTTTGGGCAATGAAACATCTGCAAGAAAAGCTCAGAGAACACAAAAATCCTCAAAATTTCTTCTTCCTCCTCCTCCTCCTCCTCCCTCCTCCCTGCAAACCTGCACCCTTCTAGGTTTCAAGTCTGACTGATCGCTTGTTAACTTCCACTGGGCAAAACAATGCATCGTAGCATTTTGGCTGAGCAGTTCCGGGAGTTGAAGCTCAAATTTCTTAAAGCATGCTGTCTAGGAATTCTGGGTGTTGAAGTCCACCCATCTTAAAGTGGCCAAGTTTTGAAAGCACAGGCTCAGGCATTGATTTAAGCTCTCCCCCTTGGCTTAGAGAATTCTGTGTTCTTCAAGAATGATGTCCTGGACTTAGATCCCTCACAAGTTCCTCCATTTCTTCCTTTTTATAGATAATGAGAAGACTGGAAGCCGGGATATGATTCCAATGGATGAGCTTGGGCCAGGTAACTACCCTAGTCCTCTCCTTCCGAACACCTGCAGGAATGTCCTTGGTTCCCAAGAGAAAGTGGTGGGTTTTTTTTGACTACTATACCCCAACTATCTCTATTCCTCCCTCCCTATCCCTCGGCTCCAATGTGTCAGCACTGAAGTCTCAAAATGGCCTGAGACAGGCCAGCTTCAGGGTTGACATTGGTACTACATTCAACCCTATCACTCATTCTGGAGTGTCACATATTCTCCAGGATAAGTTTACTCAGCAGAATAGCTGTCATCCATCTCCAATTTAAGTCTTTTCGGTGGTAGTCACAGTAGCAGAACCTTGCCAGTCTGACGATGCTTAACTATGCCTTCACCTCTTATACTCACATGAATAAAGAAAGTGTCTGTCTGAGTATCTTGTGCATGCCTTCTTTTTTGCAGCTTGAGACAGAGACAGAGAGAGAGACAGACAGACAGAGACAGAAAGAAACAGAGACAGAGAGACAGTGCGAGACAGATCTCCATGGTCATGTGATAAAAATTCGGGCGCTTGGCAACTGGCTCGTATTTATGATGGTTGCAATGTCCCAGGGTCCTGTGACCTTCTGACAAGCCAAGTCAATGGGGAAGCCAGATTTACTTAACGACTATGCTACTAGTTAATAATTGCCATGATTCACTTAGCAACTCTTGGCAAGAAAGGTCATAAAATGGGGCAAAAATCACTCAACAAATGAAACACACTTCACAAGCAACCTAAATTTTGGGCTCCATTGTGGTCGTAACTCGAGTGTAATGACCTGTGCTCATGATTGATGCTTCATGTCTGGGCAACCTCTAAAGGTTGACAGGTATTGACCAAGTTCTCTTTCCAACCAGTGTCTGTTCTTCACAGATGGCTACTCCACCATAGATCACCGGGATAAGGAGCGGAAATACAAAACCAATGACAATATGGGAGACGCATCAGAGAAAGAACCCCTAAAGGTAAGTAGCTCTGTTCTGACCCAGCTCCCCAAACACGACAAACCCTCTGGCGTCAAATCAATAATTCCTTTATTAGGAGAGCCTGCAACCCCAGCAAAAAGTTTCTCTCTCACTGCAGGCTAACAAGACTGTCCGTCCAGGAGATGAAGAGTCACATCTATTCATCTCCACCCCCTGCCTTTAATCCCCAGAGCTGGGGTGGGGCTTCGCTAGCAGTGGTGGTTCTTCCATCCCAAGGACCATCCCATAGATTTCCACTGCTCTCCACTCCTCTGCCTTCTGTGTATCCATGCATCAGGCACTGGACCCAGCTGTTCCTCCTCTTCCTCATCAGCCACCTCCAGACCTGGGGCTGTTGACTCTCCATCTGAGGCCTGACAGACGGCCCAGGCACTGCCTCTGTCTGTCTCTCTCTCTCTCTGCCAGCTCCATTCCCTCTTCCCCCTCAGAGCTGTCAGGTTGCCTTGATGCTTAACCCTGATTCCCACGCCGACGCCTCCTCCTCCTCTGATTTGGTTGCTGGATGGACTGGCAGTCAATAGGCCACAACAAGCTCTCTTTGGAGACCGTTTCCTTGCAACGCTGCCTTTTGGTCTGCCCTGCATTTGCAGAAGGGAGCAAGGCAGAGCGTGTGTGTGTGTCTGCTTCCAAGCGACCGTCACTATGAGTTGCAATGACATTGGAGAAGAAGACATTTCCGAGTGCTCTTCACAGCACACTTCTGACAATCACAGGGTTGCAAGGGAGGCATTGTCCCTTGTAAAACAGACCAAAAGAAAAAAAGAAAAGCAAGCTCTTTTTAAAAAATATATTTTATTCCTTTGTTCAAATGAAAATACAAAGTACAAAACTCAGGTGGGGGGGGGGATCAAGAAGACAAAAAAGAAAACAACACACAAAACAAAGCATTAAAAAGGTACATAAAACACACACACACATATTCTATACATATTATTTCCATCCAATTGAATACTGATTAATATCTTACTATAACATTAGTTCCCACCCCCTTGCCAAACAAGCCTTCTCAAATATTTCAAAACGACTAAATCTATTTGCAACTTGTTGACTTGTCTTCTCCGTGTTGTACCAGGGACCAAGCAGTGAACTGGAAGAACGTTAACAGGGGAAGCAGAACAAAATCAAAAGTTTCAAAAACTCTCTGGTTCACAAGCTGTTGTTGTAATCCACCCCTAGAAAATTTGACCATCTATCCCCAAATCAACCCAAAAGTTACAAACAGTTCCAACTGGGCCAATGATCAGGGGCAAGCAAACACTTTGTAGTTGAACTTGGTGTGTGCACCCTTCCACCAGGGCTGACCAACCACGTTGGTCCTTGAACTAGTGGTCCAACTTTGTAAGCCTTCCTTTCGTCCAATGTCCACCAGGTAGGAAATATCCGGTGAGGTTTCTATGCCATATTATTTCACTCTCTGGTGAAATAGCTGGCTATGGCCGCAGTCGTTACACACACACACGCAAAACTACCACTTCTTCTGATGCATGTGTACACGGGAGCTTAACGTTGCGAATCGTCCAGCCTTTGTTCACGAGTACAGGTCGTCCTCGGCTTACGACACAATCAATATTAGGATGCCAGGCAACCAACCCATATTTCTGACGGTCACAGTGTCCCCTGGAGGGGTGTGTGTGTTCAAGTGGGGGTGTCACACGATGCTCTTTTTGCGACCTTCCGACAAGCCGGATCCGCTTAACGGCCTGTGTGACTAACTTGACTCCTGGAGGGATCCCTTTAACAAACCCACAGCAAGAAATGGTCGCAAACTGGGCTGAAGCAAACTCTGGGACAAAGGTTCTTGCTTAGCAGGAACAGAAAACCGGGGCTCTGTGGTTATCGTAAGTCGAGGATGACCTCCACCCTGCCACCCATGAAGCAGTCTCGGTTTTTTGAGTGTCAACCCCAGCCCTGCTTCCTCGGATCTTGCTTAGCCTTCCGAATGACAGCGGTCGGTCATTAGCCGTGGGGCCACCCTGAGATCTTCTTGTTTCTCTTTCCTCATGATTGATTCCCTGTCTTGGCAACTAATGCTTCCTGGCAGACTTTTTGAAATGGAATGGGTTGTGTTTTGCCGGTCCGTTGGATCGATTTAACCTGTTGTGTTTTGCCTTTTTTTTTTTTTTTTTTAAACGCCTCGCTGCAGAATGACACAAATAGGAAAACGCTTACCAGGAGCAACAGGCCTTCGGTGACTCTGGTGGACACACGGGATACTAAGCCCCAGCCTGTTGACTCCTGGGTCTAACCTTGTGCATGCATGGTAGGTTTGATTCCCCTCCCCCCACCAATCGTTGGCAAAAGATGATTAACTTGTTTCCGTTTCTGCATGATTTTGCATTGTGGCTTGTTCTCTCTCTCTCTCTCTCTCTCTCTCTCTCTCTCTCTCTCTCTCTCTCTTCTCTCTCTCTTCTCTCTCTCTCTCTCCCCCTCTTCCTCTCTCTCTCCATCAATCTGGCTCCTTTTGAGATAAGAGGCAGGTGTAAAGAAGGCCTGGGTGGCTCAGGGAATGTTAGAATGCAGCATTGCAGGCTAACTATGCCGACACGCCGGCAGCTTGATCCTGACTGGCTCAAGGTTGACTCAGCCTTCCACCCTTCCGAGGTTGGTAAAATGAGGACCCAGATTGTTGGGGACAACAGGCTGACTCTGTAAACTGCTTAGAGCTGTAAAGGACTGTGAAACGGTATATAACTCTAAGTGCTGTTCCTATTCCTTCCTTCCATCTATCCATCCATCCATCCATGGTGCACAGTGGTTAGAATACAGTATTTCAGGCTAACTGCCCACAACCAGGAGTTTGTTTCTCACTGGCTCAAGGCAGACTCAGCCTTCCCTCCTTCCAAAGTGGGTTTAATGAGGACCCAGATGGTTGGGGCAATAGGCTGCTTCTGTAAACCGCTTAGAGAGGGGCTGTAAAGCACTGTGAAGTGGTATAAAAGTCTGCTATTGCTATTGTTCTTTCTTTTCTCCTTCCTTCCTTCCTTCCCTCCTTCCTTCCACCCACCCACCCACCCACTCACCAATCCATCCATCCATCCATGGTGCACAGTGGTTAGAGTGCAGCATTGCAAGCTAACTCTGCCCCACTGCCAGGAGTTTGATCCTGACTAGCTCAAGGTCAACTCAGCCTTCCATCTTTCTGAGACCAGATTGTTGGGGGGCAAGAGGCTGAGTCTGTAAACCACTTAGTCTGTTACCCAGTTTGGAGAATGAATCATCTCTGCAAGAAAACAAGCAAGCTCGGAGGGTTCCTTAAATCATAAATGTTTTGAAACGAGAGGAGAAGCCAGAATTGCACACAGTCAGTGTAAGGGACATCTCTCACCATGGGGATGGAATTAGAGGCTGGGATAATTGCTTGAATCTATATGTTGGTTTTGCATGGGGAGGGCCTGGTATTGTTCTCTCTTCCTATCTCTCGGCTGCGAAACCTACCTCATCGTCTCTGTTCTTGCAATTAACCTTCCTTGATTTTTCTTTCTGCAGGGCTAAAATCCATCCGCTTGTTTTACAATTCTTGTTGTCATTGTTTCCCCTCGACTCAAAGAAGACTCAGCAAACAAACACACACACACACACACACATACACCACACAACACTGAGACAAACACCAACACATAGACATAAAGGTTTGCATTATCCATCACTGCCATTCTGACCGCAGAATTGGTGAAACCAGCCAAAGCTTCAGGCTTGAAGGTTGAGGAGAACATCCATCAACTCATCTCTGGAGGGTTTGCTCGACCATTCTGCTCTGGAAGACAACCTCACCTTCCCATCCAGGAAAAGAAAAAAGAAGAAGAAGAAGGCAAAATGGAAAACGGATCTCTCTCCACCTCCCAGCAAGACAGATCACAATTCCGAAAGAGAACGGCAAGTTTGGGCCAACTGGATTTGGTTCTTTGTGGACTCTTCAGCAGAGATGGTGCCAAGTTGGGAGATGAAGGTCAAGAGAAAAGGAAAGAAAGGGGAAGTGGGGACCAAAAAAAAAAAGAACCAAAAAGGTGTTCTGAATGAAAATCTCCAGGATATTTCATGTGATAGTATAGTTCTTTAAAAAGGCACTTTTTTCTCCCTTCCTTCCTTCCTTCCTTCCTTCCTTTCTTTCTTTCTTTCTTTCTTTCTTTCTTTCTTTCTTTCTTTCTTTCTTTCTTTCTTTCTTTCTTCCTTCCTTCCTTCCTTCCTTCCTTCTCTCTTCTCCTACCTCTTATTTCCTTTCTTCATTTTCACCTTCTCTTCCTCTCTTCCTTTTTTCTGTCACTTCTCTTCCTTCTTTCCTTCCCTCCTTTCTCCATTACTTCTTTCCTTCTCTCCCTCTTCTTTCATTCTTTCCCCCCTCTCTTTTGTCCATCCTCCCTTCCTCCTTTCATTCTTCTTTCTTTCTTTCCTGTGAATTTTTAAAAGAGACCCCCCCCTTTTTTTGGGGGGGGGGTGGGCCATTGTTGAAGTTTTCATTTTGATCCTCGGGGAAAAACACAAGAGACTGTGCTGAATTGGAGGGGTTTGGATGAAAAGAGAGAAAGGAAAACCAAACACAAAACAAACGTGGTTTGGTGAGGCCTTGGGGGGGGGGGGGAGAAGATGCAAGCCAACATTGACGTGAGCTCCAATCTGCTTTTCAAGTTAAGGCCATCCCATGCTGCTTTTCTCTCATTATTCTTGGTGTACAGTTCATCTCCCCTTTTTTGACCTCTGCCCTGATTTTGGACACAGAATTTTTGATGCGCAAACAGTGCAATTGCGGTTTTACTCTTCCGAAAAAAGAAACTAACCGAAATCTCAACTCAGCATGGTTGATTTTTTTTTCCCCAGTGGATGATGTCTTTCTTCATTTCCAGTCGGTTCTTATGTCCAATAAGATTCCAGCTGATCTAAGTTCCCCCATCCTGAACCACAATGTTTCTTCTCATTATACCATCTACCATGGATAGCACTTTTGATTTTAAAAAGGGTCAGATCTAACCCCACACCCTCCATTCTTTCGGTCATTTTCATCAGAAACTGCTCCCTTCCGTCTCCCACATTTTATTTTCACAATGCTTTTAACAAAGATATAAATATAGACTTGCTGTTGATTGGGTTTTTTAAGAAAAAGAAAATAAAAACTCAAAAATATCCCTATACGGATATAATGAAGGCTTAGGTCTTCGGTCATCCCATAGACCTGATAGCAAATTCCATCGAACTAAAAGGATAGTAGCACTTTTAGTCTGTAATTAGGGTTATGAGGAAACTGACATTCGTGGGTGAAAAGTGGCCTCCGGTTTCATTGCCATCCGAGATTCATTGAGGCATACAATCATCGTCTCTTCCTGTACTCAGTGTCTAGAGGTAGCCCCAAATTGCTAAGCCAAGTGAAGTTGGCCCCCATTTTACAAGCTTTCTCCCACCGTCATTAAGCAAATCAACGCCGGTCTGAAGTGAATCTGGCTTCCCCATTGACTTTGCTTGTCAGGCAGTCCCACAAGGGGATACTGCCACCGTCATAAATATGAGCCAGTCGCCAAGAATCTGAATTTGGATCATGGGACCATGGAGATTCGGCAACGGTCGTAAGTGTGAAAAAGAGTCATAAACTTCAAACAGTCCCTAAACGAATGGTTGTAAGTTAAGGACTATATGTAGTCGTCTTTTTGAGTTTTAACCATGTTAATTTCTTGGGGGGTCTTAAGTTTGTGATTAGAAAACAAAAGCTGGATTTTCATTTTTATTTTTTGGATTTCGATGGCTTCTTTCTTTCATGGCTGCTAAAAACAAATTATTTGGTTGCCATATTGACCGAAACGGTGTGGTTTTTTGGAAAGCACATTTCCTGGTTTATTTGTGTTGCTGTTGTTGGTTTTGAATCCAGCAAGATTATTAATTTGAGGAATTTTTTTTTTCCAGTGCCTGCTGTGTCCTTTGTAATTTAAAACATGAAAAAGGGGTGTATGGGGGGGGGGGCAGCGGGAGGGAGAATTAAACACAACAGAAATTCCTGTATTCGTTAAGTGACTCACATTTTTGTAAAAAGGGGGAAAAAATTAAAATCCATTTAAACAAAAAAGTGGGGGAAAGACAATATTAACAAGGGGTTAACTAGGCAAGCGGGTGGTTGGGCAGAAATCCTCAAAAGCTTTGTATCTTCTGGAATATAAAAGGAAAAAATAAAATAAAATTTGACATGAATGACAGATATAAATAAATATCTATATCTCTATATATTGTTGTGCAGAAAAACTAGGTTGCCAAACTTTAAAAATAACCTTTGTAGCAAAGAAAACATTTTTTTTCTTTTTCCTTTCCTTCGATTCAGGGAAGTCAGCCGGTGCTGTTTTAGCAAATCTGAATGATACAGAGACAATATTTTACCGCTGGTACTTCTTCCCTTTTACCCTTTATCAATTCCAAGTTGCTTTTTAAATAATTGTTATATATATATATATATATATATATATGTATGTATGTATGTATGTATGTATGTACATACATACATATATATATATATGTTTTCTTAGGCCTTCGCGGGTACTTACATGTGTGCTGTTTAGCTTCCTTCGGGTATTATCCCACGTCATTGTAGTGCTGTTAAAGTTGTAGCAACGTTTCAGCAGAATCTCATCTGCCATCATCAGGCTTCTGTATGGAGTTTGTGTGTGGGTCAGTATGTGGTTTTAAATTTGACGCTACCCTATTGTTGTGCCAGGTTGTTTTTTCTTTTCTTTTAAAACCAACTTTAAAACCAACGGCTGTGAGACTCTGACTCACATACAAACTCAATACAGAAGCCTGATGATGGCAGATGAGATTCT